>CM076584.1:671240233-671825202 GCA_034641835.2 Pinus albicaulis | reverse complement strand
AGCTACTCCTAAGTGAAAGCTTCCCAGTATGGTGTGTTAGTGTCAGCCTTTGCAGCCTTCCTCTAGTGATCATACATGCTCTTACAAGGTGATTTTAAGGTTTCAAGGTCAATTTTTGTCATTTCAGTGAGTCTTCAAGCAAAATTTGGTCACTAGGTATTAGGTCTAGGGTTTTCTTGTACTCATGTCAAAGTTGTCCAAATTTCGGTCCATGTCACCATTCAGCTGAGTGTACCATCATTCAGAGGGTTTTCATCATCATGCCAGATTCCAGAGGGTCATTTTACACCTTTTTCATGCTTCAGTTGTGCCTAGGTAAGGTTCATTTCCCTCTCCTAGGGTTTTGAAGGTAATTTCTCTTGGATAGTCAAATCATCAGAAAAACTTGTATCTTGATGTTCATACACCTTCCCCTATCCATAATGTACCTTATTAAACACTTACCATCACTGAGATCCCCCAAATTCCTCATTTTTGCACAAACCCTAGTTTCTTGCTACAACTTGGCAATTTTCTAGGCTAGGCCTGTGTTTTGCCCTTCTGGACCCCTTCCCCTCACTCAATATCTGAAATTCCACTTTACCCTACTTCCTAACATCCCTCCCTACTTCCCAAAATTTTCTCAAGAATTTAGAAGCCCCTTATCCCCTTCATTTCGCTTCATTTCGACAAATCCTTTGTTCCACACATCACGATAGGTTTTACTCAAATGATGTTTCTGAGAAATAAAAGATGACTTTGGGAAATATGAGAGAGGGTTTTGTCTAGAATAGTCCAAGGAAGAAAAACCTCCTTCAATTTTTACACAGGTGTCATGTTTTTAGAGAAATGTCAAAAATACAGTTTCCTCGGGAGAATTGATGCACCTCTGAAGTGACCTTGGGAAAATCAAGATTTCTCATAGCTTGGTTTGCCAAATGACTTACTTGATGAGTCAAATGATAACTAGACACAAATATATTTCCAATGAGCTATAATGAGCTCAATTTGGAGTTGAGGAAGACCTTCAAAAGTTGACTGCAACAACACTCTGCCTTGAGGCAGCCTCATTTTGCACATTTTGACCAGTCTTGGGATATTTGATTTTTGAAAGGGTAATTGAACTCTAAATTGAAAAATTCTAGTTTGGTTGGAAATTAGACTCAATAAGCGTTCCAAAGAGCTATTGTGCGCTCAATTTGGACACTGGGAAAGTCTCCAAAAGCATCCTGTAAAAAGGCACTACGCATTGAGATGGCGCTACGCATTAGGCAGTGGTTTGCAGTGTAATTTTGTAACTGGCGCTACGCATTGAGATGGCATGGCGCATTGGGCTAAAAAGCCTGAAATCACTTCAAATATTCCTCCAAAAGCTCCAAAATTGAAAATTATTCCTTCCACAACTAAGTTAACATCTCCATATTGCCAATGTATGAGTTTCCATCAGTTTTTATGGTGTTTCAATAGGTGAAGAAAATTCAAACCCTATTTTCTTGCTCAAGAATTGTTTCCTTAGGGTTTAAAGTTTGGTTCTTATGCCATCACTCCCTCACTCCTTCATTCCCTCAATAATTTTCTCCCTTTATTTACATTCTCATCTACCCATTCCACATTTCCCATATCCCTAATCAACTAACCCTAAATCCCTAATCCCATTATCCCAAACCCTAGTCAAATATCCCCAAAACACTAATTTTCATCCAAAACCCTAGATTGTCATCCCCTAAACCCTTTCATTCCCTAAAATAATATAGATAGCATCAAACCCTCCCCTCATCAGTCCCACTCATCCATGGCGCTCAAAAACATGAAGGAAAAACCGGCAAGCTGCCCAAAGAAGCCAAACCGAGATGACATCCATTGAGCAGGAGATTGAGGCTGATCGCGAAACTTGGCTCGAAAGGGTCAATATTCATTTGGAGAAGTTGTTGGAGAAATCTAACAAGGAAAAGAACATGTTGAGGCATATGAAGAACCATTATTGGGCGCGAAATCATGTTTGCAAGGCGCGAATCAAGATCCTGAAGGCAAAGTTAAAGAGGGCATTAAAGCATCGGAAAAGGCATGATAAACTTCAAATTTTGGCCAAAGCTTCCTTGTCCCAGCATAGTAAATTATGGAGGACACTCAGCCCAAATTTCAAGAAATTTGGGACACATTTTGCAAATTTTTATTATTTTGGCCTAAACACAGATTTTCCTGCCCGACGCATAGAGCCACTTGGTGCACACTTATAATTAGCAACTCCTCTTGAAGAAAACTTTGCATTTCTGGATTTTTCATGAAAATTTGTGCATGCCTACCCATTACCTAAATATTTTGACAAGTTTTGGGTTGCCTGAAGGGTCAAAAACACCCTAAAATTGATCTTTCTACCATTTTTTGGACACACAGGAAGCAATGTTGGAAAAACTCATTTTTGAAGGGGCAAATGGCAACCAAATCCAGAACTGGCACTTGGGTTCGAAATTAGACATGCAGGGCTTTCCAACGAGCTATCCTATGCTCAATTTGGACTCCGGGAAGGCCATCAAAATTAACCTCAAAGTGGCGCGACGCATAGAGATTTCAGGCGCGGCGCATTGGGAATTTTGGCCTAGTTTTCACTCAGCAACTCAGATTTTCGCCTAGTTTTGGCCAGTTTGACTTTTTTATCTCCAAATGTGAAGCTCTTGATGTAACTTGATGTTATTTCATGACTTTGATGTAATTTTGGCACATTTTTACTCATCCAAGTAGATTCATTCACCAAAAAGTGAAATGTAACTGAATGAATCAGTTTCCTATCTTATAGAGGCAAGTTGTTTCATTGCCTATTTTCCAGTTCTTATTTTAGATCTTGTTGAAACATATCCTAGAATGGTGAGCTCAACCCCTAGAGGCATGGGGATGATGTAGGCTTGTCTATATCTTGTAATTCTTCAGTCATTTTCAGTGTTGGACTCTTGGGATTGCTTGGCACTTCATTGTACAATTCATCTCTGTAATTTTGGCAAAGGAATAGACCAGGGTTTGCAGCACTCTTTGGGATCCATGTGGCTCTATGTTTTGATGATTTTTTTCTCTCTATGATTGTAAGTTCATTGATGTTTTATGTGTATCATTTCCTTTCTCCTTTCTTCTTAAATTAAACAAACAAGTTATAAAGATGGAATTCATTAGATTGCTTTTCTCTACCTTGAGCTTTGTTTAGTTTTCCATGTTTTCATCTATTTGAAGAGGATTCTTGAAAGCCTCTTGCCCTCTTTAGCTCCTCACCAGTCTCAACTATCCATTCATTCAATTCGAAGCATCAGAACAATTTCCTTCCTTTCCCCATTCAGAACTCTGCAAAAACTAGGCCTCATCCCCGGACCCAAAACTGCCTTTCCCTTTGATTCCAACAAAGCCCTCAAAATAAAAATCAAACTCTTTTACCTATATAACTAGCCTAAAATTATCCTTTATTTCAAGTCATCTCAAGCCTTATTGATTATCTTTGCTGAGATTGACCCGGAGAGAGCCCTCTCCTGATCTGGTAGGGCTAGCTACCAGACTGAGCGTGGTTTGATGTTACCCTAAACTCTGCCTTCCTTCAGCCTGAGGTAGATTTAGGCAATAAAATGGTGCAAAGAGAATACCACACTGCTTGGACAAACAATCTTCCCACCTTCCAATTTGTATCCACTAGGTCAACACCCTGTGGTTCAATTCGTTTTATCTTCCCTCCTATTTTAGTCATATTCAGAAATTAATAACTTTGTCTCTAAAAACTAATAGGTGGAAGAGCTAGAAGATCTCACCTAACAAGTGTTGCTTATGTCTTCTTCTGAAATCCTGTCTAAAATCTAAGACTCCTACTCAAACTACAACTCTAGAAAACTCGTTCTCCAACAACGAAGCTCATAACTGATACTTCTCATTATTTTTCAGTGATTTAAAACAAAAACGATGGTTCACCATCCCATGCAATAGATTTTCATGATGGAAAATATCCTTAACCGTAGAATGCACCATGTGATAGCCATTATGGTCTTCATTTGGATGCATAACTTCAAATAGCATGCTACAAGTGTCTTGAGATAAGTGGATCTGTGACCGGAAATCACCTCACTGCACGCTAGTTTATTGGCCTAAATTTCCAGTAGCATATATGTGTAACCAGCCAAACGGTCACTACATTAAACCTATGGATTCACGATCTTTCCATTCAAAAATCACGTACCTTGACATGAAACTAGACCAACTTTGAAAACACACAGGATGAGATCAACATTTGGCTTTGGTTATTATGGATTGACACCTAGACTCTACACGTATACCATGACTTCACTTAACGTGGCTGACCACAAACCTATCCTATCATTTTTTTTAAATCATAATGAAACTATTTTAAACATATTTTAAACTAAAACACATAGCTTGACACAAAGTGGATGCACTTTTTCTTTTTATTTTTAAAAACAGGGGAAGTTACTCGAATTTCTGGTAACATTAGAATAAAAGAAAAATAGAAAAAAACAAGAATATAAGAGAATGTCCGAAAATGGTAAAACAGATGCTACCAGAAATTTCGGTAGCTACGAAAAAAAAAATGAAAATTTTAAATTCTAATCCTAAAAAAAGGGTTTAAAATGGACTCATGACATAGCAATGAACTGTGCCAACATTGGCTCCACATGGGATAGAGCTCTCCCTGTGGGGCTCTAAGAACCTTTTGTAGTTTTAGTGCCTTGTCATTGGGCTATGGAGTCTTATTATGAAACACACCGGTATTTACAGTGAACTTAGGCCACCAACAACCTTAGTAAAAATATTTCTTAAGAAAGTGCCGATTGAATGGGCCTCCAAATATTTCTATACCATCAAGATGTTGCAACTCAAAAGTATTTATCTGTAGAATATTTGATATTATGAAAGGACCAAGCCATAAAGCATAAAATTTTGAATGTCTGCCAGGGTCTTGACGTTGTGCATCACATTTCAACACTATATCCGCAATCTGAAAATATTCTTTTTTATTTCCTCTATCAAAAACTTGCTCTATAGCTTATTGATATTTTCTTACAAAATCATATTGTTGTTCTCGCTTTTCCCGCACTTCTATGATCTGATAAATTCTCTTGGTCGTGTCATTTGGTTCAACTTCAAGATATTGTAGAAATTTAGCTACATAAATGGCCAATTGAACTGGAAAAACAACATGAGTTCCATAAACCATTTGAAAAGGTGATCTATTAATATACCTTTTTATTGTCACCTTGTCAGCCCACAAAGCAAACTTCAGTATTGAATCTGAGGCTTTCCTGTTTTGCTCCAATAGCTTGGTGATGATTCTTACCAAAATTTTGTTTGATGATTCCGCTAAAACATTCCCTTGGGGATAGTAAGTTGTACAGTGAGTAAGGTCAATACCATAATCTTCACAGAAATTTATCAATTGTGTAGCTTTAAAAGCAGCTACAATATCTACTACTAACCTTGATGGACATCCAAATCTGGTTATGATTCTCTCCTGAAAGTTAATGATAACTTAATGAGTAGCATTTCTGGTAGGTATTTCTTCAATCCATTTGGCGACGTAATCAGTTCCAACAAGAATCCAACGATGTTGTCCACTTGAAGGTGGATGAATTTCTCCAATGAAATATAAGACCCATTGCTGAAAAGGTGCAAAAACAACTATGGGCTTTAGAGGAAAATACTTCAAATTTTTCTTACCGGTGAACTTTTGACATTTTTCACATGCTCTCACCTCAACACATACATCAAAAAATAAGCTGGGAAAAAATAGTCAGCTCTTAATATTTTTTATGCAGTAGTTCTCCAATAGTGATGACCTCCACACACAGTACTATGCATATCAAAGATAACTTTCTTGGACTCATCTAGGTCAATGCATCTTTAAAAAACTCTTGTATGATATTTCCAATATAAACAATTATTTTTAATGCAGAATTTAACAGTTTTCAGCTTCAAAGAACTTACTATAATTTTATCATAATTTGGAGAAGGTTTAAAATGCTGCAAAAAATAGATGATATCCTTATACCATCTGCACTAAAAAATATTTACATACACTGCTATTTTGGCAATAGGTTAAAAAATCTGCCCTTCAAATTTTTCATCAATGAAATTCAAACCCAAAACTCTACAAGTTTCTTTAGCTAGTAGTTTGGCTAATCCTTGACCTTTGATCAGTTTGGTAGGCTTTATCTCTAAATCAAACTCATGAAATTTAGTCACCCATTTACTTATTTTTCCATCAATATCAAGTTGAACTAATATTTCTCTAATAGTAGATGAAGGTACATAGGAAATAACTTGAGCATGCAGAATATAAACTGTAAAATATTTCAGAGCTTTTACTAATGCATAGGCATGATTTTCCATCATTTCATACTTCAATTTTGCATCTTTAAGAGCTCTGCTAAAAAAATCTATGGGAGCTTCCTTATTTTCTAAATATTTTTGTAACAAAAGAACATCAATACTATCTTGGGAGGCAAACGAGAAGATCAAGAAAGGATTTGAGTATTTAGGGCTTACCAATTGAGGTGCTTCAATAATAGCTTTTTTTATCAGCTCAAATGAATTTATGGATTCAATTGTCCACTTGACTTATTTGTCCTTCTTCAGCATACAAGTAATGTGCTTCACCAGCTGACCAAAATTTGGGATGAACCTTCTTAAAAAAATAATCTTACCAAGGAAAGATTGAACCTCTTTCTTGGATCTTGGAAGTGTTAAATCCTGAATAACAATTACTCTTTTAGGATCAATTTTCACTCCATATTTAGAAACTATGTGACCCAACATCTTACCTTCTTTAAGAGAAAAATGAGACTTCTTTGGATTCAATGACATACCATATTTTCTACATTTAACAAACACTTGTCTCAAGTGCTGAAGGTGTTCTTGATCTGAAGTTGAAAAAACAGTAATATCATCTAAATAGATGACCAAAAAATTGTCTTTCTCTCCAATGAATGCAAAGTCCATAGCGCGTTAAAAAGTAGCTCCAGAATTCATAAGCCCAAATGGCATATTTTCATACATGAATGTTCCCTAGGGAGTGGTTAACGTTGTCTTCTCTCAATGTTCTAGCGAAACATAAACTTGACTATACCCAGAAAACCCATCTAACGTGGAAATTCTATTTGAACCGGTTACCTTTTGAAGAATATGCTCCATATTTGGCAATGGATAATTATCTTTCTTGGAGCATTTGTTAAGATTCCTGAAACCTACACATAGTCTGACTTCACCACTCTTATTTCTTACTGGAACTAGATTGGAAACCCAATCTGAGTATATCAATGGAATAATGATTTTAGCATCCAATTTTTTTTTCACTTCCTTCTCCATCACTCGTAATAGTAGTGGATTGATTTGTCTTAATTTCTGCATGAATAGCTTAATACCATCCTTCAATGGTATCTTATGCTCAATGATAGTTGTATCATATGTCTTAACATCCTCATATTTCCAAGAAAAAACATCAACAAATTCACAAAACAACTTTTGATATTCAATATTTCTTTCTTCTAATAAAGCTTTTTACAATTTAACATACCTCGATTCTTTTTCTGTGCCCAAATTGAAATCTTCCAATTTTTCTTCTGTTTCAGCTAACTGTGGTTTGACTGAGACATCATTGTGATCAAAGATCTTCTCAAGTGGGATTAGCCCCTTTGGAATATGATTGTTAGGCAGTTGAATGATAGGATGATTAGCAATCTGTTTTAGTAGATTTTTGGTGCCCTGCAAATCAACATCATCATTCATGAGATATTCATCTTGATAAATGTTTAGGACAACAAATTCTTCAGAAGCTTCAATAATTATTCTAATCTCCTGATCATCTTCAAAGACTTTCCAATGCTTGACATTATCAGGAATGCTATTTCTAGACCTAACTTCCACTTCATATTTCATCTTTATAGGTATTGGAACCTTGAATGAGCTTGCTGAAATAGAAAGTGAATCAACCAAAATATTACTTTCTTTTGGAACAAAAAAATGTTAAAGGCTAGGAATTAGTATTCTACAATGTTCCATAATTCATTCCGGTAATATCTAAGTATTTGATGCTTAGATTGATAAACATTTCCGATTTGTTGAATAATAAGTTCAACATCTCCGAAAACAAAAATTTCTGAAATATTCATGTCTTTTGTTTTTTTTAAACCAATCAACCGAGCTTCATATTCAACCACATTTTTAGTTGCTTCAAATTCAAGTTTGAAATAAAATATGGAGCTTTCTTTCAAAGCGTAAATGATAAATATCCCTACACCAACTACTTCTTTGGAAAATGAACTATCAAAATACATTTTCCATAGCTTAGAACCTTCATGACTGGTCTATTTTTCAACAAGCTTCAAAATCTAAAAAATTTCTGCAGATAGGATATCTTTATCCGTGTGTAAAATGCTCGAACCAAAATCAGTTGTTCTAGCATAAATTTGATGATTAGTGGGGTATTTGTTGTCACTAATGATATATGTGAGCTAAGCTTCTCTATAAAGTATTATTTTCTCTCCTCCAAAAACAAGGACAATAGCATAAGTGAAATCCATTTGCAAAGTTCCTCCCAACCTTATAATCAATGACCTATAAAGTAACATGTCAAATCTAGGAGCAATGTCAGATACAAAAATATTCATCACCGTCTCTCTCATGGGTAACTGAAAAAGGCTTACTGCAAGGTATTTGATGACACCAAGGCATTGAATTTTTCAGGAATCAAAGGAGTATAGATCTTGGTATTTTCTAGTTACTTCAAGACCTAGTTCATCCATGACTACCTTGGGCATTAAATTATGTGAGGCTATAGATTCCATTAATAAATTATGCAAGATCTTATCATGAATATTCAGAGATAAATAGAAATGAGGGGTAGAGTCATCTTTTTTTTTTACCAATAGACCTAAAATAACAATGGGCTTGTCATATTGAAGGTTAACACAATCAGAAGCTACTTCAGTAGGTAGAGGCTAAAGAGCTTTCATAAAGTTCTTTTTGAAATCGTCATTTTTCATGAGCTTTACAAGAGGAACAAGAATCTTATATTTTGTATCTCATTCTCAAAATTGAAAACAGGGGGCAGTTTATGAGCAATTTTTACCTCAAGTGAAGGAGTATGAACTGATACTGGAATTTTTGGTCTGCTTGGTTCAACAAATTTCTTTTCTGCTGGAATTTTAACTGCGTCCTTATTCTTATTGGGTTGTGCAATAGGTTTTGGATTATCATCAAAATTCTTTTATATGAGATTGTATCTACTTTGATGATCAACTATAATCATGGAATGATTAGGAATCTCTTCATTATTATGAGTGTATGACATGAAACCTTCATACTCTGCTTATGTAAGATGAATCAACCCTTCTTTATCTCTCATACAATCAATATCAACATCTCTCTCCAACCTTTATGCTTCCTCTTCATCTTCAAATATAGCATTCTGCAAAGGGATATGCACTTTTTTTATCATCAACATCTCTTCTTTCTCGCTACAAAATTTAAGGAACATTAGGTCTTATAAACTATTGCCTATTAGGATGATCAAATAAAATGTTTCTAGTAGTAGCTGGTCTTTCTTCCATCTTGAGCTTGGAAATCTCAGTAGTCAATGAATTAACCATCTTGGTCAAATCATCTAGCTTAGGATCTATGTCAGAATTTCCTAAAGTTAAAACTTCAACTTTTTTCTTTCGTTTTTCTCCATCAATCCCTCCTCTGAGCCTATCAGCTACTAACACATTAGATTCTACCTCCAATGAATTGTCATTCATTTGTGTTAATGTTGTAGATATTCTTTCTCTTAATAATAAATAAAAATTAGTATCAAAGGCACCAAAAAAAGTGATTTTGGTTGAATCTTTAGTAGGCTTGATTTCAGTAGGTATTTTGTTATACATCTTATTGAATCTCTTAGAAAAATAAAAAAATTGATTCTCCTTCTTTTCTTTTTATTGTGCCAAATTCAGTGATATAATACATAAATTCTTTCTTATCACCCCATTTCCTCAAAAACATATCATCCAGGGTTTCAATTCTAGTGGTGCTACCAGTTTTCAAATATTTGAACCATTTCCTAACATCACCCTCAAGGCTCTGAAAAAAAACTCTCATCCAAACTTCTTCATGCTCAATATTCATATTGTCAGCATAGGAGTAAAAATTAGCAAGGTGTTCTTCAGCTATTTCCTCTCCCTAACTACTAAACTTAATCATGTACTTGAGATAATCTCGTGCAGGTAATGCATTCATAGGTTGAGGTAAAACCAAAGGGGCATACCTTGCAACAATAATTGCATCCATTCGGTTAGGGGGTGGGTTTGGAACTGCCATGGTATGAGTTGTTGGGATTTGTGGAACAAAAATAGGTGGATTGTGAATAACAGATGATGAAGCACCAACTTGTGATGTAGATACTACTTTTTGATTGGAAAACAACGGAGGTACAGTGTTTACTGCAAAATCAGGGGATAAAGTTCTCAGGACTTCTTTATGGAAAACGTTTGAGAAAACAATAGTAGATGTAGAAAACTTATGTTTACTCTTTTTCTTGATTATATTTTCAGGGTCAAGAACTGGGATTCTTAAACGGGAATATCGATTAGCCCTGGTTCTATTCCTTGTAGGAGCGATAACTTCAACAATGGAGTCGTCAGATGTAAAGAAGTCTAAAAATACAGTTGGAACTGTACACCTCAGAACCAAACTTATAACTTTGTCATTCACCCAAGGGTAAACTTGAATTTTCCTCCCTAGAAATGGTGCCAAATATGTTAGTGAAATGAGTCACTTCTTGACTGCAAAAGGTGTAAGCCTTACACATCAATGTTCATTTCAAATTTTAAAGTTTTTTTAGTGGTGCGATGGCTTCTCAAATATTTTGAAATGATTTTTATATTCTTTAATACTTTCATGCATTTGGTAAGTTGTGGCAAGTATAAATTGTATGGGTAAATTGGTAGTATAGGGAGGAGAGTGTAACAAATGAAAGAACATGGATAGCTAGTACTTATTCTAGGAAATATTCATATCATAAATCAATCACACTACTATAATGATGGATTTTTACACAAGCTCTGTTTATGCAAAGTAAACAACATTCAGAAAGTATATTACATGCATAAACTAATTCACAAATCCTTTATGAAATCACCACTAACATGTTTTACAACACATATATGATTTGCAGTAAGATTGAAAACATACAATTTACTATTAAATCCTTTAACATTTCCTCAATCACACCTTACTAGCTATTGCAACTCATAAATTAGAAGAAATTAACAAAGAGATAAAACACACGATACATTAGATAGTTCTCGAGTCACAAAATCCTCCAACATGAAGTGCAAAAAGACTTTTCTTTATTATATTAAGTCTTCAGGTAGACCACATCCAACTTGGAAATGGTATTTACAAATGGTATATATAGAAAGAGAGGCACCAAGTCCATATCTTCTAAAAATAAGGAAACACTACTCCTAAAATTACATAGGTTTCATAGGAAATTAAAACCATATCCCATTGAAATCTAACTGAGAGGACAAATTTAGATGAAAGAAGAGAAGAAATATGGGTTGAACTACTAAGTGTGCTTACATGTTGCCCCTTTTTCTGCTAATTTGTCTCCTTATGTCTTTGGTTCTTAAATAACCATGTATCTTCATTAAATATGTCGCCAAACAATAGCATAACCACTTATCACCATCACTCGTTATATCCATTTGGTTATGGGTCCTTATCTTTCCTTAATTAGCTCGAAAACTTTGCTAACCGGTGTCAAAAACTAGTTGAAACAGGCGCTACCACAAATTCCAGTAAAAACCTGTAACTGTGCAAAAATTGTAATGCTATCGGAATTTCTGGTAGTACTTTGTTTTTTTTTTTTAAATGCATAGAAGACACTAAAAAACATGTGCAGACTTAGATTCTTTAACAGCTGAGTTGTTGTTCAAAATTTCACTTAGTAACAAAAAAGGTGTTTTATCAGAATTTTTTTTTACCTTCATTCCATGTGGGCTACAACTTCAGAAAGCTTGTCCAAGCCTATCTTGTTGTCAGTAGCTGATCTTGATATAGTTGTTCTTGTGGTTGCTTCTTTAATAGTGGTATTCTCCTGCTTTGAACCCTTTTGGATATTTCTTCTTTTTTAGGGTTTTATGAGCCGCTATGAAGGGATTTTTTTTTTATCTTTCTTCTTATATTCCTTTCTCTTTAACCCTTCATATTTTCTTTCTATATCAATGACCTTTGTAAATAAAATTGGATTGTGAAGAGCCTTGGACTTAAGCTTGAAATTGTTGCTTTCTCTAGTATGACTTTTTTTTGTACCAGCAATAGGTTTGGCTTCCTCTTTCTTCTTCTTGCTACTAATCTCATACCCTGCATCTTTGAGGAGTTCCTCATTAGACTTTGTGAGCTGATAATATTTACGCATTTTCTGTTGAATACTTGCTTCCAAATTTCTGGTAGCATTTGTGCTTTATATTTCTCTACAGTTGCAGACATTACTCTTCAAGATCTGATGTAGACGTTACGAAAAGGAGGAATGGGGGACACCATTTTCATAGACTTGGGTTTATTAACTGGAGAGATCTCTCCTTTCTCCAACTTTCTGTCAAGCTTGACTGAAGAAATATTTTCTTTTCTTCTTTTGGCCTTACGGATGTTCTCCTTCTTAACATTCCTCTTGGTTCTTTTTGCAGGCTGAGGGTGTTGTTGTGAGGATGGAGGTGTAGGTGTAGGTTGGCTTTCCCTGTAGAACAAGAAATGGTCCCATGTTTGATTTATTTTCCTTGACTCTTCTTCAACTAACACCTTGATGAGAGCTTGATGATACAAGTTGTATTTTGAGGCAGCAGTATGTGTTGGAATCATTGCTGACATATTTTTCAGACTCTTCAATAAAAAGTATGGAAAGTTGAGGGTCTTCATACCTGTAACATGAAAAATAAATCTCATATGATAAAGAAATACTATGGTATACCTCCTTTCACCAGTAAGGTAAATATTTATGAGTTAACAACTTCTGCTCATTCATTTTTGAGGTAGCTCTTGGGCATTCCTTTCTCCCAATTGTGATCTTTGTTTCCATCCTTGAGAAAAATGTTGAGGTCTCCTCCAATGATAACCTGACCTTTAAACCACCTTTCTCCTTCCCGTGGAAGGTTGAATGCCTCAGAAATTGAATCTACTGAAACATGGAATGTAAGACCATAGATTGTGGCTTCATGTCCATTGAATGAGTTTGAAAACTTTTGAGCTACTCCTAAGTGAAAGCTTCCCAATCTGGTGCACAAAGAATACCACCCTACTTGAACAAACAATCTTCACACCTTCGAATTTGCATCCACGAGGTCAGCACCTTGTGGTTCAATTTGTTTTTTCTTCCCTCCTCTTTTAGTCATCTTCATAAATTAATAACTCTATCTCTGAAAACTGATAGCTGGCAGAGCTAGAATATCTCACCTAACAAGTGTTTCTTATGTCTTCCTTTGAAATCCTGTCTGAAATCTAAGACTCCTCAAACTGCAACTCTAAAAAACTCGTTCTCCAACAGCTAGGCTCACAACTGATACTTTTCCTTATTTTTCGGTGATTAAAATAGAAACGATGGTTCACCATCCCATGCAATATATTTTCATGATGGAAAATATCCTTAATCGTAGTATGCACCATGTGATAGCCATCACGGTCTTCAGTTGGTTGCATAACTTCAGATAATATGCTACATGTGGCTTGAAATAAGCAAATCTCTGACTAGCAGTCACCTCTACTGCATGTTGGTTTATCAACCTAAATTTCCGGTAGCATATATGCATAACCATGGAAAACGGTTAATGAATTAAACCTATCGATTCACGATCTTTCATTTCGGAAATCACGTTCCTTGACATGAAACTATACCAACTTTGCTAACAGACACGATAGGATCAACAATTGGCTTTGGTTATTATGGATTGACACCTAGACTCTACATGTATACTATGACTTAACTTAACATGACTGGCCACAAACCTATCCTATTGCGTGTTTTAAATCATAATGAAATGATTTAAAATGTATTTTAAACTAAAACACGTGGCTTGACACAAAGAGAATGCGCTTTTTATTTTTATTTTTTAAAATAGGGGGAGTTAGTAAAATTTCTGGTAGCATCAGAATAAAAGAAAAATAGTCAGAAACAAAAATATAACAAACTATCCGAAAATGCTAAAACAGACACTACCGAAATTTTGGTAGCCACCAATTTTTTTTTTTTAAATTTTAAAAATCTAATTCTAAAAACAAAAAATTTAAAATGAACTCATGACTTGATGACTTAGTAAAAAACTGTGCTAACATATCCCATTCCTAAAGAATTATCTATAATTATAAGTAAAATATTCCATTGTTAAGACTTAAAATCGTTTGTGTTTCATGTTTACTATATTGTTTGATGTCGTGTGAATATTTATCTGATGCTCAGGGGATCTTCATATTCTATATTAATAATGCAATAAACTTTTATACTCTAGGTAAAGTGAGGTAGGTTATATAAACAATTTTTTATATATTTAAATAAAGGTACTTTATGTATAATGAAAATATCAACCATTAAAGGACTCAATTTTCTAAAATAAGATAAGTAAAAGGAGACCACTCCTTTTATCAATTTTCTAAGATAAGATAAGGATAGTTTGGTACTTTTGTTTTATCGAAAGGTGCACATATTTCAAAGTTCATGAAATCATTTTCAAAGCAAGGTGACTTTAAATTGAAGTAACGGTCTAATTATTTTAATATGCAACTTATAAATATTCAAAAATTTCCTTATGAAAGAAACAAAGGACTAGCTTGGTAGAATATATGGATATGGCATTATATTTCCTTATGAAAGCTCAACGGAGTAGTTTGAGTTAAGGAGTAGGTAGAGTTATTTAACACGTCGTATGTTTCATAGAATTTGCAACAATATAATTTGATACTTTTTTAAGTCTTTAATGATACAAGAACTTCATCATTTTTAAATAAAATAAATTTCTATTTTTTTTTTAAATATAGATAATAGAGCATTGATATAATTTTAACTATTAAATAAAATGATATTTTTTTTAGTTAATTTTAAGTAAAATTACAAAAAAAAAAAGAGAGAGAGTATGAGTAAAAGTTGTTTAATCTATAAAATTTGAGTGTTTCGGGGGTTTTTACGGTGTTGAATCTATTTATACATTCAAAATTGTATTTTAATCTTGCTTGAAATTATATCACCAAATTAAAGTGAAAAAGGTCATATCGTTTACAAGTTAAACTACACCTTTTTAGCATTCTCAAATAATATTGTAGCTCCAAATTATATATGAGGTTGTCTCTAATTTATCATAGTGCATATACAATGTATTTATTGAACCCAAACATTTGAGTCACTCCTTAATTAGTAATCGATAGGACATAATGAGCTAAGAAAGACTTTTACTGTGAAGATAAGTTCATAACACTTCAAAATATGAAAGTAAGTATACATTTATCCTCTATATCTGACAAGTTCTAACGTCAATTTAATTTCTCCTTAATAAAGTGGAAGAATAAGGCTCCAATACAAATTATGGTTCTTGTAATTTGCCTTTGTAGAATGTGTACCAAGACATGTTTTTGTGAGGGCATGTTAAAGTTGTATTTATAGCTTTTGAGTAGTTCCATCACATGTTTTTATATCCATTGTAATCAAATTCTATACAGTATGTAAGCGGTAGGATAATATAGATTACATATAGAGGTTCCTAAGCGAATGATGAATATAATGTGGTTATAATCATGGAATAGATATACTTAGTAATTGATGGGTAATAAATAGGTCCACTATATTGAAAGGAAATGATACCATAATAACCGGTGGTTGGCATATACCCAATACAATACTCATTAAAAATTATAAATAAACATGGGTATCATTGAATTTAGATATGCTAAATGTGTTGTATTATTTTTTTTTTGGAGAAATATTTTTTTGCTATTCGGTTTGAATCAAAAGAAGTACAAAATAGAGATTATCACAACTAAGATTTACATTCTTACAATGAGGTTGTTAATGAGGGCAGCATTGACCTTAATATTGGCATCTTAAGATTTATTGGACTATTTTCAAATCTGCTAATATAAATCGAACCCAAAACACTAGTGACAAAAAACATAAAGTGATTTCAAACTTTTTTGGAATATGTAGAATGACTAGAAAAACTGGAAATAGAGAAGAAATTTATATATATTGAGTTCCCTTCTTCAACTAGTCAAAACTAGAAATATAAAATAGGAAAAAAAAAAAATCTTTCAAAGTCTCTTTAGTACTCTGAAAGATAAACCATCGGCCTATTATTATCAAATGAGTGCTTCTAATTGTGGATCCACCGAGTTCTCATAATAAATAAGGACATGACACAATGAGAGAGCTATCTTTCAAAGGCTATATGTTGTTGTATTAATCTCCCTATAAATATGATGAAAGTTGATCTCTTGAAATTATTTCGTCTTCTCCTTAATTATTCTCTTCCACGCTGCAATATTCAGAACCTCTAGATGAGCTTTACCTACCAGCCAATCAATTACACACTTGGAATATCCCAAAATTTGTATGCATTTAATATTTTTTAACAGTGCTAATATCATAAGATCCCAAATAGATATTAGTTATGCTTTTGTATTAGTTCCAATTCCTAAACCAACTTTGAAAAGTACAAATGTGTTCCTTGTAATTTTAATCACCACCCCCACACATACACACAATTGTTTACATGTACTTATCCATCAAAGAAACTAACCAGAAGATCCTTGGAAAAATAAGGGACGTGGATTCTTCTGAGATTTTTACAAATTTGGATCAAGGTGTATTCCCTCAAAAGAGAAAAAGTCTTAGATAAGTGATGCATAATGCTAATATTTTACCTTTTTAACATTATCACATTCCTGAGTATCTAGATACCCTAGGAAACAAAAATACGGAGAGAGCGGAAGTTTTTGAATTTCCCCACCCAATGATGAAGTAAGTGTTCAAAAAAGGTATGTACAAAATGTTATTTAATTCCCAATATCATAAGTATTTTATGCAATATTCTCTTAGAAACTAGATAGTCAATAAAAATATGATCAACACTTTCGTCTTTATGTCTACAAAGATACATAGGTTTGGCCCTGTAAACCCTCTTTTCTATAGATTTTTCGAGGTACAAATTTAATTTTGTAGAACTATTCAGAAAAAAAATAAAAAAAATAAATCTTATTAAGGATATTTCATTTACGAATGATGTTACTGCACCATCAAAAGGCTTGAACCATGACTGAATGGGAAAATCCTTTATAGTTCATATAAGCTTTCATCCTACCCGAGCTAGTGTCCTAGCTCCATACAACCATATCCTTTGATTTATTTGAAAAGAACATGTTGATATTAAATTCCTTAATGAAGGAATTCCACTCTTCATCCCAGAATCCAACCAAACCCAAATCTAAAGAGTGCAACTAATTACACCAATTAGATACATCATTTAAGTAGATGAAACATTTGGAGGTTAGGAAATGTATCAAATATTTAAAAAAATTAAATATTCGAGCACCCCTTATAAAGGAGTCCTTACCTAGAATCATTTGTTTTCCATATCCAACCTTACAGGCTAGCCAATTCTAGAGAAATGGGAAAGAGTCCATGACAGACTTCCAAGCAATGTATTTTCTATTGACATGTTTTTCATTGCTCCTCTAAGCCAATCCACCACCTACAATTTCTTCGAGTACTTCTCCTTGATCACTTGGCTCCAAATTCCCCCACAAAATATACATATCCACAACTTTTTCAAAACTAAAGCTTTGCCAAAGTAATATATATTCTTGAATCCCCAACCTCCAAAATATTTTGGTTTAGATAGGGAGTCCTATCTGGCAAGGTGAATCCCTTCCTTTATTTTTTAACTAGTCCACAAAAAACTAAAAATTATTTGCTTGATATAGTTTAGGATTGATTTTATAATTTTCGATATAGATAACAAGAATATTGGGATATTTTCCAACACTTATTTAACTAGGATCATTCTCCCCCCTATGGCATTAGAGAGATTTTGAGGTCTAAAATGGGCCTCAAAACCAAAAATTACAACCAAAATCAGCTTTATCAGAACCAGTAGGATTCAAGATGATGATGTCAATGATGGGGGATGATTCACCATTTTTGGAGTAAGAAAGTAAAAAAAGAAAACAAAATAAAAAACTATTTTTTCAACTCGTATTTTCAACTTATCTCCCTATGGTTTTCCTAAAATTTCGTGCAGGAGCACTCGTTGAATGAAAATTTTAATTCCTCGTCCAAAGAGCACCCATGATGCATACTTTTAATGGACCTTGCTACACGAAAAAACGCGAAATACATGAAAAAACCTTATTGTAATCATGTTTTTCATGTACTTCTCCATTTTCATGTAGCAAGGTCCATTGAAAGTATGCAACATGGGTACTCCTTGGATGAGGGATTAAATTTCTCATCCAACGAGTGATCCCGCTCAAAATTTGAGTAAAATATAGGGAGATAAGTGTTACACGTTATTTTTTCACCATGACATTTGACTGTCAATATAGGTTCATCACTATCTATATTTTTCTCCCTTAGAGTTCAACAACCTAATGTTCCTAAACGAAGTCTTGGAATGCGAGAAAAGCTCATTAACACCCTTAAAAGTCTAACTTCACACTTTTCCTAGCTCTTTCCTACAGATCCCAGATATTTGTTTTATAGCCTGCAGCACATACCACATGTTCGGCTTATAAAACCTGCGGAACCCTGCAAACAGTCAAATAAAAGTTCTAGAAGTCCAGCTGGACAAATATTCTCCCAACTAGAAGCTTCTAGAGGCGCGATCAGTTCGAGCTTTATCCCTCCACTCATGGAGCTCTATCCCTTCACTCATGGACTTTATCCCTTGGTATATGGAGCTCAAATACCTTCATGAGAGGAATCCATCCCCCTATTCATGGAATTGAAACTGATTCCATTTTCCTATAAATTGAGCTCATGTTTCAGTCTCAAGGGTACCTTATATATGGTAATTGTTGAAGAAATTCCGAAGAAAGCATACTCTCTATACTATTCATTATTGATATGAAAATGATCACACACTCGTGTCCATAACTTCATGCTAGTTCAGAGAGAATATGGCTTGTCAATCTGAATGAGAAAAAATTGTTCAAGACCCCGGGAGGAACTTGTACAACATCAAGGTGACAAGTTGTAAAGTTACTCTTTAAATACAAGATAATACATATGGATCTTCTTTTCTCATAGAGTTGTTCTTGTGTCTATTTGAATAATTAAATACTTGGATTCCTTGATCACTGAGTTAGATTAGATGTTCTCAATTATTATATGTTGCAAGTTATTTTAATTCTTTTGTCTGTCTTTAATTGTAGGTTCTCATTACTGAAGAAGCCTCTTTGTAGCAACTGGATAAAAGGCTGCACCCAACGTCGAATTTCAAGGTAGGAGCATGTCCTCTTTCTTTTTTTATAATAATTTTGAATTGCAAAAAATCTAGAGAAAACGATTTACAAATGGATGTTTGTTTCTAGCTATCTGTAGGATACTAGGGAGATCGCTCTTGTCTGCAAGAGGGATTTATCTGCATAGCAAAATGGCGACTCCGCTGGGGAATAGAACTTAGTTTTTCTTTTTATTTTTTAATTTTTAATTTTAAGAGTCTTCTGATTTTTATTAGTCTAAAAACTAGGTTGGGTAGATAATTTATCAAAATCCCTGAAAAGAAAATGTGAATTTTTATTTTTTCTATACTTTCCCTGGCCTCCGCGGTTTTTATTTAAAGAAAATGAGGTAGCATCCGTGGTTTTTAGCTCAGAACAGTGGGTACTGCACTGTTCTCCATTTAAACCTGCAGACTTGTGGAAATTTTTTGAAGAATTAATAATTCTCTTTTTAAGAGCCAAATTACCAAATTCTATGTGTTTTCCCTAACTTGTCTTAACTGTCAAAGTCTTATGTGTGAGATTATATCAACAAATTTTGTGTTTGAGTGATTTTTCATCTGATTTGCATTATGAGTGAGTGTTTTCCCTATTTTCCTGCTGCTCCATATCAAAAACCTTCATACACCTTAGCTTACTAGTATGTTATTGTTTTCTTGTTGAGCCATTGAACTTGTTGCAAACCTTGCTTTTATGAAAATTGAGATTCATTTTCATTTGCAAATTTAGAAGAGTCTTAAGCTTACTAAGGCCTCAATTTCACATCAAACCATTATTGGATGTTTTCATTTCTGTGGAGATAAGTGGAAATTCTTCTTGCTTAGATCACAAACTAAGAGAAAACATCCTCAAACTTTCTAGATAGAGTTCAAAATTAGAGTCTTTTATTTTGGTTTTGAATTTTATGTTTTTAGGATTTTTAGATATGGTTTTTGTTTTGGAAATGGATTGTTTAATGATTTGTAGTTTCTGATCTGATTGATAAAGGATTTAATTTCGAACGAGTAATTGATCGTTTTATGAAATTGGGTTCTTAAAGAAATCGTCTTCTTTTCAAAGATTTTTTTTAATGAAAGAAAGAATTGGTGCTTTAGAAAATTGTTAAATCTCTCAAATATTTCCCTTAAATAAGTTTCATTGAAAAGAAAAGAGTTGCACTTTCATATAGATGAATTTAGCATATTTTTGAGTTGGGTCATAAAACATCATTGAAGTTTCAATTCCATACCTTCTGTCTTAAGAAACAAACAAATTAAAAAAAAAGCTTTAATAAAATTAATCTAGATATTTTTTACATTTTCTAGGGCTCTTTTCCACCAACATAGCTTAGGCTAGTGTCTTGGAATAGGTGGTAATTAACATTCCAATACAATTCAAACAAACAAGTAGCAATCTTGTGGTAGGAAAAATCTAATTGTAGCATTTGTGCTCTAGGAAAATCTTCTTAAAAGAGTCAAGCACGAGATCATGTGCGAATCAGTGAGGTAATCATACCTATGTCATTGGGAAATATAGAAAATGTGTACATATTAAAAATGGTAAACCTCAGATAGACCATTTTCAAGGAGCCTAGGGTCACTTGTTGGTATACCTTGGATTATATCAAGGATCCTTCAAGGGGATTGAGCTAGTTACTCTTCCCTTGCATGTATACCATATCGTAGACTCTTCCCCCAGATAAATTTGTTCCCGTTGGTGACCTTAGTGGCTATAAACTTTAGGATTCTTTCCCAAGGTGACAGTGGAGGGAAGTTCCCACTGTACATGGAGCAGATGTTGACTAGACTCACTTGAAATTTCCAGAGGGTTCTCTTCACTTCGAGATTGTTTAAGTGGATAAATTTGCACCGGACTATTTCATTAAGCATGTTTTCGGAGTAACTGTTCCAATCACCATTTCTGCATTAAAATTATACAACGTTGGATTTCATCACCAACTAGTGTTTTTAGTGTGGGAATCTACTATTTGTGTGTTTATTCCTCTCTTAGATTTTTTATCCATGTGATCAATTTGATTGTTTTATTAGAAACTTTAGGACATTTTTTTGAAATTTTCTTTGATTTCGTGTGTTAAAAAATTTAATTGTGGCTGAATTACCTAGACAATCACATATAATCTAGGGGAAACCCCCTGAGTACACACCAAGCCAGTTAGAAAAACTTAAATCTGAGAAAGGGAAAATATCAGGCACTGGATCAACTGAACATAAAGAAACATCAATAATTATTCATCCTGAATACGAAGTAGATCAACCTCAAACAGCAGAGAGCTCTCAAAGAAAAATTTCAATTTCTGAAGTAGTTGAACTTGCTTCTACAACTAGTGAATTATCAGCTACTGAACCTAAAATTTCTAAACCAGAAACTAAACCTACTACATCTGAGCATGCTTCTGAATTCATCAGTCCAACCCCTGGTCATCCTGATCAGCTAGACTGAAGTTTCGCATCACTCAGAACCTTCCTCCTAGCCTCATTAGCATTGAAGAAGCTACTAACCCAAAATAAGAAGTTCTTCCTTCACATCAGGAATCTTTAGATCTTAGGCCAAGTGAATCAATTTACTATAGCACTTTCAAATAAGATCCTTGGTATTCTAAGTTGACAAACTTTCTACACAATACTGGTCTACACTATTCGCCACCCCGAATTCCTTTTTACGCCATACCAAG
Organism: Pinus albicaulis; assembly: GCA_034641835.2. Lineage (NCBI taxonomy): Eukaryota > Viridiplantae > Streptophyta > Pinopsida > Pinales > Pinaceae > Pinus > Pinus albicaulis. The sequence continues at coordinate 671,803,052 of CM076584.1, read as the reverse complement.
AGATTACCTCCAGTAAACATGTCTGGTGAGTCATCCATGTTTTCTACATCCCCAGAATCATATTTGTATGGTGGTCCATCTATTCCTGTAGGATACTAGTCACTTTCTAGTACCTTCTCAGGAGTAGCTCCTTCTCTCGATAAACATATACCATCATCTAGTCAAAATGAATCACATACTGAAAATTTGAGTTCAGAACACATTTACATGATTTCTAGACATATTCCTAACCCTGACCCTCAAAGTAGTAATTTTCCACCTGGGATGCAACCTTAAGGAATTAATTTACCGCTTGAGGGGCAGCCTTATGGACAATACATACCACAAGGACAATATCAACCTCAAGGACAATACATACCTCAAGGCTAGTACATACCTCAAGGCCAGTACTAAGTTTAGGATCAACAAACTCTTCAAGGACAGTACCATATGCTTGGACAAACATCTTTCCAAGGAAAGAAGCCTCCTTTACGGCCACATTTCTACCCGGAACAACAAATGTGGGAATTATCCAGCTAATTATCAAACATATGTTCCAAATTATCAACCTGGTTATGGTCCATCTTATGCAACACAACCTTCATTGGGACCTCCTTATCCTGGATTAAAAACGGTGTGGGATCCATCCCAAGTTCAAGAGAATTTGAAACCTAACGTGCAAGTAACTTATAATCAACCTGGTCAGCCAATTGGTTTCAGTCAAATCCAGCAACCTGTCCAACCTACGCTTCAAATTTTACCACAAGTATCTACACTTGGTACTGTTCAGCAGCCTGGTCTGAGTACACCTAGAACTCCAACTCAAAATGCTAAACCAACTTCTGTTCAAGCTACCACACATGTCCCTGGAGTTTCTGCAGCCCCTATTTCTACAGCCGCTTAAGTATCACAACAAATCCCTGTAATTTTTGCACCACAACCTGGACCCACAGTTAAGACTACTATTCAGATGCCTACGGGACAACCTAGTACAAGTACAATTGTAAAAACCCAACCTCAATTTGTTTATCAACTGTATCAAGGGCATTATCAATATGGGCTTGTAGCATAAAATCCAGTATACCAGCATCAACCATACCGTGGTTACATGTATCAGATACCAGCTCAACCCCAATATGGTCCGGTCAATCCTAGTTGTCTGGGAGGCATTCCAATCCCAAATGCACAGGCTATTCCAGGATATCCTAGATATCCTCCTCCTGATACTAGTATAGTTCTTCAAGGTTATCAATTTTCTCAGCAAGACCCTAATCGTCGGTTTCCATTCATTGCAACTTTGGATTTACCTTATTTGTCACACCTAATGAATGATCCAATATATTATCTTTCGTATTGGCTGCCAATGCCAAATAAGTTGCCCAGTGATATTCCTAAATTTGAAGGAAAATAAGGGGAGGACCCCTCAAACCATGTCATGAATTACCACATTTGGTGCGCCTCCAACTCTTTGATTGATGATTCCATTTTATTACAACTGTTTCAGAGAACACTGATAGGTTTAGCCGCAAAATGGTATATTGAACTACCACATGGTGGATTCAACAATTTCAATGCTTTAACAACAAATTTCTTAACACATTTTTAGTCGCCATTTAGATACAAAAATGGCATGAAACTATTGACTTCATTAAAACAATCTACGTCTACGTGCATATCCAATCACATACATGAATGGAGATGTAGAAGACGTTTGGCAGAAGTCTTTATTCTGGATCAGATCTTGGCAGAATGGTTCATCAAATCATTACTTCCAAAGATCATTGAAGATGTGGCTAAGGGAGGAGTTGTTACTGAAGAACAGGTCATTGCTCAAGCTTAGTACTTAGACCTAGTATATACACAATTTGGTACTTTATATGAAAAAATTCCTAACTTACCACGTCCTATTCAAATAACTACAACTCCTTCAGGGTCTCATGTTGCAGACAGTGTAATTTTTTTAGTTAACACATATAAAAGTAAGAAGAATTCTTCAAAAACTACTTCTCCTATAATAACTTTACCAGATTCACCGAAAGGAGATTCTTCCCTTGAAACTTCCACCGACAGTCATGTTGTATATTCATCTATGGCTAAATCCAAAAATGCTAATAAGAATAAAGGTAAGAATAAAATAAAGCAGACTTCGTCTCCCAAAGAGAAAACCGAAAAGACTGAACCATCTAATGATAAACGAAAACCTCGTTATCCTTGTCTTATTTGTGACGAGGATCACTTTACTAAAGAGTGCCTGCATCAATCTGAGGTCTCTAAATTCGTCAAAGGTTCACCCACACCCATTGTCTTGAAGGATCCTTTTCCTACTCAAGATAGCCAAATGATAGGATCTTCTTCACATTCATCAACATATATTTTAATGATGTCTGAGGTTATGGTTGCGACGCGATCGCAAGACTATGGAAGTAAAAATACTATTACTGGTAAAGAGGTAGAAAATTAAAATTCAACACCAGCTACATCTCCTTCAGTTTCTGATCCACTTCATATCGAGAAACCTAATCTTGATCTAGTAATTAAACCACCTGCTAAAGGTGTACTTCAAAAATCAGCTTCAATACACATGGAAGAACTACTCAGAGCTACAACATTGTTGAAGAGTTAGTGATTTTCCCTTAAGCAATGTTGGCCTTAGAAGTGCTAAAATCATGTCCAACACAAAGGAAATCACTTTTATCAGCTATTGGAGTTATAGATCCTCAGGATTCTAACCTCATGGTCTTCGATTTAGAAAATTTTACACCGAGACTACCTCATCACATGGCTTTTCAGATTCTGATATTAGTAAAAAACAGACGAGTTTTTCGTACTATAATTTATGAGGGGGAATCCACGTGCATAATGTCGTTAAACTGTTGGAAAAATCTTAGTTCTCCAACACTCAACAAATCTCCGACAATCCTTAAATATTTTGGTGGAAGAGGATTCCATCCGTTTGGAATTTTACAGGATCTACCTATAGAAGTGGAAGGGAAAATTGTTAATCTAGATGTGGAAGTAGTACATGCCCCTCTAGATTACAACCTTCTTCTGGTTCGAAGGTGGTCTTATTCCATGACTGATGTCATTTCATCTGTCTTTCGATTAATAATGTTTCGACATAAAGGAAAAATTGTGACAATTGATTAGTTGCCATATTATTCGTCTGACCCAACTTCTACAGATAGTATCCAACATGTTGGAAAATCGAATATCCCTTATGAAGATGTTGGTGAAGGTTTACTTAAAGACTCAGCTTTGACGGGAACTTTCTCTATGGCTCCACCCAACATACCGCGTATTATTTCCAACATCAATATGATTTCATCAAGCACTATTCCATTCAATGACCCTTGGATAATGCCTTCAGAGTCAGAAATGGATTCATTCAATGGCGAGATGCCTTTGAGCCCTTTTGAGATGGCATATACATTATTACAGTCATTTTCTAACTCATTTTCAACTAATATTGATCTAATGAATGTGATCACCTAAGAATCTTCTTCACTATCAAGCTCAACCTTGACATCTATTTTCTATCTTTTTCAACAAGTGTTTCATACTGATGAAAGTATTCGAGAATTTTTTTCTATGGATGAATTACCCTGGGATGATCTACATCATAGATATTCATTTTTACCTAAACTTGATAGGTTTGAAAATGATTTTTCATCTATTTTTATAATTGATTATGTCAAGGAACCACAAAATCCAATATCGATTACAAATTCAGATTCTGATATTAATTTGGGAAACATTTCTACAAATGTTCCTATTGACATATTAGTTAAACCTAGAGTTGTTGAAAACATTCATATGGGTTCTTCTTGTACAATTGATAAAAGTGATACATATAAAGCCCTATTTCAAGAATTCTGTGGCATGTTTTCCTGGTCCTACGAAGAAATTATAGGAATCGATCCAAATATTGTCGTTCATGAAATAAAGAAATACATGGATGTAAAGCCTATTAGACAACGATTACATCCAATACATCCGCGAAAATTTGCTATTATTATATTTGAAGTTGAAAAACTAATGTGAGAAGGATTTATTTATCCAAACCCACTAACAGATTGGGTATCTAATATAGTTCCCGTTACCAAGAAACAAGGGACTCTACGAGTCTGTGTCGATTATAGGGATATTAATAAAGTGTGTCCAAAATAAAATTATCCTACCCCCTATATCGACCAAATCATTGATGATTGTGCCGGAAATGAAATTTTTTCATTTATGGATGGATTTTTTGGATATAATAAAATAAACATACTCCCTAATGATCAACCAAAAATAGCTTTAATTTGTCCTTGGGGAACATTTGCTTATTTTAAAATACCTTTCGGATTAAAGAACGTTGGTGCAACTTTTCAAAGGGAAATTTCTTATGCTTTTCATAACATTAAACATATTGTTCAACCTTATCTGGATGGTTTACCTTCTCACTCATTGCACAGGGACGATCATCCTACTCACTTACGAGCATTTTTTATGTGATGTAGGCATTACAAAATTTGTTTGAATCCAGACAAATGTGTTTTTTGTGTGCAATCTGGACAATTATTAGGATTCATTGTTTTGAAGGCCGAGATTCGTGTCGATCCCTTGAAGGTTGAGGCCATCATAAATTTACCTCCTCCTTCCACACTTCGCCAACTCCAAAGTTTGCAAGGGAAAGCAAACTTTCTGCGTATATTTATCCTGAACTATGCTGAGTTAAAAAAATGTTTTAGTACCCGGTTGTTGAAGCAGAATGTTCCTTTTATTTGGGATGAGATTGCTGATCGATCTTTTGATGCTCTAAAACATGTGTTAACCCATGCACAGTGTTAGGGTCCTATCATAATAGGGTTCATAAAATTTTTAATTTAATTTGATAGTCTTGTAAATATGTACATACCTTGATTTTTTACAAGTTGTTTTCCCATATTTCGAAAAAATTGAAAAAATAATAAAAAATAAAAAAGAGGGTAAAAATTCCTAAAAGAAAGATTAAAGGACTTAGAAAATATAGACCCCAAAAGAAAAAGATGAAAATAATACCTAAAAGTGAGCAAGTCCAAATGCCACTACTTTACTTTACTCCAAGAATAAATTATTATGGTAGAGTGTCAATAAATTCCATAATCCATGATGAGTTAAACTGCTTAATCTTGACTAGTCATGTTTTCAATTTCATGTTTCAAATAGTGAATAAAGATTTTTCAGATAGTTTAATCTTGACAAATCAGTAGATAGGTAGAGAATAATGAGGAGCTCAGCAGTTCAATCTGAGCCCTCTGATGAAATAAGGTAGATTTAGATAGTTTATGCTTTAAAATAATAGGTGTTCCAAGGTTGCAAGCTTAAATGCACCTGCAAAATGAAGAAAAAATGTTAGAATAAGTTTGTGTAGGTAAAAAGAAGTGGAGAAAGCATGTAATATTTATCATTAGGAAAAATCACTAATTTCCCCTCCCCTATAAGTATTCAGTATTCTAGGATATCAGTCAAATAGGCTCAAAGAATTCTCTGACTTTTGTTGGGACCGAACCCGAGGCTCGATGACTGGTTAGTTGAAAATGTTGAGTTCTTTAGTTAAATCTCCATTCATCATTACTTCATCCCTCATTCATACATTATAACTCCTTTTCATAAGTAAAGACTCATTATTACTTATTGAAGCATAAAAACCCATCTAATTAACTTCCTTCATTCAGAAACATACAAAAATCCTCAAAACTACTTTATCCTAAGTATTGGTGACATGAAAAAAATATAAGCTTTGCTTTAATTTTACACTTTACTTAGTGATTTATGTATTTTTGTGTACACTCCATCCCCCTTTCATATTAACTTTTAACCTATTTTATTAAATCCCTAAATAATACCTTATCCTACTTATTTAACTTCCTATATCTAAATACCCCCCAAAACCCACTATTATAAAGATTTTAGACCAAAGGTATTACCCGTGTGTTAAATTATAACCCAAATAAAATTCACTTTGGTCTAAAACTATTGCTAAACAAATATCCCACCCCCTATGGTTATTAAATCATTCAAAAGATTTAAAACTATATAAATAAATTACAAACTGCGCCAAATGTCTTTATTCGGGCATATCACAAATGTTTTCAAGAAAAAACTATTACTCCCCCTTATAGTTTTATAACCAAATTTTTATTGAGATAGACTAAGGTTTATTTTTAATAAAACTAAACCTTGCCCCTTATCCATATCCACCTATCCCACCACATTATATAAAGTCCTTCGTTTTATATAAGTTAACCCATGTCGCATGCATAATACACTCTGCCTTTATATATAATTAACATTTTACCCATTCATATTTTATAAAGGTTTAAAACAAATATTAACTATCTGCTCATAGAATTTTCCCAGTCCCACCATTTCTTAAGCTGCAGCTTTCCATTTGATATCGACAGTTCACGTCAAAGCTCCAAATCCGAAAGCCTGCATGCAATATCGCACAGAGAAAGTAATCGATCGACTAAATCCAAAATGCATTCGAAATGGGAAGTTTTGCTCATTTCTCTCTCCTTGACGTGTCACTTTTTCACTGGATCGCGTGTGTTCTGTCCAAATCCACTTACTGCCAAAATCCTATGCAATAACCATTGTCTGGATTTCATTCAAATCCCAAAACCACCTCCCACCATGACGTGACCTGCATTAAATGTTGATTAAATACGACCAAATCTATGGTTAAAACCTTGGGAACATGCATATTATTTCATTATTTGTGTAGTGTAGACTTTTCTGCATTACTCCCGACTGTGTTAAACATTCTCAAGCCCCTACTTACCAATTTATTGCCCAAAAAACTTAGATTTGACTACAATCCACCATTAAAGACTGTTTAAGAACTGTTCATCGCTCCAAAAAACTGCCAAACCCAACATTTCAGACAAGAACTTGTAAAACCCTTTTTACAATCAAATACGTGCACTTAAAGGTATTTTCTAAAGAATTGAAACCTGCATAGTGAATTCAAATTGTCTTTAAAGAAAGACAATCCTTTTATTTACAAAATTGACCAAACTGAACAGCCCAAAATCACAGAAAATAGGCGAAACCCTGGCAAAATTTTCCCAGGAAACCCTGTTTTCCTCTACACTCCTTTTCAAGAAAATTTTCTCAAAATTCACAGTTTAAGGATCAAATTAAAACTATTTGAAAGGCTAAAACCTCTGAAATACCCTGAATTCTTATTTTCTCAGCCAAAACACACTCAGAAAACCCCTTTTTTCTGTTTATGCCACTTTTATATCCTTATAAAAGCCTAATTGAGAAAAAAGCCCAAAAGAAGCCATCCTTAGCCTAAATTTCTCAATTTCCTCTCTGTTTAATATAAAACCTGCTGCAAATATTCTAATCTTGCAGTAGTTACCATAAAAAAAATTAAAAAACAGAACACCAACAGACTTGAAGGACCTAAAGCAACCAAATTTGAGGGATCCAAAGCCCCTAAGCCTACCCCAGCCATTATTGCCAAATATGCTATAACAATAAACCCCCTTCAACCACCTTTGGTTGCTACTGAAAGCATTCCTTTCACTGATCTTGAATATAAAATTGCTAATCTTTGTATTGAATTTAATTTGTTAGATATACACAACTGGTGCTATGAAAAGTATCTAGAAAAAGATGAAATTCCTATTTGGGAAACACATTTACCCAAGTATATAGTTCCCTTAACCCACCTAGGTCAAGAAGTCATAAGACTATGTTAAAAATACTATGAACCAGATCAAAGGGCTATAGTAAATATTGATAAAGAGATACTTTTCACTATTACATCCCAATCTATTAATCAAATGCTACAATTGTAGCCTGATCCCCAAGCAGTCCCCTTGTCTATAGAGGCCTTAACTCAACTATACCTTGGCCTAGATTTCCCTAAAAGGTTCATGATCTTTCAAAATTTTATGCCTTCTCATGTTGATATTCCAAAGATAAATCCTCCATTACCCACAGCTAAATTTTCTGAAGGTGCTAGACAGATTATCTCTGTGCTCTCTTTCAACCTTGGATATTTTACAAATGAGCATACTGATGAATCTATTCTTGGTTTCTTATCCACCATGTCTCCTAGTCTACCTCCATTAATAATTTTTGACTATGTTGGTTTCATAGCAGATTCCATCCACTACTAGTTGACTAAATTACCCACAAAAGGAGTATTTAGATATATTTCTTATCTTTTTCATTTGTTCCTATTCTTTCAAGCAGACAAATTTTCAGTCACTTTGCAAAAAATGGATATAGAGGGAGAACCTCTATCAGTTATTTTTTGGACTTCATTTTTGAGAAAAGAATGTAATGATTTCACCTATTCAGAGTTTTCAGAGCTATTTTTGCATCTAGCAATGACCATATTGAATAAATCAGAGCAGCCAAGGATCAGTGAAGAAATGAAAAGAATTTTATAGCTTTCAGAGTAGAACAAGGTTGGAGATTGGTACCTCTATGAAAAACACACTGAATTAAGGGTTTTTGGGTCAAACTTGTTACCCTACAAGTTGCCCAAGCATGTGTGTATGAGAATTTTTTCAATAGAATATCTTAGACAAATTCTCAATTCAGATTCAATTAACTTTATGGAAGCCAAGAAGATGACCCAATTTAAGTTAAAAAATCAATTGGTCCATTTATCTGAAACCATAGAGATGTTGAAAAGGAAGTGACAAAGAAGCTATTAGAATTCAGATATGAAGAGAGTTTTCCATGGAATTATGATCCACAAGGGATCTTAAGCAAACTAAGGGTCAAATGTAAATTAACACTCTTTATCCATGAGTCAAAGCCTGAAATAGAAGAATTTTACAATCAAGTTGAATGGACTGAAAACACCTTGACAGAGGCAGCAAGCCAAAAACATACAGCTCAAGCATTGGAAGTTGTCAAGCAGCCAGAAACATCAAGTAAAAAAGTAAGGGAAGAAGGAGGTTACATAGCAAAGACAACAACTGAGAGTAAATTTAAAATAGTCTATAACAAAAGGCAAGATCAATTCAGCTGATAAGTAGAAAGTAACATTTGATATTGATGAAACAGATGCTCCAATGGCCAATGATGCTATAGCAATAGCCATAATCAATGAAACACTTATGGAAATTAAAAAGGAAAAACTAGTAAACCAGAATGACACACAGATGATTGACAAAGAACATAGCATGGAAACCTCTTCCTCACAGTCAGCTAAGGAAAAGGACTTGGACATCAAAGATAATTACAAGAAAATTAAGCAGAAAAATGAAGAGATGTAGACAGAAATATACTCTCAATTCTTGAAACAAAAGCCCAGCAATAAGAATATATTATTATCAGGATTTGATTATTCCAGCAATAAAATGATGATGTAATTTCTACAACCTACTACCTCAATACCATAAACGATATCAGACTATAAAAATATTGATCTTGAGGTAGACACAGAAAAAATCCATGAGTTGGACCAGATTAAGTTCCATAGGCAGAGCTCTGAAATGTTATATTCTATAGTGGCAACTAAAGCAATGGGTGTTTATAAACTCCAAAATACCATCCTCAACCTGCAAGATCAAATGAAGATGGACAAAGCCTCATTATATGCCAAGGACCTAAGGATCCAAGCCTTAGAGGAATTAGTATTACAGGTGGGGTATGACACTTCAAACATCCAAGCAACAGAATTTTTAATTAAGAAAAGGAATGAAGATATAGCAGCTTTGAGGAAACAACTCAAACTTACTCAAAGTGAGCATCCACAAACAAAAGAAGTCCTACAGGATCAAAGTGAAAAAGAGGGAAACTAATACTTCAATTGACAGCACAAATCAAGGAGATGGAAACACAAATGAACAAACTGGTCCAAGAAAGAGAGGCTATAAAAGAGCTAGAATTTCCTACAATTCCTACAGTCATCCCAATGATTACTACAGCAGTGCCTTCTACTTTAGGAGAAAATTTAGCACCAAAAGACCCATTGGAAAATGCAGTGCTAGTGACTTCTACCACCAATTCAGCTACAAAATATTCTACCACAGTTGTACACCATACAGATGAAGCCAGCCAGATAGTAAAAACAATGGAAGATATGTCCTTGAAGACAAACGAAATAAATAGATTAAAAAAAATTATTGCAAATCTTGAAAGTGTAAATAAAATAGCTGAGATTAATGCCAAAAATCATGAATAGAAAGCTATCAAATTAGGGGAGTAACTCAAAAATCTACAAAAGGAATTGACTTTCACAAAGCAGATCTCCTACCTCAAAAATCATCTCTGGAACAACATCATTGAAACCATTCATAATCAATGGCCTTCAATTCAAGTAATATTTGAGCAGAAAGAATTGTTATTGGTATCTCAAGTAGAGATACAGAAGACCAAGGATGAATTGACTGATAAACCAAAGCTCATAAAATTTCTCAATAGCAAGAAGAGAGAAGAACTTGAGGAACTTCAAGTATTATACAGGACAGAGACAATCCTACAAATCAGGAACGTTGTCACTAAAAAGAACTTGATGAAGAATCTTGAAGAAAAATGTGAATCCATGAACCTTGCCATAACTAGATTTATGGTAAAGTATACAAATCTCAGATAGAAAGGCTTGTCTGATATACATGTGTTCAATGAAAAGCTTATGCCACAGAAGGACTATGACAAAAAGATCAGGGAGTTTGCTAAAGAGCAAGTAAACAAGCCACCAGCACAAGGCACTCCTACAGGGAAAGTTTTACTTCAATATATTGAGGATTTATTCTTCTTACAACATGAAATTAAGCATCTCTTTGTCATCAAGCCTACTTTTGCAAGATATACTGAGGTTGATGAGAATTTTAGGAAGTTGAAAAATGTGCAAATTCCTAAAGCAGAAGAGTGGCATACTTTCACAGACTTGATATAAAAATGGAAGTTAAAAAAACAATAAAACAGTTTGCTGATTTTTACTGCTAAAAGATATATTTTACAGTAGTAAGACAATAAAACTGATGGTCAAAGAGTATAAGTGTCAAAGAGTATAAAGTTAAAGATTATCATCAGAAAAGAGTATCAGCGAAGGCAAGTAGATTGTAATATAATATCTAACAGCCAGCAAGTAGGACACATAGGCAGCCAATAGCTCCTTGTCATCAAGACAATTCTATTTATTTTGGATAAAAGAGGACAACTTGCTGATTTGTTAAGTAGTTGTCCCTTTTATTATGTAATGATATTTTATTTTTCCTAAGTTAATTCCTAGAACTCTTCTAGGATACTTGTAATACATTTTATATAAATACTTCAACTTCAGAAGTATTAAGGGTGGAATAAAATTGGTGAAGGTTATTATAGACATATTTTTGACTTGAAGGCTGTGTGTTTTGACTTTGAGTAGTAGACTAGATCACCTATTTGGCATCATAATTCATGATCCCTATGATAAACAATCTGGAGTGAAGTACTCTCTAAACTTGTAATTTGTAATCTTTCTTTGTTACATGCATACATATGTTCTTTAATTCTAAATCGGGATGTGCAACTAGGAGTATTACTATAGGACATGTTCATAGAACCCTATTTTTAACTATTTGTCATTTCTTTGTTTTCTTCTGATTTCCAGTGTTGAGAATTCTTAATTTCTCTCACTCCCATTTGACCTCTGCCTTCTACTTCCATTTTCTAGATCAAAGGATACTAAGTGCCCTTTATCCCGATCATACCACCTCAAAAATAATTTTTCCTAAGATCTCCAAGGGTTATCTATCTTACCCTGAAGACATTTGACCTTTTAGGCCCTGATTCTAGTTCTGCTAGCTTGATTTAGACTCCATAGCCCAATGGACAAGTAAATTTCCCTCTATTCATCCCTTCTAGTGATTTTTTTTCACCAACATAATCAATCAAAACCAAAATGCCCATTAATAACTATCCTAATATCTATAAATCAAACAAAGATAAATTTTAAAGAGAGAGCCCTCTCTGAACCCTAAGAAGGCTAGATCCTAGAATTTGAAGTAGCTTTGTGGTTACCTCTAGATTTATTTGACTTAAATCCAAAATCCCACAACTTAAGAATTTACTAGAGTGATAACATACTGGTGACCATACTGGGGAAACATAACCAATCCTCAGTCATAAAATTTGTCTTGAAGGAAAATTATTTTATTCATCTTTTTATTTCAAGATTTTTCTTTTATAGGTTGTGGCAATTGAAAAATTGTAATTCTAGCTTCTAGGAAAACCTACTATACCAGGTCTAACGTGGATCCTAAACCTATTTTCATAGTAGATAACCCAGACCGAATTGAAAAAAATAAAAAACAAACAGAAAACTTAGAAGCTGAAGTATCATTAATAAGAGTCAATTCATTACCTCAAGAATTAGTTAGTCTTCAAGATATTGATTTTCATCTGAAATTCAAGCATTCCTTATTTAAAAGAAAATCTAAAAATGATTCAAGAAATACTGTCTTAGACCCTGCTTTTGTTTCCTTCTTGAATACAAAACATAAAATTATTACAGCAAGATCTAAATCAAAGAAAATTGAATATCAGACTAAAATCGAAGAAATTAACGTTACAATTCTTAAGGATATTTATGAGGCTATTGAATTAGCTAAATTTTTTACTTATGCCAACAAACCCCCAATTTCTCAGTTACACACCACAATAATACCAGCTACAAATTTTTCTTTGTATGTTGTTACATCATATATAAATACCACTCCCTACTCATCCACAAATTCATTTATCCCAGACTGCCTTTGCAGCCTAGATTACTTTTTCCACCATAAACTTCATCCGCTACACCCACTAGTTTACCTTCTGATTTTGCAAATTCATCATTCTCATTTTCTAGTAGTTCCACACATATCCGAATATCACTTCCTAGCACTTCTGGTACAGCTTTTAGTTCATCAGCTATCATTTATAGCACAGCTCCAAGTTCTTTTACTAGATCTTCTAATCAAACTAAGCTTTTAGCTATGGCTGCTAGATATGCTCCCCTTGTCTTACCTCAACAGTTGCATGACATGCCTCAATATTATAAAAAAAAATACCACTGTTTGACGGTACTACACAATATGCTACTTAGCAACACATAACTAAAATCATAGACTTCTTTGAAATTTAGGAAATAGATTACTCAGATGTTAAAATGAGATTGTTTGCTCAAACTTTGACTGGAGAAGTAAAGAAATGGTTTAAAGATCAATCTGTTTGTAGCATAACTGATTTAGCTGTATTTTTTACAATGTTTTTGAATAAATGGGAAAATAAAAAGAGCCCCCTTCAAATATTATCTGAATTTGATACATTAAAAAGAGCCCCAAATGAGTCAGTTCAAGATTACTGCGCTAGGTATAATAGTGTCTATAATTCTATTCCTGCAACTCTTAAACCTACTTTTTATTCTGTTCTCCTCAAATTCCCTGATGGATTTGATGTAGATATGGCTTATCGATTAAGGGAAAGAGATGCAAAAACCTTAGAAAAAATGCAATTAGATGTTGTTACTATAGAAATAAACATATTAGCTAAAAAAGCTAGACTCAGAAATGAAAGAAGAGTGACTATCAAAGAAGAAAATTCAAATTTAGATGCAAAAATAGATAGTTTAGCTAAAACCTTAGAAATAATGATGGATAGACTAGATAATATAAAGAAAAGACCGCATTGGGATAATCAACAGGAGATCAGAAATACCAACTTTAGAAAAAACATAAATCAAGGAAAAACAAAAGAAATAGGCCAAAATCACATAATAAGGCCACCATTCCAAGAGAAATATGCCGAAAGTTCTTAGAATAATGATGAAGATGAGGATTCAATGAATCATTTAATGGGAATAGATGATGACAATACTATTTTCCTCACCCAGGAAGTTTAGGAATTGTTTGAGCTTCAACAACTTAAATTAGAATCGAGTGAATATTTTGACTCTAGACAGGGTTATGAATTTGCCATAAATTAAATACATAGTCATTATAACCTCAGAAATAAGAAAAATAATGAGACTTATAGTAAAAAAACTTCCAAAAATCAGAATAAGAAAACAGTAAAAGCTCCAAAAACAGAAGTTTTGCAAATTCTCCCAACGGAAAACAAGAAAAGCTCCAATTCTCCCCAAAACATTTCCAGTCCTAAAAAACATCAAGTCCTAAAATTGTTAATATTACTGATGAAGTGGCTCAAGCCTAAAAAGACACATAGAAATCCGTTGTAGGATAAGCCTCTAATTTAGTTAAATCAACAAATTTAGATCCTAAAACACCTTCTGCTAATCCTAAATCAATAAATTCAAAAACTAATAATTCAAAAACACCTTCTGATAGTTCTAATTCTAAAAAAAATTCTACTACCTCTCAAACAACACCTGAAAAAAAAATTCGAAGCAGTAAAACACAGGAAACTCAGAAAGAGACTATTAAACCAATTGAAAATAAAAACATAACTGTAGAAACTCAAGATAAACCAAACCAAACTACAGTTAATAAAGAAGAACTGATTCAAATCAGTAAGTCTCAAACTACATTTAATATTCAAATAGAAATTGCTAAGTTGAAAATACCAATTCCATTAACTGAATTGGTGAAACATGACTTATGAAAATCAACTATAACTGAAACATTGAATATGAATGATGGTGAATATTCTATTAATTTTAATGATGATCAACCAAATTTGATCTTTGTTCCAGATGTGAATGGAAAACATGCAGATGGAGCAGTCCCTCCTTTTTATATTAGTCTTACCATTCATGATCAAATTCTACATAACGCTATGCTAGATTCTGGAGCTTCCCACAATTTAATGCCTAAAACCATTATGGAAACTCTAAATATAGAAATAACAAGGCCTTAAAAAGATTTGTTTTCTTTTGAATCTAGTAAGGTTAAATGTTTGGGATTAATCAAAGACTTATGTGTAAAATTACTTCAGTACCCTGGTAAGAGCATATTAATGGACATTGTAGTAGCTGATATCCCCCCTAAATATGGGATGTTACTTTCTTGCTCATGGGGAGAAAATTTGCAGGGATCTCTACAATTGGACATGATTTATGATACTATCATGGTGTTTGTTCAACCTAAAAGGTTATATAGAGAAAAATTGATGAAGTATATGGTCAATAGTGCTGAAAGATCTATAAATTTTCCAATTTACACTACACCAACATATCTTCATTCTTTTATCCTATAACTCTGAAACTAAAAAAATCCAAACTGAACTAATTGAAAAAAAGAAAGAACCAAACAATGATAATGTCTTCCATCAATACCTATGGCATTTACACTTTGATGGCTCAGTTAAGAAATTAGGAGCAGGAGTAGGAGTTTGGATAAAAAACATGGAAAATAATCACTCAGAAGGCCATGCTTTCAGGGTTAATTTCAAATGTAAAAGCAACATGGCTGAGTAGGAAGCCTTAATTCTAGGACTTCAAATCATTAGAAATTTAGGAGGAAAACAAATTTTAATCACGGGAGATTCAGAATTAATCATAAAAAAAATACATTCAGATTGTTATGTTCATAATCCGAGACTAGGCCGATACAGAGACATTGTGCTTGATTTAATTGATGATTTATTGGAATGTAAATTTACTACTATACCTAGAAAATAAAATATGCAAGCTCATTGTCTAGCTACTTTTGCTAGTACATGCAATTTACCATTCCAAACAAATCACAGATATATTGCTGAAGTCAAGAGTAGGCCAATAATTCCAGATAATCTTAAGTATTGGCAGATTTTTTCTCAGGATGAACATATTTACAAGTTTTTGAAAAATGAAGGAGAATTTCAAAATTGTATGATAGATACTAATTGTACAATAGATAATGATTTGGATTGTGAAATAGATTCACATAACTCATATGTAAATACAATAAAGTTTGATAAACCAACTATATTTACTCAAGGTCAGATAGATAGATTAGAGAAAGTAGAAATTGAAGAAATTATGGATGATAAATCTGTCATTTTAAACCTCAAAGATAATTTCTTACCTAAAGGATTAACACCCTTAGAAGATCTTTTTGACTCTAATTATGTAGCTAGAAAACCAAAAATGGAGCCAGTAAGATCTGACATGGAAGAGTGTAATATTAGTACAGAATTGAAACCTAAAATGATAAAACATTCCAAAAGTTTACCTCAAGAAGAAAAGGATAAATATATTAAAATTTTAAAGGAATATCAGGATGTGTTTGCTTGGAGTTATGGAGATTCAAAATCTTATGATACAAACATAATCCAACACAAAATTCAATAAAAGAGGATCAAAATCCATTCAAACAAAAGTTGAGGAGAATTAACCTTTTATTATTAACTTTGATAGAAAAGGAAGTTAAAAGAATGTATGATGCCCAAATCATTTCACCAATCAGATACTTCGATTGGGTTTCAAACTTACTTCCCACTAGAAAGAAAATAGGTGAAATTAGATTGTGTGTTGACTTTAGAAATCTTAACAAAGTATCCTTAAAGGATAATTAGCATTTACCTAAGATGGACCATATATTACAAAGGCTAGTAGGTTCTTCTAGGATTTCCTTGTTAGATGGATTTTCAGGATATAACCAGATCCTAGTCCAAGAAGAAGATCAGGCTAAAACAACTTTCACCACTCCTTGGGGCACTTTTATGTATGTAAAAATGCATTTTGTACTGATGAATGCAAGGGAAAGCTTTCAAAGAGCTATGGACATAGCCTTTACAAATGAGATTCATGATTTTTTGGTGATTTATTTAGATGAAATCACTGATTTTCCAAAACAGATAATGAACATTTGGATCATTTGAGACAAGTTTTCATTAAATGTATGAAATTTTCCATCTCTCTAAATCCCAAGAAAAGTCTATTTGGACTAGAAGAAGATAAGTTACTTGGGCATATAATCTCAAAAGAAGGAATTAGAATTGATCCTGCTAGGATAGAAGAAATTCTAAACATCAGTCCACCTAGAAATATCAAAGAATTAAAAGCTTTCTTAGGTAAGATAAATTTTTTAAGAAGATTCATTTCAAACTTAGCAGAAATAATTAGAGAATTGAATAACATGCTCAAAAAATACTCAGTTCTTAAATGGACTGTTGAGGCTAAACAATATTCGAATCCATTAAACTAGCCTTAACCAAAACTCTAGTCTTGATAAGTCCGAATTTCAAGAAATACTTCATAATATTTTCATTTTCTTCAGAACATACCATTGCTGCAGTTTTACTGCAGAAAAATGACCAAGGATTTGAACAACCTATAGCTTTCTTTAGTAAAATTCTTAGAGATTCCCCTTTGAAATATAACATAATGGAAAAAAAAGCCTTAGCTTTGGTAAAGGCTATAAAATACTTCAGAGTATATATTATCTATTCACGCATAATTGCCTATGTCCCTAATTCTGTAGTAAAAGACATTCTTACTCAGGATGGTCCTGATGGAAGAAGAGGTAAGTGGATTGCCACTATCCTAGAATATGACATAGAAATTAAACCCACAAAACTCGTCAAAGGTCAAGGCTTAGCCATAATTATGGTTGAATCCAACTCTAATACCTTAGATATAAATTTTATTGCTCAAGTTGATGACCAGGAAGAGATGGCGACTCCAACGATCAGTGAAGCCTTCTCAGATTCACCTTGGTACTTAGATATCATCTTTTTACTATCAAACTTACAAGCTCCTCCTATATTATCAAGAATGTTAGCCACCTAATGAATTTTTGGCATGCAAACAGGTGGCTAAATATTTTTCTGAGCCTTCAAGAGATACATTTCCTATGAAAATCTCTCATCCTTGAAGCCTTTGTGTGCCCTTTACCTTTGAAAAGATCCTCACTTCTTTTCCCACTCGCTAAGCTTCACTGCCTGTGAAAATTTGTGCTCGGAAAATCCCCCATTTTCCCTTGTACCTCTGCAAATTGCCTCATTATTAACCATTTTTCCCATTTTTTTAAATTCCCCCTTTGACCCCAAAAATCCCTCCTAAGTCCTCCAAAACACCCATTTCATCCTTAGAACCAAGTGAAAATCCTTCATTTGATTTTAAATCCCTCTTTTACCTCTACCGAAAGCCTCCTTTTAGCCTTAAAACGTTGTCCCTAAGGCTAAAAAACCCATTTTTCTCTATAACAGGCTAGCCCCTTTGGCCCAGCCCCAAAACCACTTCCCCACATGACCCCAGCGCTAAGACCAAGCGCTAGCCCGTAAGGCGCTTGTCGCATTGGAGGATTGGAGCAGAACGCTTTTTCCTTTGTAAACAAAATCTCTGATGTGATAGTGTAATGGTATTGTTGGTCTCAAGAACGATCTCCGTCATCAATCTTAACAGTTCCGACAGTCATCGCAAGTCCCATTGCACCCGCATCTCCCTTTCGTCTCCCCGCTCTGATCGAAATCACAAATTTCAAATGGAGCAAACTTCCATTCCTCCTGATTGTGATCCTCTGACGTGATCCCGACCGTTGATCTTACATAAGATCCAATGGTCATGATCCAATCACACCATCGCTCATCAGATTTTTCACCCTCCCATTGCCCCCCTTCGATTAGATCGCAGCCGTCGATCTCCTCCTGAGATCTGACGGTCCTGATTGAATCGCCTTCCACCCATGACCGAGTCCCACCATATCAACCCATTCCATATGTTTTTCGCGAATTTCTGTGTATTACGTTCAAAGGCCCAAACCTTGGGTTTTACATTAAAACATTATATCATTCCGCCTGGCATTAAGATTTTAATGTTTTACATTAAATTTTTTTCATTTCGCCCAACTTCCACATGAATTTTCCCACTGTTTCACTACGTGTTTCCCACCACTTTCCATTACATCCATAGCATTCGCTCCTGTTGCACTGCCATCTTCAAAGCATTCCACCATAGCTACCTTTCCCCATGCATGGATTTCTTAATATACTTGTGTGTTTTGCAGGTGTACAGGCGGTGAGAACTGCCATTGCTCAAGGTCACTATTATAGTGGCGTAGAGCGCAGGTGAAGTTTTTTCAGGGCCCGTGATTACAGAGAAGAGTCTGGGAGGGTACTAGAGCGTAATTTTCATTAAAATTACAGAGTTCAACTGTGCGAAACCTTTCAGCGCCATCAAAGCTCAGATTTCACTGACAAAGAAAGTCACGAAGTGGCAAAGAGTATCAGTACAAAGTTAAGGAGTTCTAATGCACACTATTGAAGATGTTAAGCCTTAATTCAGTGTTTTAAAGGCAAAGTACCAGATTGAAGACCTCATGAATCACACAGAAGGCCTAATGCACAGAAAAAAATATCATCAAGGTTTCACATCAGCAGAAGTCTCCTCCCAAGAAAGGACACAATACTCATACTGTTTTAGTCTATATTGTGTCCATGATAAGGTTTCCACCCTGAAAATAGTCCTAATGCTACCAGAGAATTTCTTACATGGTATGGCAGACTTTGAAGTCATTCATCTACCCTTTTTTTATTCACCAAGAGTACTACGAGTACTGCAGCGAAATCACATCACGAACATACCTGGAGTAAATTGCAGCCTATCAAAGACCACTCTTTCACCCAAAGAGTACTGAAGATCCGTGAATAGATATTAAAACAGAATGGGTATCGACTCTCTTATTCTTCTCTATTTAATGTTTCATTTACTGTTTCATCTACTTCCTCTGCCTCTCTTTCAGCTATAAAACTCATGAAGAAATTCATTGTAAGGGTTGTTGATCAGATACCTGTGGATTGTAAGCTATTTCTCTTGAGATAGAGTTCTCTGTGTAAAGTTGTAAGATAGGCTGAGAAGGATGTATTCAGACTGAATATCAAGCTATTGGCAAAGTTGTACATGACTGGTGTTTCTATTTGATATGACAGGCACATTTCTTTGGATCCTGATTTAAAGCAGCAGTGATGTTTTCTTACTTTGTCTCTCTTTTCCTTTGTAATCCATCACATTTTGTTTCTCTGGTATGCATCAGAAATCTAGCATGGGATTTACCCTTGCATGGTACCCTATGTTTCTGCTCCCCCTACCTTTGATGTTTTTTGTTTTATGTTTTATTTGAGTATTGATTCAAGTTAATTTAACCATTGTAGTGGCTACATTTCTGCTAGCTGATGTATGAATTAATGAATCTATTCTTAGACGTTCTTGTTAGGCTTTAATTAAATGAATTAGGATATTGGGAGTCTAGAGTTACTGATTTTGCCTCACTAAGGTCCATTTTGATTAATTGAATCCTTCTAAGTTCCCTTAAGCTGGATGCCGAAGCACTGAGAGTTCAAAGTCTCTCTCTGATCTCAGGTCTTCACCTTTGCGTTTAAATCTTTAATGTTCCCTTTGTTCGAAGAGTTCACCCTTTAGGAGTTGGGTAACAGGAGTTTAATGGCATGTCCTATCCCTGGACATTATTCCTAAGTGGTCATCTAGGAGGTTTCCTTGCCTTTCACTTTCTTTCTCATCATTTCATATCACACTATCATCTATAAGATCCAACGCTTTAGATGACTAGCCCAACTGAAATCCTGCATATCGAATAGCAAGTAAACCCTTTCCTGACTCCAATTCCCAATGGTCTCTAGTATTCCCTAAAATCATTTCCTCCTTTGTCTAGAATCCTCTTCATTCAGCCTTGTCTTATTGAGAACCCTTCCTTCTTGTTTCCCAATAACCAAATAAAAAGTCAAACAAACAAACCTTACACATTATAACTAGCCTAAAACCTTAAAACTGAAAATTAAAAGACACATACCATTTTTCTATTATATAGAGATCCCTCTCTGGACTAGGGAGGGCTAGATCCCGAGGTCTAAAAGTGGTTCTGATGTTGTCTCATCTTTTGGTATTACCAGACTTGCCAAAACATGGGAACCCCAACATAATGGCAACTCCGCTGGGGAAATAATCTAAGTATTTTCATCTTATACATCCTTAAGACCTCAGAAAACCAAAATCTCTAGTTATCCTGGCAGTAATCATTGTGGTGGACAGTAACCCTCCTGAAACATTCTAAACCTTCCACCTAGCAACTCCATAGTTCCTTAACAATTAAAGACTCCACTAGGAGACCAGCCCTCATAAGAACACCAGCCATAATAGAAATAACAAATAGGATTAAGTTGCTCTTTTTGAAGACAACATTCTGGCTTCAAGAACCATTCATACAAGAGCTTATCCTAAACCAAACCCACCTAAAATAGTTTACAACCCCGAGAAAATTCCTAGGAAATATCCTACACCTAGAAGGCCAACTATTTCCAGATACTTCCATAGAGCTAACTTAGCACTAGAAGACTTTACAGCTCTATTAGACCCTCTTTTTGACCTAGACTCTCCAAGAAAATTACCTAGAACTAGGTCATTCAGTGCTATAGACCGGCCAGACCTTGAGCTTCTTGGTTCACCATCTTGCAGTGGTCAACACATTAGGGATAGAGAGACTCCCCCATCTACACCTCTAAATATTCATTTCATTAAAAACTTGGGGCTCTGCCATCCTAAATCAACTCAACAGAGTGTTGTTGGTCCTAATATTCCCGTCATCCACATACCATCTTCTCAAGCTAATCCTTTACACCCTCAGAATATCATTATGGCAGCCTGGTATGCACCTCTAGTGTTTCCTCAGCCTCTAGTGCCCTTACCCAATGATTACCAATCAAAAATCCCACACTTCACTGCAAAAGAGTCTCCCACTTCTCAACACCATGTAGATAGGATGGAAGATTCATTTGACTATATGGAGATAGACGATGAGACAGTCGAGATGAGAATTTTTGCACAAAGTCTAGGAGGTGATGTGAAGAAATGGTTTAAAGGCCTACCTCCTAATAGCATCCAGGATCTTCCCTCCTTATATCAGACCTTCGTAAAAAAATGGGAAATCAAGACCAACCCTCTCCAAATCTTAGCAGAATACAAGAATCTTAAAATAAATGTAGGAGAGAGTGTCCATGACTACTCTACAAGGTTCAACAGCATTTATAACGCTCTTTCTCCACACATGAAACCCCCCCAAGGTATGGCTCTAGTGAAATATCCCGAAGGCTTCAGTGCCGATATGGCCTACCAGCTTAGGGAAAGAGATTAAAACACATTGGAAGATATGCAGAAAGGATCAGTGAGTGTAGGGGCTAACCTGATTGAGAAAAAAGAAAAAATGAGGGCTAAGAAAAGGACATATAGGGATGACACTGCATCTTCCACATCTGATCCCAAGTATGACCATCTAGCCAAAAACATGGAAAATCTGCAACAAATGATGGAAAAAATGGTTGTCTTAATTAGTAATCAAAACAGAAATCAAAGTCATAACCCGAACTTTAGGAGAAAAAATACCACTCCCAACAAACAAAGAGACTCAGATCAACAAGTTATTCCCCCATTTCAAGAGAAATTTCTTGATGAAGATGAGGGAATCATAGAAGAGTCTGAGGGAACCACAATAAACATGTTTGAAATAGAAAACTCAATCCACAACTGTTCCACAGAAGAAGATCATCCCTCACCCTCATATTGGGATGAGGAAATATTGGAATCTGAGGATTACAGGCTAGGTTTTTAAAATGCCATTATGAAGGCCAGAGAAAAATATGAGCTTAGAAGCAAAAAGATCTTAGACAATTCCAAACCAAAATCTTATGATATTACCATTAAGAAAAGGCCTGAGAAAACTCCTAAAACAACTACTAAAAATATCAAATCAGCGGCTAAAAATTCTGGGAAGAACAAAGGAAAAGACAGCCAAGTCCCTGATAAACAAAGTCAACCAACTAGTAGCACTAGCACTACAGCTAGTGTTCCTGATAAAACTGCTACAAACACTGTACATAGTGAGAATCAGCACACTAATTCAGCCACTAAAATAGTGGCTAGTAGAACAGAGTTGATTATCACAAAGAGTCAATCTCTCTTCAATTTGGAAAGTGAGATCGCAAAAATTAAAATCTTTGTCCCACTCTCTGAGCTAGCCACTCAGGATGTATATAAAGGCCAAATTTTGAGAGCCTTAAATCTAGGTGAAAAAAGTGACACTGTCAATATAAGTGACGATCAACCAGCCCTTCTGTTTCTCCATAAGATAGAAGGTAAGTTTCAGGAAGGGGTGGTACCTCCTTTTTATATCAGCCTCAATATCGATGACAAGATACTTCACAATGCCATGCATGACTCTGGGGCATCACACAACTTAATTCCTAAGGTAGTTATGGAGAGGTTAGGCCTAGAGATAATCCATCCTTACAAAGATTTGTATTTGTTTGACTCTAGCAGGGTAAACTGTCTTGGCCTGATCAAAGACATTTGTGTGAACTTGACCCAGATTCCAGCCAAATATATGGTTATGGATGTTGTAGTGGTAGATGTGCCACCTAAGTATGTTATGTTATTATCGAGGTCATGGGGAGCCAAGCTATAAGGTACCATGCAGATGGATGGGGCATATGCCACAATCCCTATCTTTAGCCAACTTAGGAGACTGTATAGAGAGTCAAAATTGAAATTTTTGGTCAGCAACCCTGAAAAGGCTAAAAATTCACCTTTGTACTTTGTACACACAGATCTGGACTCCTTTATCCTCTGCAACGATGAACCCTTAAAGGAGACATAATTAGAAAATAAAGATACAAACCATAAGACATCGCCCATATATTTTGACATAATGGCCACTCTGGACTTGGAGGAAAATGAAGAAGAATCCTCTGGACAGTGCACTGAATCTGAAACTCAGAGTGAGCCAAAAACATAATGAAAATAGCTGGCTAGTCACCCCTCTGAAACTCATACACCACACGAAGGATGAAACCCTTCACACCATAATGCAGGCCCCCCACTGCAGCATAACAATGAAACTAACGCTGGGAAAGAAACCAATGATAAACCTGAGAATGAACCTTTATGGGAAATGAATTTTGATGTTTCTTGTACTAGAAATACTGCAGGGGCGGGAGTGTGGTTACATAACATTGAGAGTGACTATTCCGAGAGTCATGACTTTAATCTGAACTTCAAGTGTACAAACAATATTGCGGAGTATGAGGCTCTCATCCTAGGCTTGAATCTACTGAGAAAACTAGGAGCCCGCAGGATAGCTGTGCATGGAGACTTCGAGTTAATCATAAAACAAGTGAACGAAGAATACACAGTGAGATACCCTAGGTTGAGAGCGTACAGGAATGATGCCATGGATTTATTGAAAACCTTCGTGGAATATGAACTGGTGTTTGTTCCTAGGAGTTAGAACGTAATTTCGAATGGATTAGCCTGCATAGCTAGTTCATATCATAAGCCTCCCAGTGACAAAAAAATCATCATTCAGACAAAATACAGACCTGCAGTGCCCGACAACGAGAAATATTGGCAGGTCTTTGAAGGCGATAAGCAGATTGAGGATTTTCTGATAGGTAGGAACGAGTTTGAATTCTATTATTCAGACTCTAAATCCGATGATAGCTGCCTAAGTGAGGAACTGTTCAACGAAGGAAAATAACCCCGTAACATTTAAATAAACACTTTAACTGAACAGATTGGAAATCCAATCAAAGAATACAAAAATGAAGATAAAGAGGAAATAGAGGTGCTACAGGAAAAAGATAAAAACATACCCCGAGGTTTGGCACCTTTACAGGATCTTTTCGATTTCAGTGATGTAGCGAAAAGGTCCACCATAGAACACTTGGACTCTGACATTGAGGAATGCAATATAGGCACTGAAGACAAGCCTAAGATGATAAAATTGGCTAAGTCCTTGCCCACAGACATGAAAAAGAAATACATTGACTTATTTAAAGAATTCATTGATGTGTTTTCCTGGAGCTACGAGGACTTAAAGGCCTACGACATAAACATTATACAACACAAAATACCCTTGAAAGAGAACCAGAAACCCTTCATATAGAAACTTCACAGAATAAACCAAAAACAACTTCCTACGGTAGAAAAGGAAATTAAAAATATGTACAAGGAAGGAATAATAGTTCCTGCGAGGTTCTCTGATTGGGTCTCGAACCTTGTAGCTGTGAGAAAGAAAACAGGCGAGATAAAACTGTGCATATATTTCAGGAATCTTAACAGAGCCTCATTTAAAGACAATTACCCTTTGCCAAAGATGGAACACATTCTTCAAAGGGTAGTAGGCACAAAAAGGATCTCCCTGTTAGATGGTTTTTCAAGTTACAACCAAGTTTTAGTACTCCCAGAAGACCAACTCAAGACCGCTTTCACCACTCCATGGGGCACTTTTATGTACATAAAAATTCCCTTTGGACTGATCAACGCTGGTGCAACCTTCCAACGAGCGATGGACATAGCCTTTTCGGAAGAGATAGGGTACTTCATTGTCATCTACCTGGATGACATAACAGTCTACTTCGAGACTGATGAGGAACACCTAAGACATCTGAGAAGATTTTTTGAAAAATGTAGAAGGTTTGGTCTATCGTTAAATCCCAAAAAGACTGTATTTGGACTGCAAGAAGGTAAGCTCCTTGGCCACATTATATTAGAGAAGGCAATTAAGATAGACCCACAGAGAGTTGAGGGAATACTACAGATCACACACCCGAGAAACATTAAAGAGTTACAGTCCTTTATTGGGAAAATTAACTTCCTAAGGAGGTTTATTCCCAACCTAGCTGAACACCTCAGGAATTTGACTAACATGTTGGAGAAAGGTGTAGGAGTTAAGTGGACCGTAGAGGCTAAAAATGATTTTGAATCAGTTATACTTGCACTCACCGGGGCTCCTGTTCTAATTAGCCCAGATTCCTCAAAGTATTTCCTGATATTTTCATTTGCCTCTGAGCATACAGTAGCTGCAGTTCTACTACATAAAAATCTAGAGGGAATGGAACATCATATTGCTTTCTTCAGCAAAGCTATGAGGGATGCACCCTTGAAATACAACATAATGGAAAAATAGGCCTATGCCTTGGTTAAGGCCTTGAAAGACTTTAGGGTGTACATACTGCATTCCCGCACCATAGCCTACGTGCCAAACATAGTGGTTAAAGACATTTTGTCCCAAGACTCGGATGGGAAGAGGGGAAAATGGATTGCCGTGATTTTAGAGTATGACCTGGAAATAAAACCCACAAAACTAATCAAAGGTCGGGGCTTAGCTCAATTAATGACTGAATCAAATTTACAAGCCCTTGAAATTAACATGGTAGATGCCTCGGATGATCAGGAAGGACTGCCTGATCCTACAGTTGAGGAACAATTTAAAAACTCTCCTTGGTATTCTGATATCTTGTATGTGCTCACAAACCTCAATTCCCCTCCTGGACTATCGAAAACTAAGGCCATATTCATAAAGCTAAAAGCCAGAAACTATTGCATATTAAATGAATGTTTATACTGGAAAAATACAAATGGCCTATTGCTTAAATGTTTTCCTGAAACTGAAGCAGAGAGGATCAAACAGGAGTTCCATGCAGAAGAGTGTGGAGGCCACTTGAACTAGAAAGCCACTGCTAACAAAATACTTAGAGCCGGCTATTATTGGCCTACACTTTTCAATGACATCCATAAAATGATAATTTCCTGCCATGAATTCTATATTTTCGAGGGTAAAAGAAAGCTCCTCCCATTACCATTACAACCCATTTCTGTTGAGGGTCCCTTTTTGAAATGGGGCATAGATTTCATTGGAGAAATACACACTGCTTCTTCTGCACAACACAAGTGGATCCTTACAGCCACAGAATACTTCACAAAGTGGATAGAGGCCATACCTTCTAGGAATTCCACAGATTCTGTTATCATTAAGTTCCTAGAAGACCACATCCTCTCTAGATTTGGCTGCCCAATAAAAATAATCACTGATAATGCTGCTGCTTTTTTATCCAAGAAAATGATTGATTTTTGTCACAAGTATTAGATAGCACTCGTTCATTCAACTTATTACTACCCCCAAGGTAATGGGTTAGCTGAATCATCAAACAAGAGCTTGGTGACCATTATCAAGAAGCTGCTGGAAGAAAACAAGAAGTCGTGGCATAACAATTTAGTGCATTCTTTGTGGACTGACAGGCTTAAAAAAAAGAAATCCATTGTCAAGTCACCATATTAGCTTGCTTATGGAACAGAGGCAGTGTTTCCTACCATCCTTGGGGTACCAGTGATTAAACTTGTCCAAGAGATTCAAACAGAAGAAGATAGCATGGTAAGGAGGATAAATAAAACAATTCATCTCCAAAAAATGAGAGAAGAAGTCTATAACAAAGCTCTGAAAGTCCAGGAAAATATTAATAAGTTATTTGATAAAAGAACAAAAGCTGGTGACTTCAAAATTGGAGATAAATTTATGAAGTGGGACTCTAGGAGAGAAGAAAAGGGAAAGCATGGCAAGTTCGACAGTTTGTGGCAAGGTCCTTACATCATCCAGGCCACTGTGGGTCCAAATGCCTTTTTTCTGCAAGGGCTAGATGGTACAGAGCTATTTGGGGGTCCTGTCAATGGCAAGATGCTCAAACACTACTACTGTTGATTTCTGATTTCCAGTTTTCATTTCCATGTAAATACCGTTATTGTGTTTTGTTTTCAGGAAAGAGAGAAAAGGTTTCAAAAAACAGAGAGAAAGAAAGGTTCAGACATGCTCAAAACATGAACCTCTGAAGTGAAAATATTGGCTCTAACATGATCAAAACCTAAGCCAAAAGAATTGAAGACAGCTGGTTCTAACATGCCCAAAATTTGGACCAGCAAAGAAGAAAGAAGAATCAGCTCTAACAAACCCAAAACTAGAGCTGAAATGAAGAAGAAAGTGACTCTAACAAGCTCAAAACTTGAGTCACAAAGAAAAGAAGGATGCTTCAAAGTTTCAGACTTCAAGCCTTCAAGACTTTTGTTTTCAATTTTCTGTAATTTCAGTCCATGTGAAACTGCCTCTATGCCTTGGATCCACAGCAAACTAGACTGTCTCATCCTAGTTTGACTGTTTTAAATTTTTGTTGTATAATGTAGAGAAGAAATATGCTGGACAGTTTAATCCCAGTAGATATCAAATTAGGTAGAGAAACATATGAGGCCAATAGTTTAATCTGGTCTCATGGAGTGATAAGGGTAGAATTAGATTAGTGTGTTTTCTGTTTTCAATAAAAATGACAAAGAAGGTTTTCCAATTCAAATGCACCTTGAAGAAAAAATGTTAGGACTATAGGATGGGTAATTAGATTGTTTGGGGAGTGTTTTCTGCTGATTAATATCCATCATGTTTGTAACAGCTGAAATCAAAGAAGAAAGGATGGTTCAAGGATCAGGGATCTGGCCTACTTCAAATATTATTTCCTGAATTCTTGACACCTTCAAGAATATGCCATCCCCATGTGGAGCCACTGTTAGCCACCTAATGATTTTTTGGCAAGCAAATAGGTGACTAAATATTTTTCTAAGCCTTCAAGAGATACATTTCCTATGAAAATCTCTCATCCTTGAAGCCTCTGTGTGCCCTTTACCTTTGAAAATATCCTCACTGATGTTCCCACTCGCTAAGCCTCACTGCCTATGAAAAATTGTGCTCGGAAAATCCCCCATTTGCCCTTGTACCTGTGCAAATTGCCTCATTATTAACCTTTTTTCCCATTTTTTAAAATTTCCCCTTTGACTCCCAAAATCCCTCCTAAGTCCTCCAAAACACCCATTTCATCCTTAGAACCAAGTGAAAATCCTTCATTTGATTTTAAATCCCTCTTTTACCTCTACTGAAAGCCTCCTTTTAGCCTTAAAACACTATCCCTAAGGCTAAAAAACCCATTTTTCTCTATAACAGGCTAGCCCCTTCAACCCAGCCCTAAAACCACTTCCCCACATGACCCTAGTGCCAAGAACAAGCGCTAGCTCGTAAGGCGCTTGTCGCATCGGAGGATTGGAGCGGAACGCTTTTTTCCTTTGTAAACAAAATCTTTGATGCGATACTGTAATGGTTATGTTGGTCTCTGGAACGATCTCTGCTATCAATCTTAATAGATCTGATGGTCATCGCAAGTCCCATCGTGCCCGCATCTCCGTTTCGTCTCCCCTCTCCGATCGCAATCAAAAATTTCGAATGGAGCCACCTTCCGTTCTTCCCAATTGCGATCCTCCGACACGATCCTGGTTGTTGATATCACATAAGATCCAACGGTCATGAGATTACCGCACCATTTCTCATCAGAGTTTTGACCCTCCCATTGCTCCCCTTCGATTAGATCGCAGTCATCGATCTCCTCCTGAGATCGGACGGTCCTAATTGAATCGCCCTCCACCCATGACCGGGTCCCACCATATCAACCCATTTCATATGTTTTCCGCACATTTCTGTGTGTTACATTCAAAGGCCCAAACCTTGGGTTTTACATTAAAACATTATATCATTCCACCCGGCATTAATATTTTAATGTTTTACATTAAATTTTTTTCATTTCACCCAACTTCCACATGCATTTTCACATTGTTTCAGTGTATGTTTCCCACCACTTTCCATTGCATCCATAGCATTCGCTCCTGTTGCATTTCCATTGTAAAATCATTCCACCACAACCACCTTTCCCCATGCATGGATTTCTTAACAGACTTGTGTGTTTTGCAAGTGTACAGGCGATGAGAACTGCCATTGCTTAGGGTCACTATTATAGTGGTGCAGAGCGCAGGTGAAGTTTTTTTAGGGCTTGTGATTACAGAGAAGAGCCTGGGAGGGTACTAGAGCGTAATTTTCATTAAAAGTACAGAGTTCAACTGTGCAAAACCTTTCAGCACCATCAAAGCTCAGATTTCACTGACAGAGATAGTCACGAAGTGGCAAAGAGTATCAGTACAGAGTTAAGTAGTTCTATTGCACACTATTGAAGATGTTAAGCCTTAATTCGGTGTTTTAAAGGCAAACTAACAGATTGAAGACCTCATGAATCACACAGAAGGCCTAATGTGCAGAAAACAATATCATCAAGGTTTTACATCAACAGAAGTCTCCTCCCGAGAAAGGACACAGTACTCATACTGTTTCAGTCTATATTGTGTCCATGAGAAGGTTTCCACCCTGACAACAGTCCTAATGCTACCAGAGCATTTGTTACATGGTGTGGCAGACTTTGAATTCATTTATCTACCTTTTGTTTATTCACCAAGAGTACTACGAGTACTGCAACGAAATCACATCACGAACATACCTGGAGTAAATTGTAGCCTTTCAAAGACCACTCTTTCACCCGAAGAGTACTGAAGACCAGTGAATAGATATTAAAACAGAATGGGTCTCGACTCTCTTCTTCTACTCTATTTAATGTTTCATTTAGTGTTTCATCTACTTCCTCTGCCTCTCTTTCAGCTATAAAACTCATGAATAAATTCATTTTAAGGGTTTTTGATCAGATACTTGTGGATTGTAAGCTATTTCTCTTGAGATAGAGTTCTCTGTGTAAAGTTGTAAGATAAGCTGAGAAGGATGTATTCAGACTGAATATCAAGTTGTTGGCAAAGTTGTACATGACTGGTGTTGCTCTTTGATATGACAAGCACATTTCTTTGGATCCTGATTTAAAGCAGTGGTGATTTTTTCTTACTTTGTCTCTGTTTTCCTTTGTAATCCATCACATTTCATTTCTCTGGTACGCATAAAAAATCTGGCATAAGATTTACCCTTGCATGGCACCCTATGTTTCTGCTCTCCCTAAATTTGATTTTTTCTGCTGTATGTGCTATCTGAGTATTGATTCAAGTTAATTTAACCAGTGTAGTGGCTACATTTTTGCTAGCTGATGTATGAATTAATGAATCTGTTCTTAGATGTTCTTGTTAGGCTTTAATTAAATGAATTAGGATATTGGGAGTTTAGAGTTACTGATTCTGCCTCACTAAGGTGCTTTTTGATTAATTAAATCCTTCTAAGTTCCCTTAAGCTGGATGTCGAAGAATTGAGAGTTCAAAGTCTCTCTCTGATCTTAGGTCTTCACCTTTGCATTTAAATCTTTAATGTTCCCTTTGTCTGAAGAGTTCACCCTTTAGGAGTTGGGTCACAAGTGTTTAATGGCATGTCCTGTCCCTAGACATTATTCCTAAGTGGTCATCTTGGAGGTTTCCTTGCCTTTCACTTTCTTTCTCATCATTTCATATCACACTATCATATTTAAGATCCAACGATTTAGATGACTAGCCCAACTGAAAGCCTGCATATCGAATAGCAAGTAAACCCTTTCCTGACTCCATTGCCCAATGGTCTCGAATATTCCCTGAAATCATTTCCTCCTTTGTCTAGAATCCTCTTCATTCAGCCTTGTCTTATACAGAACCCTTCCTTCCTGTTTCCCAACAACCAAATAACAATTCAAACAAACAAACCTTGCACATTATAACTAGCCTAAAACCTTAAAACTGAAACTTCAAAGACACATACCATTTGCCTATTATAGAGAGATCCCTCTCTGGACTCGGGAGGGATAGATCCCGAGGTCTAAAAGTGGTTCTGATCTTGTCTCATCTTTTGGTATTAATAGACTTGCCAAAACATGGGAACCCCAATAAAGAACTAAATCTAGATTTCTAAAACTTAAAGTAGTAAGATTTTCTATCTTAGATAACACACTCTTTTGGAGAGATTATAGTGGGATTTTGTTGAATTGTTTACTAAAGGAAGAATCTGATAAAAATCTTGAAGAGTTTCATGCAGGTGACTGTGGAGGGCATTTATATTGGAAAAATACTGCTGATAAGATCCTTAGAGTTGGTTTCTACTGGCCTACTTTGTTCACTGATGTTAAAAAAATTGTGACTTCTTGTCACAAGTGCCAAATTTTTGAAGGAAAGAAAAAATTGTTACCCCTACCTCTAAAGCCTATTTCAACTGAGATGCCATTTCAACAATGAAGTTTAGACTTCATTGTTGAAATTCTCCCTCCATCCTCAGGCCAACATAAGTGGATTTTAACTGCCACTGATTATTTTATAAAGTGGATCGAACCATACGCTCCAGACAAGCCACTGACACAATCATCATAGCCTTCCTAGAAAATAAAATTCTTTCAAGATTTGGATGTCCATAGAAGATTATTATTGATAATGCAGTAGCATTCAAACCCAAAAATATGATTTCCTTTTTCCACAAATACCATATTACCCTAGGCCACTCTACTGCATATTACCCTCAAGGTAATGGCCTAGATGAATCCTCAAACAAAATTCTTGTAAATATCATTAAAAAACTACTCAAAGATAACAAGAAATATTGGAATAGAAAGTTAGTCAATGCTCTATGGGCAGATAGACTTACAACAAAGAAGTCCATTGGTACATCTCATTATCATCTTATTTATGGAATGGATGTTTTTTTCCTTCCTCCTTAGGAGTGCCAGTGATGAAAATTATCCAAGAATTATAGGTTGAAACTAATGATATTTAGAGAAGGATTAACTAGAGTATTCACTTCCAACAAACAAGGGAAGACATTTATGTTAAATCCCAAGTTATCCAAGATAAAATCAAGAAAATCTATGATAAAAAGACCAAACAGGATGACTTTTACATTGGAAATCAAGTGTTAAAGTGGGATTCTATGAGAGAATACAAAGGTAAACATGGGAAATTCGATTTCCTATGGAAAGGACCTTATGTAATTAGTGGATATAGAGGAAATCATGCATACTTTTCGAAATAATTGGATGGAATAGATCTACAAGAAGGACCATACAATGCCAGAATGTTGAAGCACTACTACTCCCCTAAATTAACAAAAAGTTAATTTTTATTCAATTTGATCATTGTACATATACATTGCAAAGTTTAGATTGGATTGGATGTTTGTCTCACAGAGTTGAAGCCCAGAGAGAAGGCCCTAAGTTTTGAAGGGTAAAATGTCATAAATATGAGTTATTTCAGAAAGCAGGGGACACTTACAGGAACATCATAGTCAAAGTCAAAGGCTACTGGTTCTCAAAGTTCTTGGCATTCCACCAGGAAATGCCATCCCCAAGTGGAGCCACCGTTAGGGTCCTATAATAATAGGGTTCATAAAATTTTGAATTGGATTTGATATTCTTGTAAATATGTACATACCTTGCTTTTTTGCAAGTTGTTTTCCCATATTTTGAAAATTTTGAAAAAATAATAAAAAATAAAAAAGAGGGTAAAATTTCCTAAAAGAAAGATTAAAGGACTTAGAAAATATAGACCCCAAAATAAAAATATGAAAATAAGACCTAAACGTGAGCAATTCCAAATTCCACTACTTTAATTTACTGCAAGAATAAATTATTATGGCAGAGTGTCAAAAAATGCCATAATCCATGATGAGTTAAACTTCTTAATCTTGACTTGTCATGTTTTCAATTTCATGTTTCAGATAGTGAATAAAGATTTGTCAAACAGTTTAATCCTGACAAATCAGTAGATAGGTAGAGAATAATGATGAGCTCAATATTTTAATCTGAGCCTTCAGATGAAATAAGGTAGATTTAGATAGTTTATGCTTTAAAAGAATAAATGTTCCAAGGTTGCAAGCCTAAATGCACCTGCAAAATGAAGAAAAAATGTTAGAATAAGGTTGTGTAGGTATAAAGAAATGGAGAAAGCATGTAATATTGGTCATCGGGAAAAATCACTAATTTCCCCTCCCCTATAAGTATTCAGTATTCTAGGTTGTCAGTCAAACAGGCTCAGAGCATTTCTCTGAATTTTGTTGGGACCGGACCCAAGGCCTGATGACTGGTTAGTTGAAAATGTTGAGTTCTTAAGTTAAATCCCCTTTCATCATTATTTGATCCCTCATTTATACATTATAACTCATTTTCATAAGTAAAGACTCATTATTACTTAATGAATCATAAAACCCATCTAATTAACTTCCTTCATTCAGAAACATACAAAAATCCTCAAAACTACTTTATCATAAGTATTGGTGGCCATGATAAAAAGATAAGCTGTGCTTTACTTTTACACTTTACTTAGTGATTTATGTATTTTTGTGTACACTCCATCACCCTTTCATATTAACTTTTCACCTATTTTATTAAATCCCTAAATAATACCTTATCTTACTTATTTAACTTCCTGTATCTAAATACCCCCAAAAACCCACTATTATAAATATTTTAGACCAAAGTTATTACCCATGTGTTAAATTAAAACCCAAATAAAATCCCCTTTGGTCTAAAACTATCGCTAAACAAATATCCCACCCCCTATGGTTATTAAATCATTCAAAAGATTTAAAACTATATAAATAGATTACAAACTTCACCAAATGTCTTTATTTGGGCATATCACAAATGTTTTGAATTAAAACATATTACTCCCCTTTAAAATTTTATAACCCATAGTTTTATTGAGATAGACTAAGGTTTAATTTTAATAAAACTCAACGCCGCCCCTTATCGATATCCGGCTATCCTTGCCACATTATATAAAGCCCTTTGTTTTATATAAGTTAACCCATGCCACATGCATAATACACTTCGCCTTTATATATGATTAACCTTCACCCATTCATATTTTATAAAGGTTTAAAACATATATTAACTATCTGATCATAGAAGTTTCCCGGTCCCACCATTTCTTAAGCCACAACGTTCCATTTTATCCTGACCGTTCGTGTCAAAGCTCCAAATTCGATGGCCTACATGCAATATCGCACAGAGAAAGCAATCGATCGACTAAATCCAAAATGCACGCGAAATGGGCAGTTTTGCTCATTTCCCTCTCCTTGACGTGTCACTTTTTCACTGGAACGCATGCGTTCTATCCAAATATGCTTACTGCCAAAATCCTATGTGATAACCACTATCAGGTTTTCATTAAAATCTCAAAACCACCTCCCTCCACGATGCGACCTGCATTAAATGTTGATTAAATACGACCAAATCTATGGTTAAAACCTTGGGAACATGCATATTATTTCATTATTTGCACAGTGTAGACTTTTTCGCTTTGCTCCTGACTGTGTTAAACATTCTCAAGCCCCTGCTTACCAATTTCTCACACAAAAAACTCAAATTTGACCACAATCCACCATTGAAGACAGTTGAAGAACTGTTCATCGCTCCAAAAAATTTTCCAAAGCCAACATTTCAGACAAGAACCTGTAAAACCATTTTTATAGTCAAATACCTGCACTTAAAGGTATTTTCCGAAGAATTGAAACCTGCATAGTGAATTCAAATTATCTTTAAAGAAAGCCAATCCTTTTATTTACAAAATCGACCAAACTAAATGGCCCAAAATCATAAAAAATAGGCCAAACCCTGGCAAAATTTTCCCAGGAAACCCTGTTTTCCTCTGCTCTCGTTTTCAAGCATATTTGCTCAAAATTCACAGTTTAAGGATCAAATTCAAAATATTTGAAAGGCTAAAACCTCAGAAATACCCTGAATTCTTATTTTCTCAGCCAAAACACACTCAGAAAACCCTTGTTTTATGTTTATGCCAGTTTTATATCCTCAGAAAAACCTAATTGAGCAAAAAGCCCAAAAGAAGCCATCCTTAGCCTAAATTGCTCAGTTTGCTCTCTGTTTAATATTAAAACTCCTACAAACAGTCTAATCTTGCAGTAGTGACCATAAAAATGCCTAAAAAATAGAACACCAGCACACATGAAGGATCTAAAGCAGCTAAATCTGAGTGATCCAAAGCCCCTAAGCCTACCCCAGCCATTACTGCCAAATCTGTTGTAACAGTAAACCCCCTTCAACCAACTGTGGTTTCTACTGAAACCATTCCTTTGACTTATCTTGACTATAAAATTGCTGATCCTATTGTTGAATTCAATTTGTTATATATACACAACTGGTGTTATGAAAAGTATCTAGAGAAAGATGAAATTCCTATTTCAGAAACACATTTACCCAAGTATATAGTTCCCTTAACCCACCTAGGTCAAGAAGTCATAAGACTGTGTCAAAAATATTATGAACCAGATCAAAGGGCTGTAGTAAATGCTGATAAAGAGATACTTTTCACTATTGCAACCCAATCTATTAATCAAATGCTACAATTGCAGCATGATCCCCAAGCAGTCCCCTTGTCTATAGAGGCCTTAACTTAGCTATACCTTGGCCTAGATTTCCCTAAAAGGTTCATCATCTTTCAGAATTTTATGCCTTCTCATGTTGATATTCTAAAGATAAATCCTGCATACCCCATAGCTAAATTTTCTGAAGGTGCTAGACAGATTATCTCTATGCTGTCTTTCATCCTTGGATCTTTTACAGATGAGCATACTGATGAAAATTTTCTTGGTTTCTTATCCACCATGTCTCCTGGTCAACCTCCATCAGTCATTTTTTACTATGCTGGTTTCATAGTAGATGTCGTCAACTACCGGTTAACTAAATTACCCACAGAAGGAGTATTTATATATACTTCTTATCTTTTTCATTTGTTCCTATTCTTTAAAGTAGACAAATTTCGAGTCACTTTGCAAAAAATGGATATAGAGGGAGAACCTCTATCAGTTATTTTTTGGACTTCATTGTTGAGAAAATAATGTAATGATTTCACCTATTCAGAGTTTTCAGAGCTATTTTTGCATCCAGCAATGACCATATTGAATAAATCAGAGCAGCCAAGGATCAATGAAGAAATGAAAATAATTTTATAACTTTCAAAGCAAAACAACGTTGGAGATTGGTACCTCTATGAAAAACACACTGAATTAAGAATTTTTGGGTCAAACTTGTTACCCTACAAGTTTCCCAAGCATGCGTGTATGAGAATTTTTGCATTAGAATATCTTAGATAGATTCTCAATTCAGATTCAATTAACTTTATGGTAGCGAAGAAGAAGACCCAATTTAAGTTAAAAAATCAAATTGGTCCATTTATCTGCAACCATAGAGATGCTGAAAAGAAACTGACAAAGAAGCTATCAAAATTCAGATTTGAAGGGAGTTTTCCATGGAATTATGATCCACAAGGGATATTATGAAAACTAATGGTCAAATGTAAATTAACACCCTTTATCCATGAGTCAAAGCCTGAAATAGAAGAATTTTCCAATCAAGTTGAATGGATTGAAAACACCTTGACAGAGGAAGTAAGCCAAAAAGATACAACACAAGAATTGGAAGTTCTCAAGCAGCCAGAAACATCAAGTAAAAGAGTCAGGGAAGAAGGAGGTTACACAACAGAGACAAAAAATGAGACTAAATTTAAAATAATCTAGTACAAAAGGCCTAATCTCAGTTCAGTTGATAAGGAGAAAGTAACAATTGATATTGATGAGACAAATGCTCCAGTGACCAATGATGATATAGCAACATCCATAATCAATGAAACACTTATGGAAATTCAAAAGGAAAAACCAGTAAACCAGAATGACACACAGATGATTGAGAAACAACACAACATCGAAGCCTATTCCTCACAGTCAACTAAGGAAAAGGACTTGGACATCAAAGATAAGTACAAGCAAATTAAGCAGAAAAATGAAAATATAAAGACAAAAATATACTCTCAATTCTTAAAACAGAAGCCTGGCAATCATAATATATTATTATCAACATTTTATTATTCCAGTAATTAAATGATGATGCCATTTCTACAGCCTACTACCTCAATACCACAAAACAGTATCAGACTATAAAAAGATTGATCTTGAGGTAGACACAGAAAAAATCCATGAGTTGGACCAGAGTGAGTTCCATAGGCAGAGCTCTGAAATGTTATATTCTGCAGTGGAAACTAAAGAAATGAGTGATAATAAACTCCAAACTACCATCCTCAACATGCAAGCTCAAATGAATATGGACAAATCCTCATTATATGCCAAGGACCTAAGGATAAAAGCCTTATAGGATTTAGTATTACAGGTGGGGTATGACCCTTCAAACATCCAAGCAGCAGAATTTTTAATTAAGAAAAAGAATGAATTTATAGCATCTTTGAGGAAACAACTCAAACTTCCTCAAAGTGAGCACCCACAAACAAAAGAAGTCCTCCAGGATCAAAGTGAAAAAGAGGAAATGATGAAACTAATACTTCAATTGACAACACAAATCAAGGAGATGGAAACACAAATGGACAAACTGGTCCAAGAAAGAGAGACTGTAAAAGAGCCAAAAATTCCTACAATTCCTACAGTCATCCCAGTGATTACTACAGTAGTGACTTCTACTTTAGGAGAAAAGTTAGCACCAAAAGACCCACTAGCAACTGCAGTGCCAGTGACTTCTACGACCAATTTAGCGACAAAATATTCTACCACAGCTATACAGCATATAGATGAAGCCGTCCAGATAGTAAAAGAAATGGAAGATTGTCCTTGAAGGAAAACAAAATAAATAGATTAAACAAGATGATCAAAATCTTAAAAGTGCAAATAAAATAGCTCAGTTTAATGCCAAAAATCATGAACATAAAGCTATCAAATTAGGGGAGAAACTCAAAAATCTACAAAAGGAATTGATTTTCACAGAGCAGATCTCCTACGTCAAAAATCATCTCTGGACCAACATCATTGAAACCATTCGTAATCAATGGCCTTCAATTCAAGTAATATTTGAGTAGAAAGACTTGTTATTGGCAGCTCAAGCAAAGATACAGAATACGAAGGATGAATTGACTGATAAAGCTGAACAGGCATTAAAGCTCATAAAATTTCTCAATAGAAAGAACATAGAAGAACTTGAGGAACTTCAAGTATTAGACAGAACAAAGACAATCGTACAAATCAGGAAGGTTGTCACTAAAAAGAACTTGATGAAGAATCTTGAAGAAAAACGTGAATCCATGAAACTTGCCATAACTATATTTATGGTAAAGTATACAAATATGAGACAGAAAGTATTACCTAATATACATGTGTTCAATGAAAAGCTTATGCCATAGAAGTACTATGACAAAAAGATCATGGAATTTGCTAAAGAGCAAGTAAACAAGCCACCAACACAAGGCACTCCTACAGGGAAATTTTTACTTTAGTATTTTAAGGATTTATTCTTCTTACAACATGAAATTAAGCATCTCTTTGTCATCAAGCCTACTTTTGCAGGATATATCGAGGCTAATGAGAAATTCAGGAAGTTGAAAATTGTGCAAATTCCTAAAGTAGAAGAGTGGTAGACTTTTGCAGACTTGATATAAAATTGGAAGTTAAAAAACAGTAAAACAGTTTGTTGATTTTTACTATTAAAAGATATATTTTACAGCAGTAAGACAGTAAAAATGATGTTCAAAGAGTATAAGTGTCAAAGAGTATAAAGTTAAAGAGTATCAACAGAAAAGAGTATCAGCGAAAGCAAGTAGATTGCAAGATAATATCTAACAGCCAGCCAACAGGACACATAGGCAGCCAATAGCTCCTTTTCATCAAAACAGTTCTATTTATTTTTGATAAAAGAAGACATCTTGTTGATTTTTTAAGCAGCTGTCACTTTTATTATGTAAATATATTTTATTTTTCCTAAGTTAATTCCTAGAACTCTTCTAGGATATTTGTAATACATTTTGTATAAATACTTCAACTTCAGAAGTATTAAGGGTAGAATAAAATTGCTAAAGGTTATTATATATATATTGTTGACTTGAAGGCTGTGTGTTTCGACTTTGAGTAGCAGAATGGATCACCTATTTGGTATCATACTTCAGGATCCTTGTGATAAACAATTTGGAGTAAAGTACTCTCTAAAATTTTCATTTGTAATCTTGCTTTGTTACATGCATACATCTATGTTTTAATTCTAAATATGAATGTGCAACTAGGAGTATTACTACATGACATGTTAATAGCACCCTGTTTTTAACTAGTTGTCATTTATTTTTTTTCTTCTGATTTCTGGTGTTGAGAATTCTTAATTTCTCTCACTCCCTTTTGACCTCTTCCTTCTACTTCCATTTTCCGGATCAAAGGATCCTTAAGTGCCCTTTATCCCTATCATACCACCTCAAAAATCATTTTTCCCAAGATCTCCAAGGGTTATCTATCTTGCCCTAAATACATTTGACCTTTTAGGCCCTGATCCTAGTTCTGCTAGCTTGATTTAGACTCCATATCCGAATGGACAAGAAAATTTCCCTCTATTCATCCCTTCTAGTGATTTTTTTTCACCAACACAATCAATAAAAACCAAACTGCCCATTAATAACTACCCTAATATCTACAAATCAAACAAAGATAAATTTTAAAGAGAGAGCCCTCTCTAAAACCTAGGAAGGCTAGATCCTAGAGTTTGAAGTAGGTTTGTGGTTACCTCTAGAGTTCTTCGACTTAAATCCAAAATCCCACAACTTAATAATTTACTAGAGTGATAACATACTAGTGACCATACTGGGGAAACATAACCAATCCTCAGTCATAAAATTTCTCTTGAAGGAATATTATTTTATTCATCTTTTTATTTCAAGATTTTTTTTATAGTTTGTGGGTATTGAAAAATTGTAATTCTGGCTTCTAGGAAAACCTATTATACTAGGTCTAACCCGGATCCTAAACCTGTTCTCATAGTAGATAACCCAGACCGAATTGGAAAAAATAAAAAACAAACAGAAAACTTAGAAGCTGAAGTATCATTAATAAGAGTCAATTCATTACGTCAAGAATTAGTTAGTCTTCAAGATATTGATTTTCA
Source organism: Pinus albicaulis (assembly GCA_034641835.2). Taxonomy (NCBI): domain Eukaryota; kingdom Viridiplantae; phylum Streptophyta; class Pinopsida; order Pinales; family Pinaceae; genus Pinus; species Pinus albicaulis. The sequence continues at coordinate 671,762,594 of CM076584.1, read as the reverse complement.
TCTGAAATTCAAGCATTCCTTATTTAAATGCAAATCTGAAAATGATTTAAAAACTACTGATTTAGACCCTTCTTTTGTTTCATTCTTGAATACAAAACAAAAAATTATTACAGCAAGATCTAAATCAAAGAAAACTGAATATCTGACTAAAATCGAAGAAATTAATGTTACAATCCTTAAGGATATTGATGAGGCTATTGAATTAGCAAAATTTTTGACTTATGCAAACAATTCCCCCGTTTCTCAGTTACACGCCACAATAATACCAGCTGCAGATTCTTCTCTGTATGCTATTACATCATATATAAATACCACTCCCTACTCATCCACAGATTCATTTATCCCTAGACTGCCTTTGTAGCCTACAATACTTTTCCCACCATCAACTTCATCCACTATACCCACTAGTTTACCTTCTGATTTTAAAAATTCATCATTCTCATTTCGTAATAGTTCCACACATATCCCAATATCAGTTCTGAGCACTTCTGTTACAGTTTTTAATTCATCAACTATCATTTCCAGCACAACTCCAATTTATTTTACAAGATCTTCTAGTCAAACTATGTTTTTAGCTATGGCTGCTAGATATGCTCCCCTTGTCTTACCTCAAAAATTGCATGACATGCCTCAAGATTATCAAAACAAAATACCATTGTTTGATGGTACTACACAATATACTGCTCAGCAACACATAACTAAAATCATAGACTTATTTGAAATTTAGGAAATAGATTACTCAAATGTTCAAATGAGGCTGTTTGCCCAAAATTTGACTCGAGAAGTAAAGAAATGGTTTAAAGATCAAGCTGTTGGTAGCATAACTGATTTAGCTGTATTTTTTACAACATTTTTGAATAAATGGGAAAATAAAAAGAACCCACTTCAAATATTATCTGAATTTGATGCATTAAAAATAGCCCCAAATGAGTCAGTTCAAGATTGCTGCACTAGGTATAATAGTGTCTATAATTCTATACCTGCAACTCTTAAACCTACACCTTATTATGTTCTACTTAAATTCCTTGATGGATTTGGTGCATATATGGCTTATCAATTAAGGGAAAGAGATGCAGACACCTTAGAAAAAATGCAATTAGATGTTATTAGTGTAGAAATAAACATATTAGTTAAAAAAACTAGGCTCAGAAATGAAAGAAGGGTGACTATCAAAGAAGAAAATTCAAATTCGAATGCAAAAATAGACAGTTTAACTAAAACCTTAGAAATAATAATGGATAGACTAGATAATATAGAGAAAATACCACATTGGGATAATCAACAGCAGATCAGAAATCCCAACTTTAAAAAAAACATAAATCAAGGAAAAACAAAAGAAACAGGCCTAGATCAAACAATAAAGCCACCATTCCAAGAGAACTATGCTGAAATTTCTCAGAATAATGATGAATATGAGGATTCAATGAATCATTTAATGGGAATAGATGATGACAATACTATTTTCCTCACTCAGGTAGATCAGGAATTGTTTGAGCTTCAACAGCTTAAATTAGAATCTAGTGAATCTTTTGATTATAAACAGGGTTATGAATTTTCCATAAAAGAAATACATAGTCAGTATAACCTAGGAAATAAGAAAAATAATGAGTCTTCTAGTAAAAAAACTTCCCAAAATCAGAATAAGAAAACAGTAGAAGCTCCCAAGGGAAAACAAGCAAAGCTCCAATTCTCCCCAAAACATTTCCAGTCCTAAAAAAATTGTTGATATTACTGATGAAGTGGCTCAAGCCTCAAAAGACACACAGAAATCCACTGTAGAAAAGGCCTCTAATTCAATTAAATCAGAAAATTTAGATCCTAAAACACCTTCTGCTGATCCTAAATTAATAAATTCAAAAACTAATAATTCAAAAACACCTACAACGAAAATTAGAAGCAGTAAAACACAGGAAACTCAGACAGAGACTATTAAACCAATTGAAAATAAAAACATAACTGTACAAACCCTAGATAAACCAAGCCAAACTACAGTTAATAAATAAGAACTGATTCAAATCAATAAGTCTCAACCTACATTTAATATTCAAACAGAAATTGCTAAGTTGAAAATACCAATTCCATTAACTTGATTGGTGAAACATGACTTATACAAATCAACTATAATTGAAACATTGAATATGAATGATGGTGAAGATTCTATTAATTTGAATGATGATCAATCAGGGTTGATCTTTGGTCAAGATGTGAATGGAAAACATGCAGATGGACCAGTCCCTCCTTTTTATATCAGTCTTACCATTCATGATCAAATTCTACATAATGTTATGCTAGATTCTGGAGCTTCCCACAATTTAATGCCTAAAGCCATTATGGAAACTCTAAATCTAGAAATAACAAGGCCTTACAAAGATTTGTTTTCTTTTGACTCAAGTAAGGTTAAATGTTTGGGATTAATCAAAGACTTATGTGTAACATTAGATCAGTAACCTAGTAAGAGCATATTAATGGAAATTTTAGTAGCTGATATCCCCCCTAAATATGGGATGTTACTTTCTCGCTCATGGGGAGCAACGTTGCAGGGATCTCTACAACTGGACATGAGTTATGCTACTATCATGCTGTTTGGTCAACCTAAAATGTTATATAGAGAAACATTGATGAAGTATATGGTCATTAGTGATGAAAGATATATAAATTTTCCAATTTACACTACACCAAAAGATCTTGATTATTTTATCTTGTGTAACTCCGAAACTGAAAAAATCCAAACTGAACTAATTAACAAAAAGAAAGAACCAAACAATGATAATATATTCCATAAATCCCTATGTAATTTAGACTTTAATGGATTAGTTAACAAATTAAGAGCAGGAGCAGGAGTTTGGATAACAAACATGGAAAATAATCACTCAGAAGGCCATGCTTTCAGGCTTAATTTCAAATGTACAAGCAACATGGTTGAGTATGAAGCCTTAATTCTAGGACTTCAAATCATTAGGAATTTAGGACGACAACGAATTTTAATCATGGGAGATTCAGAATTAATCATAAAACAAATGCATGGAGATTATTCTGTTCATAATCCGAGAGTAGGCTAATACAGAGACATTGTGCTTGATTTAATTGATGATTTATTGGAATGTAAATTTACTACTATAACTAGAAAACAAAATATGCAAGCTCAATGTCTAGCTACTTTTGCTAATACATGAAATTTACCATTCCAACCAAATCACAGATATACTACTGAAGTCAAGCATAGGCCAATAATTCCAAATAATCTTAAGTATTGGCAGATTTTTTCTCAAGATGAACAGATTTATAGTTTTTTGAACAATGGGGGATAATTTCAAAACTGTATGATAGATACTAATTGTACAATAGATAATGACTTTGATTGTGAAATAGATTCAAATAACTGAGATGTAAATACAATAAAGTTTGATAAACCAACTATATTTACTCAAGCTGACATAGATAGCTTAGAGAAAGTAGAAATTGAAGAAATTATGGATGATGAATCTGACATTTTAAACCTCAAAGATAATTTCCTCCCTAAAGGATTAACACCCTTAGAAGATCTTTTTGACTCTAATGATGTAGCTAGAAAACCAAAAATGGAGCCAGTAAGATCTGACATAGAAGAGTGTAATATTGGTACAGAATTGAAACCTCAAATGATAAAACATTCCAAAATTTTACCTCAAGAAGAAAAGGGTAAATATATTAAACTTTTAAAGGAATATCAGGATGTGTTTGCTTGGAGTTATGGAGATTTAAAATCTTATGATACAAACATAATCCAACACAAAATTCCAATAAAAGAGGATAAAAAGCCATTCAAACAAAAGTTGAGGAGAATTAACCCTGTACTATTACCTTTGATAGACAAGGAAGTTAAAAGAATGTATGATGCCCAGATCATTTCACTAATCAGATACTCTGATTAGGTTTCAAACTTAGTTCCCACTAGAAAGAGAAGAGGTGAAATTAGATTGTGTGTTGACTTTAGAAATCTTAACAAAGTATCCTTAAAGAATAATTACCCTTTACCTAATATGGACCATATATTACAAAGGGTAGTAGGTTCTTCTAGGATTTCCTTGTTAGATGGCTTTTCAAGATATAACCAGATCCTAGTCCAAGAAGAAGATCAGGCTAAAACAACTTTCACCACTCCTTGGAGAATTTTTATGTATGTAAAAATTCCTTTTGGACTGATGAATGTAGGGGTAACCATTCAAAGGGCTATGGACATAGCCTTTGCAAAGGAGATTCATGATTTTTTGGTAATTTATTTATATGACATCACTATTTTTTCCAAAGTAGATAATGAACATTTGGATCATTTGAGACAACTTTTCATTAACTATAGGAAATTTTCCATCTCTCTAAATCCCAAGAAAAGTCTATTTGGACTAGAAGAAGGTAAGTTAGTGGGGAATATAATCTCAAAAGATGGAATTAGAATTGATCCTGCTAGGATAGAAGCAATTCTGAACATCATTCCACCTAGAAATATCAAAGAATTTCAAGCTTTCTTAGGTAAGATAATTTTTTTAAGAAGATTCATTTCAAACTTAGCAGAAATAATTAGAGAATTGAATAACATGCTCAAAAAATATTTAGTTCTTAAATGGACTCTTGAGGCTAAATAATCATTTGAATCCATTAAACTGGCCTTAAACAAAACTCCAATCCTGATAAGCCCTGATTTCAAGAAAGACTTCATAATATTTTCATTTTCTTCAGAACATACCGTTGTTGCAGTTTTACTGTAGAAAAATGACCAAGGATTTGAACAAACTATAGATTTCTTCAGTAAAACTCCTAGAGATGCCCCTTTTAAATATAACATAATTAAAAAACAAGCCTTAGCTTTGGTAAAGGCTATAAAAGACTTCAGTGTATATATTCTCTATTCACACATAATTGCCTATGTCCCTAATTCTGTAGTAAAAGACATTCTTACTCAGGATGGTCCTGATGGAAGCAGAGGTAAGTGAATTACCACTATCCTAGAATATGACATAGAAATTAGACCCACAAAACTCATCAAACGTCAAGGCTTGTCCAAACTTATGGCTGAATCCAACTGTAATTCCTTAGATATAAATTTTATTTCTCAAGTTGATGACCAGGAAGAGATGTCGACTCCAACGATCATTGAATCCTTCTCAGATTCACCTTGGCACTCAGATATCATCTTTGTAATATCAAACTTACAAGCTCCTCCTAGATTATCAAGAACTAAAGCTAGATTTCTAAAACTTAAAGCAGTAAGATTTCATATCTTAGATAACAAACTCTTTTGGAGATATCATAGTGGTATTTTGTTGAATTGTTTACTAAAGGAAGAAGCTGATAAAATTCTTGAAGACTTTCATGCAGGTGACTGTGGAGGGAATTTATATTGGAAAACTATTGCTGATAAGATCCTTAGAGCTGGTTTCTACTGGCCTAATTTTTTCACTGATGTTAAAAATTTTGTGACTTCTTTTCACAAGTGCCAAATTTTTGAAGGAAAGAAAAAATTGTTACCCCTACCTCTAAAGCCTATATCAACTGAGATGCCATTTCAACAATGGAGTTTAGACTTCATTGGTGAAATTCACCCTCCATCCTCAGGCCAACATAAGTGGATTTTAAATGCCATTGATTATTTTACAAAGTGGATGGAAGCCATACCCTCCAGACAAGCCACTAACACAATCATTATAGCCTTCCTAGAAAATAACATTCTTTCAAGATTTGGATGTCCACAGAAGGTTATTACTGATAATGCAGTAGCACACAAATCCAAAAAGATGATTTCCTTTTGCCACAAATACCATATTACCCTAGGCCACTCTACTTCATATTACCCTCAAGGTAATGGCCTAGCCGAATCCTCAAACAAAAGTCTTGTAAATATCATTAAAAAAATACTAGAAGATAACAAGAAACCTTGGAATAGAAAGTTAGTCAATGCTCTATGGGCAGATAGACTTACAACTAAGAATTCCATTGGTACATCTCCTTATCATCTTTTTTATGGAATGGATGTTGTTTTTCCATCCTCCTTAGGAGTGACAGTGATGAAAATTATCCAAGAATTACAGGTAAAAACTAATGATATTCAGAGAAGGATTAACTAGACTATTCACTTGTAAGAAACAAGGGAATAATTTTATGTTAAATCCCAAGTTATCTAAGATAAAATCAAGAAAATCTATGATAAAAAGACTAAAGAGGATGAATTTTACATTGGAGATCAAGTGTTAAAGTCAGATTCTAGGAGAGAAGACAAAGGTAAACATGGGAAATTCGATTTCCTATGGAAAGGACCTTATGTAATTTATGGATATAGAGGAAATAATGCATTCTTTTTTAAATAATTGGATGGAACAGATCTACAAGAAGGACCAGTCAATGGTAGAATTCTGAAGCACTATTACTACCCTGAATTAACAAAAAGTTAGTTTTTATTCAATTTGATCATTGTACATATACATTGCAAAGTTTAGATTGGATTGGATGTTTGCCTCACAGAGTTGAAGCCTGGAGACAAGGCCCTAAGTTTTGAAGGGTAAAATGTCATAAATATATGTTATTTCAGAAAGCAGGAGACACTTACAGGAACATCATAGTCAAAGTCAAAGGCTACTAGTTCTCAAAGTTCTTGACATTTCACCAGGAAATGCCATCCCCAAGTGGAGCCACTATAAGGGTCCTATAATAATAGGGTTCATAAAATTTTGAATTAACTTTGATATTTTTGTAAGTACGTACATACCTTTCTTTTTTGCAAATTTTTTTCCCATATTTTGAAAATTTTGAAAAAATAATAAAAAATCAAAAAGAGGGTAAAAAGTCCTAAAAGAAAGATTAAAGGACTTAGAAAATATAGACCCAAAAGAAAAAGATGAAAATAAGACCTAAAAGTGAGCAAGTCCAAATGCCACTACCTTAATTTACTGCAAGAATAAATGATTATGGAAGAGTGTCAATAAATGCCATAATCCATGATGAGTTAAATTGCTTAATCTTGACTTGTCATGTTTTCAATTTCATGTTTCAGATAATGAATAAATATTTTTCAGACAGTTTAATTTGAGCCCTCTGATGAAATAAGGTATATTTAGATAGTTTATGCTTTAAAAGAATAAATGTTCCAAGGTTGCAAGCCTAAATGCACCTGCAAAATGAAGAAAAAATGTTAGAATAAGGCTATGTAGATACAAAGAAGTGGAGAAAGCATGTAATATTGGTCATCGGGAAAAATCACTAATTTCCCCTCCCCTATAATTATTCAGTATTCTAGGCTGTCATTCAAACAGGCTCAGAGCATTTCTCTAACTTTTGTTGGGACCGGACCCAAGGCTCGATGACTGGTTAGTTGAAAATGTTGAGTTCTTAAGTTAAATCCCCATTCATCATTATTTCATCCCTCATTCGTACATTATAACTCATTTTCATATGAAAAGACTCATTATTACTTAATGAAGCATAAAAACCCATCTAATTAACTTCCTTCATTCAGAAACATACAAAAATCCTCAAAACTACTTTATCCTAAGTATTGGTGACATGATAAAAAGATAAGCTTTGCTTTACTTTTACACTTTACTGGGTGATTTATGTATTTTTGTGTACACTCCATCCCCTTTTCATATTAACTTTTAACCTATTTTATTAAATCCCTAAATAATACCTTATCCTACTTATTTAACTTCCTATATCTAAATGCCCTCAAAAACCCACTATTGCAAAGATTTTAGACCAAATTTATTACCCATGTGTTAAATTAAAACCCAAATAAAATCTCCTTTGGTCTAAAACTATCGCTAAACAAATATCCCACCTCCTATGGTTATTAAATCATTCAAAAGAATTAAAACTATATAAATAAATTATAAACTGCGCAAAATGTGTTTTTTCGGGCATATCACAATTTTTTTGAATAAAAACATATTACTCCCCCTTATAATTTTATAACCCAAAGTTTTATTGAGATAGACTAAGGTTTATTTTTAATAAAACTTAACCCCTCCCCTTATCCATATCCACCTATCCCGGCCACATTATATAAAGCCCTTCGTTTTATATAAGTTAACCCATGCCACATGCATAATACACTCCGCCTTTATATATGATTAACCTTTTACCCATTCATATTTTATAAAGGTTTAAAACATATATTAACCATCCGCTCATAGAAGTTTCTCAGTCCCACCATTTCTTAGGACGCAGCTTTCCATTTGATCTTGACCATTCACATCAAAGCTCCAAATCCGACGGCCTACATGCAATATCGCACAGAGAAATTAATCGATCGACTAAATCCAAAATTCACGTGAAACAGGTAGTTTTTCTCATTTATCTCTCCTTAACGTGTCACTTTTTCACTGGATCGCATGTGTTTTGTCCAAATCCGCTTACTGCCAAAATCCTATGCAACAACCACTGTCTAGTTTTCATTCAAATCCCAAAACCGCCTCCCACCATGATGCGACCTGCATTAAATGTTGATTAAATATGACCAAATCTATGGTTAAAACCTTGGGAACATGCATATTATTTCATTATTTTCGCAGTGTAGACTTTTTCGCTTTTCTCCTGATTGTGTTAAACATTCTCAAGCCTATGCTTACCAATTTCTCGCCCAAAAAACTCAAATTTGACCACAATCCACCATTGAAGACTGTTGAAGAACTATTCACCGCTCCAAAAATGCTGCCAAAGCTAGCATTTCATACAAGAACCTGTAAAACCCTTTTTACAGTCAAATACCTACACTTAAAGGTATTTTCCAAAGAATTGAAACCTGCATAGTGAATTCAAATTGTCTTTAAAGAAATCCAATCCTTTTATTTACAAAATTAAACAAACTGAACGGCCCAAAATCACAAAAAATAGGCCAAACCCTAGAAAAATTTTCCTAGGAAACCCTGTTTTCCTCTGCGCTCCTTTTCAAGAAATTTTTTCTCAAAATTCACAGTTTAAGGATCAAATTCAAAATATTTGAAAGGCTAAAACCTCAGAAATATCCTGAATTCTTATTTTCTCAGCCAAAACACAATAAAAAAACCCTTGTTTTCTGTTTATGCCATTTTTATATCCTCAGAAAAACCTAATTGAGAAAAAAGCCCAAAAGAAGCCATCCTTAGCCTAAATTGCTTAGTTTCCTCTCTGTTTAATATAAAAACTCCTAAAAATAGTCTAATCTTGCAGTAGTTATTATAAAAATGACTAGAAAATCGAACAACAGCAGACCTAAAGGATCTAAAGCATCCAAATCTTATGGATCCAAAGCCCCTAAGCCTACCCCAGCCATTACTGCCAAATTTTCTATAACAGTAAACCCCCTTCAACCACTTGTGGTTGCTACTGAAAGCATTCCTTTGACTGCTATTGACTATAAAATTGTTGATGCTGCTGTTGAATTCAATTTTTTAGATATACACAACTTTTGTTATGAAAAGTATCTAGAGAAAGATGAAATTCCTATTTAGGAAACACATTTACCCAAGTATATAGTTCCCTTAACCCACCCAAGTCAAGAAGTCATAATACTATGTTAAAAATATTGTGAACCAGATCAAAGGGTCGTAGTAAATGTTGATAAAGAGATAACTTTCACTATTACAGCCCAATATATTAATCAAATGCTACAATTGCAGCCTGATCCCCAAGCAGTCCCCTTGTCTATAGAGGCCTTAACTTAGCTACACTTTGGCATAGATTTCCCTAAAAGGTTCATTATATTTCAGAATTTTATGCCTTCTCATGTTGATATTCCAAAGATAGATCCTCCATAACCCATAGCTAAATTTTCTGAAGGTGCTAGACAGATTATCTCTATGCTCTCTTTCATCCTTGGATATTTTACAGACGAGCATATTGATGAATCTATTCTTGGTTTCTTATCCACCATGTCTCTTGGTCAACCTCCATCAGTCATTTTTTAATATGTTGGTTTCATAGCAGATGCCATCCACTACAAGTTGACTAAATTACCCACAGAAGGAGTATTTAGATATACTTCTTATCTTTTTCATTTGTTCCTATTCTTTCAAGCAGACAAATTTCTAGTCACTTTGCAAAAAATGGATATAGAGGGAGAAATTATATCAATTATTTTTTGGACTTCATTGCTAAGAAAAGAATGTAATGTTTTCACCTATTCAGAGTTTTCAGAGCTATTTTTGCATCCAGAAATGACCATATTGAATAAATCAAAGAAGCCAAGGATCAGTGAAAAAATGAAAATAATTTTACAGCTTTCAAAGCAGAACAAGGTTGGAGATTGGTACCTCTATGAAAAACACACTGAATTAAGGATTTTTGGGTCAAACTTGTTACCCTACAAGTTACCCAAACATGTGTGTATGATAATTTTTGCATTAGAATATCTTAGAAAGATTCTCAATTCAGATTCAATTAACTTTATGGTAGCCAAGAAGGCGACCCAATTTAAGTTACAAAATCAAATTGGTCCATTTATCTAAAACCACGGAGATGCTGAAAAGGAACTGACAAAGAAGTTATCAGAATTCATATTTGAAGAGAGTTTTCAATGGAATTATGATCCACAAGGGATCTTAAGCAAACTAATGGTAAAATGTAGATTAACACCCTTTATCCACGAGTCAAAGCCTGAAATAGAAGAATTTTCCAATCAAGTTGAATGGATTGAAAACACCTTGACAGGGGCAGCAAGCCAAAAAGATACAGCTCAAGCATTGGAAGTTGTCAAGCAACCAGAAACATCAAGTAAAAGAGTCAGGGAAGAAGGAGGTTACACAACAGAGACAAAAACTGAGACTAAATTTAAAATAATATATAACAAAATTCCTAAGCTCAATTTAGTTGATAAGGAGAAAGCAACAATTGATATTGATGAGACATATGCTCCAGTGACTAATGATGATATAGCAACAGCCATAATCAATGAAACTCTTATGGAAATTAAAAAGGAAAAACCAGTAAACTAGAATGACACATATATGATTGAGAAACAACACAGCATGGAAGCCTCTTCCTCAGAGTCAGCTGAGGAAAAGGACTTGGACATGAAAGAGAAGTACAAGAAAATTAAGTAGAAAAATGAAGAGATAAAGACATAAATATACTCTCAATTCTTGAAACAAAAGCCTGGCAATTAAAATAGATTATTATCGGCATTTTATTATTCCAACAATAAAATTATGATGTCATTTCTATAGACTACTACCTCAGTACCAAAAACAGTATCAGACTATAAAAAGATTGATCTTGAGGTAGACACAGAAAAAATCTAGGATTTGAACGAGATTGAGTTCCATAGGCAGAGCTCTGAAATGTTATATTATACAGAGGAAACTAAAGCAATGAGTTCTAATAAACTCCAAAATACCATCCTCAACATGTAAGATCAAATGAGGATGAAAAAAGCCTCATTATATCCCAAGGACCTAAGGATCAAAGCCTTAGAGGAATTGGTATTACAGGTGGGGTATGACCCTTCAAACATCCAAGCAGCGAAATTTTTAATTAAGAAAAAGAATGAAGATATAGCAACTTTTAGGAAACAACTAAAATTTCCTCAAAGTGAGCATCCAAAAACAAAAGAAGTCCTCCAGGATCAAAGTGAAAAAGAGGAAATGATGAAAATAATACTTCAATTGACAGCACAAATCAAGGAGATGGAAACACAAATGGACAAACTGGTCCAAGAAAGAGAGACTCTAAAAGAGCCAGAAATTCCTACAATTCCTACAGTCATCCCAGTGATTACTACAGTAGTTCCTTCTACTTTAGGAGAGAAGTTAGCGCCAAAAGACCCACTGGCAACTGCAGTACCAGTGACTTCTGCCACCAATTTAGCTACAAAATCTTCTACCACAACTGTACAACATACAGATGAAGCCAGCGAGATAGTAAAAGCAATGGAAGATATGTCCTTGAAGAAAAATGAAATAAATAGATTAAACAATATGATTGAAAATCTTGAAAGTGAAAATAAAATAGCTCAGATTAATGCCAAGAATCATGAACAAAAAGCTATCAGATTAGGGGAGTAACTCAAAAATCTACAAAAGGAATTGACTTTCACAGAGCATATCTTCTACATCAAAAATCATATCTGCACCAACATCATTGAAACCATTCATAATCAATGGCCTTCAATTCAAGTAATATTTGAGCAAAAAGAATTGTTATTGGAAGCTTAAGCAGAGATACATAAGACAAAGGATGAATTGACTGATAAACCTGAACATGCATTAAAGCTCATAACATTTCTCAATAGCAAGAACAGAGAAGAACTTGAGGAAATTCAAGTATTAGACAGGACAAAGACAATCCTACAAATCAGGAAGGTTGTCACTAAAAAGAATTTGATGAAGAATCTTGAAGAAAAATGTGAATCCATGAACCTTTCCATAGCTAGATTTATGGTAATGTATACAAATATTAGACAGAAAGGCTTACCTGATACACATGTGTTCAATGAAAAGCTTATGCCACAGAAGAAATATGACAAAAAGATTAGGGAGTTTGCTAAAGAGCAAGTAAACAAGCCACCAGCACAAGGCACTCCTACAGGGAAAGTTTTACTTCATTATTTTGAGGATTTATTATTATTAGAGCATGAAATTAAGCATATCTTTGTCATCAAGCCTACTTTTGCAAGATATACCGAGGCTAATGAGAATTTCAGGAAGTTGAAAATGTGAAAATTCCTAAAGCAGAAGAGTGGCATAATTTCACAAAATTGATATAAAAATGGAAGTTAAAATACAGTAAAACAGTTTGCTGATTTTTACTGCTAAAAGATATATTTTACAACAGTAAAACAGTAAAACTGATGGTCAAAGAGTATAAGTTTCAAAGAGTATAAAGTTAAAGAGTATCAACAGAAAAGAGTATCAGCAAAGGCAAGTAGATTGCAAGATAATATCTAACATCCAACAAGCAGGACACATAGGAAACCAATAGATCCTTGTCAACAAAACCGTTTTATTTGTTTTGGATAAAAGAGGACAACTTACTAATTTGTTAAGAAGTTGTCCCTTTTATTATGTAATGATATTTTATTTTTCCTAAGTTAATTCCTAGAACTCTTCTAGGATATTTGTAATACATTTTGTATAACTACTTCAACTTCAAAAGTATTAAGGGTGGAATAAAATTGTTGAAGGTTATTATAGACATATTGTTGAATTGAAGGTTGTGTGTTTCGACTTTGAGTAGCAGACTGGATCACCTATTTGGTATCATACTTCAGGATCCCTGTGATAAGCAATCTGGAGTGAAGTACTCTCTAAAATTTTCATTTGTAATCTTGCTTTGTTGCATGCATACATCTGTGTTTTAATCCTAAATCTAAATGTGCAACTAGGAGTATTACTACAGGACATGTTAATAGCACCTTGTTTTTAAATAGTTGCCATTTCTTTGTTTTCTTCTAATTTCCAGTGTTGAGAATCTCACTCCCATTTGATCTCTGCCTTCTACTTCGATTTTCGGGATCAAAGGATCTTTAAGTTCCCTTTATCTCGATCATACCACCTCAAAAATAATTTTTCCCAAGGTCTCCAAGGGTTATCTATCTTTCCCTGAAGACACTTGACCTTTTAGGCCCTGATCCTACTTTTGCTAGCTGTATTTAGACTCCATAGCCCAATGGACAAGTAAATTTCCATCTATTCATCCCTTCTAGTGATTTGTTTTCACCAACACAATCAATCAAAACCAAACTGCCCATTAATAACTACCCTAATATCTACAAATCAAACAAAGATAAATTTTAAAGAGAGCCTCTCTAAACCCTAGGAAGGCTAGATCCTAGAGTTTGAAGTAGGTTTGAGGTTACCTCTAGAGTTCTTTGACTTAAATCCAAAATCCCACAACTTAAGAATTTACTAGAGTGATAACATACTAGCGACCATACTAGGGAAACATAACCAATCCCTCAGTCATAAAATTTGTCTTGAAGGAAAATTATTTTTTTCATATTTTTATTTCAAGATTTTTTTTATAGGTTGTGGGTATTGAAAAATTGTAATTTTGGCTTCTAGGAAAACCTACTATACTAGGTCTAACCCAGATCCTAAATCTGATGTCATAGTAGATAAACCAGACCGAATTGGAAAAAAGAAAAAACAAAAAGAAAACTTAGAAGTTGAAGTATCATTAATAAGAGTTAATCCATTACCTCAAGAATTAGTTAGTCTTCAAGATATTGATTTTGATCTGAAATTCAAGCATTCCTTATTTAAAATAAAATCTAAAAATGATTTAAAAACTATTGTTTTAGATCCTGCTTTTGTTTCATTCTTGAATACAAAATAGAAAATTATTACAGCAAGATCTAAATCAAAGAAAATTGAATATCGGACTAAAATCGAAGAAATTAATGTTACAATTCTTAAGGATATTGATGAGGCTATTGAATTAGCTAAATTTTTGACTTCTGCAAACAAACCCCCAGTTTCTTAGTTACACATCACAATAATACCAGCTGCATATTCTTCTCTGTATGTTGTTACATCATATATAAATACCACTCCCTACTCATCCACAGATTCATTTATCCCTAGACTGCCTTTGCAGCCTAGAATACTTTTTCCACCATCAATTTCATCCACTATACCCACTAGTTTATCTTCTGATTTTGCAAATTCATCATTCTCATTTCCAATTAGTTCCACACATATCCCAATATCACTTCCCAACACTTCTGGTATAGTTTTTAGCTCATCAGCGATCATTTCTAGCATAGCTCCAAGTTCTTTTACTATATCTTCTAGTCAAACTAAGCTTTTAGCTATGGCTGCTAGATATGCTCCCCTTGTCTTACCTCAACAGTTGCATGACATGCCTCAAGATTATCAAAACAAAATGCCACTATTTGATGGTACTACACAATATACTGCTAAGCAACACATAACTAAAATCACATACTTCTTTGAAATTTATGAAATAGATTACTCAGATGTTCAAATGAGATTGTTTGCTCAAAATTTGACTGGAGAAGTAAATAAATGGTTTAAATATCAAGTTGTTGGTAGCATAACTGATTTAGCTATATTTTTTACAATGTTTTTGAATAAATGGGAAAAGAAAAAGAACCCCCTTAAAATATTATCTGAATTTGATGCATTAAAAAGAGCCCAAAATGAGTCAGTTCAAGATTATTGCACTAGGTATAATAGTGTCTATAATTCTATTCCTGCAACTCTTAAACCTACTCCTTATTCTTTTCTTCTCAAATTCCCTGATGGAATTGATGCAGATATGGCCTATCAATTAAGGGAAAGAGATGCAGACACCTTAGAAAAAATGCAATTAGATGTTGTTACTATAGAAATAAACATATTAGCTAAAAAAACTAGACTCATAAATGAAAGAAGAGTGACTATCAAAGAAGAAAATTCAAATTAAAATGAAAAAATAGATAGTTTAGCTAAAACCTTAGAAAGAATGATAGATAGAATAGATAATATAGAGAAAAGACCGCATTGGGATAATCAATAGCAGATTAGAAATCACAACTTTAGAAAAAACATAAATGAAGGAAAAACAAAATTAACAGGCCCAGATCAAATAATAAGGCCACCATTCCAAGAGAACTATGATGAAATTTCTCAGAATAATGATGAAGATGAGGATTCAATGAATCATTTAATGAGAATATATGATGACAATACTATTTTCCTCACTCAGGAAGATGAGGATTTGATTGAGCTTCAACAGCTTAAATTAGAATCCAGTGAATCTTTTGATTATAAATAAGGTTATGACTTTTCCATAAATGAAATACATAGTCAATATAACCTCAGAAATAAGAAAAATAATGATTCTTCTACTAAAAAAACTCCCAAAATCAGAATAATAAAACAGTATAAGCTCCAAAAACAAAAGTTTTGCAAATTCTCCCAAGGGAAAACAAGCAAAGCTCCAATTCTCCCCAAAACATTTCCAGTCCTGCAAAAACATCAAGTCCTAAAATTGTTGATATTACTAATGAAGTGGATCAGGCCTCAAAAGACACACAGAAATTTGTTGTAGCAAAAGAATATAATTCAGTTAAAACAAAAAATTTAGATCCTAAAACACCTTCTGCTGACCTTAAATCAATAAGTTCAAAAAATGATAATTAAAAAACATCTTCTGATAGTTCTAATTCTGAAAAAAATTCTACTGCCTCTAAAACAACACCTGAAAATAAAATTAGAAGCAGTAAAACACAAGAAACTCACACAAAGACTGTTAAACCAATTGAAAATAAAAACATAACTATAGAAACTCAAGATAAACCAAGCCAAACTATAGTTAATAAAGAAGAAATGATCCAGATCAGTAATTCTCAACCTACATTTAATATTCAAATAGAAATTGCTAAGTTGAAAATACCAATTCCATTAACTGAATTGGTGAAACATGACTTATACAAATCAACTATAACCGAAACACTGAATATGAATGATGGTGAAGATTCTATTAATTTGAATGATGATCAACCAGATTTTATCTTTGGTCCAGATGTGAATGGAAAACATACAGATGGAGCAGTCCCTCCTTTTTATATCAGTCTTACCATTCACGATCAAATTCTACATAACACTATGCTAGATTTCGGAGCTTCCCACAATTTAATGCCTAAAGCCATTATGGAAACTCTAAATCTAGAAATAGGAAAGCCTTACAAAGATTTTTTTTCTTTTGACTCAAGTAAGGTTAAATTATTGGGATTAATCAAAGACTTATGTGTAACATTAGTTCAGTACCATGGTAAGAGTATATTAATGGACATTGTAGTAGCTAATATCCCCCGTAAATTTTGGATGTTTCTTTCTTGCTCATGGGGAGCAAAGTTACAGGGATCTCTACAACTAGACATGAGTTATGCTACTATCATGGTGTTTGGTCAAACTAAAAGGTTATATAGAGAAACATTGGTGAAGTATATGGTCAGTAGTGCTAAAAGATCTATAAATTTTCCAATTTACACAACACCAACAAATCTTGATTCTTGTATCCTGTGTAACTCTGAAACTGAAAAAATATAAACCAAACTAATTGAAAAAAGGAAAGAACCAAACAATGATAATATCTTCCATCAATCCCAATGGCATTTAGACTTTGATGGCTCAGTTAACAAATTAGGAGCAGGGCAGGAGTTTGGATAGTAAACATGGAAAATAATCACTCAGAAGGCCATGCTTTCAGGCTTAATTTAAAATCTACAAGGAACATGGCTAAGTATGAGGCCTTAATTCTAGGACTTCAAATCATTATAAATTTAGGATGAAAACAAATTTTAATCATGGGAGATTCAGAATTAATCATAAAAAAAATACATGGAGATTATTATTGAGCCCTAAAGATGTCCTTTCCTTTCACCAAATTTCACTTCATTCAATTTCTCCTTTATCAGTTATAGGCTTAAAATATCAATAGGAATGATTAAAGTCACTTTAAGAATGCATGTAATGACTGACTTATTATACTTTTGTGGTTTTGTTGTCGTAGTGATTTTTTATCAGACTTAGCTACAGAATGCAGCCATTCTGTCGCTAGTCGCATATTCCACAGCCATCTTTATGTTCACACAGGTTACATGTGGCATTTGAGGGAAAAACACATATGGTTAAATTCTAGAACACTCCTACATCATTCCTTTCCCTCTACGAAGGTTGAGCAAAAATCTGCAAGTGGTTATGCACGTGGAGAAAACCAAAACTAAGAAGTAGACTTCTACAAGGATAAGGACTCTGTAGGTGTCTTCAGCAAAATACGAGTCTTCAACAGGATTTCTAGTTCGATTTTGATTGTAAAAGACACCTAAGCCTCTTTCTCCTGAATTATAGTTATGTATTTGCTTATAAGAATAACTTGGTGAACCGAGAAGCAATTAGTTAGTTGATGTTTTGTTGTTAGTTCTCAAAGACTGTGATACTCTGTTTCCGAGCATTTTTCCTTTAATGAAAGAAGTACAAATTTAATGCATGATCTGAAGCAATTTTAAGGAGTTAAGGATTCGTGTGCCAATCTGATGGTAGAGGAACCTTACTGTCCGAAAGGCTTTGTGCATATTTTCTAGATAAGTGACCTTTAGCTCTGTTTCGTTCTTAATCTAGGCATTTTTTCTGAGCATCATGTTTTATGTTTACTTACATCGAATATTATAGTCAATCTTGTTCTCATTAACTGTTCCAATATATCACTAACACGTGAATAACAGAGAGATGTAGTACCTCGGAGGTTAATTTCATTTTAGTTCAGTTATGTTCATTGTATTTCAAGTTTTATTAGTTAATTGCATTCTAGTCCTGATAATTAGACTTAAAAGACCCTAATTATTTTACAAGCTGCTCTTGTTCTTAATATCTTCTAACACATCACTATCATATGGACAAGAATTAGTTATATCATTTTGAGTTCTTGATTGTTCTGCAATTTCTCATAATTTTACAAACAACCTTTTTCCAAAGTTATTCCAAGATATCTCTAACCCTTGAACGAGGCTTAATAGTAACATTTTGAGTTGCAGAATCGGTTAATTATAGTGTCATAAGTTATTTTAGCATTGGGTTCCTTACTATGTTGCAGATAATCTTTCCCCAAAATGTTCCAACAAATTTCTAACAACGGATGAGATTTTCTCTGTGATACTTTAAGTTGTTGTTTACTAAAGAGAACCTTATTACATCAAACTTATCATTTTTCTCAAATTGTTCCAACATACCTCTAGTGAATTGAATTGGACTAATTTTAATGTTATGATTTACTTTTATTGTCAAACTTTACAATATGTGGATTAGCATTTTCTGTTCTTAGGTGCCATACATAGTTTAGGGAGTAGATTTTGCTCTGTTTTAGTGTGATCAATAACTTCTCTTTTCCAATAATTTAGTTCTTTTCCTCTTAGCATAAAAACACAAAACCAAAAACACTAGAAAAAAACTAAACACAATGGAGTAGGAAGAAGATACCTAGGCACATATAGTGCACTTCACTTCAACAGCTTAATAGCCCTGGTTGACAATTTATGACATCAATTTAGGAACACTAAGTTGAGTAAAAAATTTGGCACCATTGCCGGGGAAGTGTAACTAGGTAGCCTTATTTCTTACCTCCAAAAAACAATGATATGCGTAGAGACAGAGACTCAAGGGGTAGATTTATAAGAATCAGAAGCTTGATTCCTAGAAAACCACTTGTTTCACCAAGACCAAGAGGCAGTACACCTCCAACTCAAACCTACATTCCATCCTATACTGATCACAGACTTCTAGAAAGCTTAAGATCAGATATTCCATCATAGATACCTTCCACTTCATCCACTGAACTTGTTTTAGAAGAAGATTCAAGGACCCTTGCTAGAGACATAAACTTTTCCACTTCCACAAAAGAATCAACTATGGCAGAAGAAGGGGGAGGAGGAGCCTTTAATGTAGAACATACACTATTTGTAGGAGGTAGAGGTATAGGTAGAGGAGAAGGAGGTAGAGGTGCAGAAGGAGAAGGAGGTAGAGGTGAATAAGGAGGCAGAGGAAGAGGTAGAAGGGAAATGGGAAACTCTTTTAGGTTTCCTATAATAGATGAAGAAACCAATGCAACTATGAAAAACATTTCACCCTCTGTCCTTCCAAAATTTTATGGACTCAAAAGTGAAGATCCTGAAACCTTCCTATTTGAATTTGAAGTCCTATGTAGAACCTATGATTACTTACAAGAGGCCCAAAAACTTAAACTATTCCCTTCAACATTGAAAGGAGCAGCATTAAAATGGTTTATGAGTTTGATCAACAGTTCTATTAGGACATGGGAAGACATGAAACATGCATTTCTAGAGAGGTATTTGGATTATTGTATGCCAGTCAACCAGAAGGAGGAAGTGTTTAAAATGCTACAAAAAGAGGATGAAAATCTGGAAGATTTGTTGGAGAGGTTTAACTATAACATCAAAAGAGAAAAAATGGAAAACTTAGACCAAGATACTTTGAAAGCTCTCTTGTTGAAGACAATTAGGGATGAATGACTAGATATCCTTAACATGATGGGAAAAGGGGATATATCTCAGCTCACATTACCTGAAATAGCTTAATTGTGTATCAACCTTTCAAGAGGGAAATCTAAAACTGTAAAAGGACCAAGAGACCCTGCTCTTGCAAGGGCAAGTAAGTCTGGTTCTGGGACAGTAAGTAGGGCATAAATAGGACATATTCTTGATGAATTAAAATCTGATATTTTAGGGAGTCTTAGTGATCAAATAGACACCCTTAAGTTACAAAACAAGCAAAAATCTGAATCTGATGCCTTAGCTATATTTTTTCCCAAATGTAGAAAGAAGCATGCCTTGAGAGAGTGCCCTTTGGATGCAAAAATAGTAGAGACTTGTGTAATTTGTTCAGAAAAACATGAGACCAAGAGTTTCCCTTCACTTCCTCGTCTTAAAGCTATATTTCAAGAAGAAACCCCTACAAATTCCACATAATCTCTCAATTTTATCTCTAGGAGGCCTTGGCAAGGACCTCAAACACAAGGATTCCATGATCAGCTGTATAATCAACCCCCACCAAATTGGAATTCTTGGCAGCAACCTTGGCCCCAATTCCAAAATCAATCTCAAACTTGGACACAAGGAGCACAAAATCCCTATGAAAGATACTCTTAGTACTATCAATATCCACCATCTTATCCACCATATCAAAATTTCCCTCCTCAACAAAATCCTCCTCAAAATCCACAACATCAAAATCCACCACTTCCATTACCATTTCCTCAGAAAGAAAATCAGTTACCTACCCAACCCATACCAAACCCCAACAATAAAAATCCTCAGAACACATACATGATAGAAGGCCAACAATTTCCAACCTATTTGATTACTCCTTTAGACCTTAATGATGTTCAACTTAGGTCTGGAAGAATACCTGAAAAGAAGAAACCTTCAGTAATCATACAAGAGCAAAACAACTCTAAGGAAGATTCTCTACGGGTAAATAAAAGTCTTGAAGAGAGCACACCTTTTCAAGACCCAAATATTGAAAAATCAAAACAAAAAGAACCAATAATTTCAACTCCTATATTAGAGCATCCATCAACATCTACCTCTACACCTCCCTTTCCAGAAAGATTACAAATTGATAAGGGTGTAGAAAAACAAATTATGGTGCCTAATTATGATTTCCTAGATGAGCTAAGAAATGTTTGTACTAAGATCCCATTATTACAACCTATCAAGGAAATTCCAATTTTAGCAAAAACAATAAAGGAGTTAAGCATGAAAAAAATAGGAAAAATAATAAAGGAGACAAAGAAAATTCAATTGGCAGGAAAAATAGCAGATATCATGATCGGTAAGATTTCCATTCCAAAGTATCTAGACCCAGGAAATCCAGTTGTTAAAATACACATCAATGGAATTGAGATCCAAAACACACTTATTGATTTAGGAGCAACAATCAATATCATGAGTAGAAAAATCATGGATAAACTAAAACTTTCTAATATTCTTTTTACACCCACATTATTACAATTAGCAGACAGATCTGTTATCAAACCTGATGGGGTAATAGAAGACATTCCAGTGTCCCTAGATTCTTGGGAGTATCCTATGGATTTTATGATCCTAACTCCTAAGAATAATCTAGGAGGGCATCCTATTATATTAGGAATACCTTGGTTAGCTACAGCTGATGCTTTCATTAGTTGTAGATCCAGTGATATGTACGTCTTTGATGGTATTTCAACCAATAAATTTACCTTGTATCCTCCAGCAATAACAATTACAGAATTACATGATACTCAATGGATTGAGGATGAAGAAGAAATACAACTTCTCTTCACAATTTCAGAAATTAGTGAAGATAGCTAGATTCTAAATACCTTAGAAAATTTTGAATCCTCTTCGGAATAAAAACATGAAAAATTTCAGAAGAATCCAACATTGATTTTTTATCATCAAGACATATGTCTTTTTACTCCATGGATAAATTTGGCAGCTCTACAATTCAGATATTTCTGGGTAAAACTTTGAACATAAACAAGAACCTAGATAAATCTCAACAAGAAAATATATTCAAGATATTACAGAGACATTCTTCTGCATATGCATGGGAGTACACTGATATGAAAGGGATAAGCCCTAAGACTTGCACTCATCTCATCTACGTAGAGGAAAATTGTAAACCAATCAGACAACCTCAGAGACGGATGAATCCAAACCTTAGGGAGATTGTTAAAGAAGAATTGCAGAATTGTTAAATGTCAACTTTATCTATCCCATTTCAGATAGTCAGTGGGTTTCTCATTTGGTAATTGTGCCAAAGAAAAATGGTAAATGGAGGGTATGTATTTACTACCGGGAATTAAACAAAGCTACTCATAAAGATCATTTTCCCCTACCTTTCATAGATCAGGTGTTAGATACATTAGCTAGCAAAAAGTACTTCTCATTTTTAGATGGGTTTAGTGGTTATAATCAAATTCAAGTAGCACTTGAAGATCAAGACAAAACCACATTTACCTGTCCTTGGGGTACCTATTCTTATCGAGTATTGCCATTTGGACTATGCAATGCACCTGCAACATTTCAAAGGGAAGTACTAGGAATATTTTCAGATATAATACATGATTGTGTAGAGATAATAGATGATTTCACAGTTTATGGAAACACATTTGAAGAAGCATTAGCAAACTTAGAAATTTTTTTAAAAAGATGTAAAGAAGAAAATATTTCACTAAGTCATGAGAAGTGTTTTATGATGTTTACTGAAGGAATTGTTTTGGGGCATCACATTTCAGGGGATGGGATTAGAGTTGATGAGTCAAAATTTGAAGTCATCTCTAACTTATCTATTCCAGGTTGTCAAAAATATGTTAGGATTTTTCTAGGATTTACAGAATATTATCGAAGGTTTATAGAAAACTTCACCAAGATAGCATCTCCACTTTTCAAATTACTTACCAAGGACTGTGAATTCAAGTGGAATCCTGATTGCCAGTTAGCCTTTGAGACCTTGAAAACAAAAATCTCTGAAGCATCTATTTTAAGGGGACCTAACTAGAAATTACCTTTTCATATTTCAACAGATGCCTGGGATACAGCTTTAGGAGCAGTATTGGGACAAAAAGACCTGATTCCTTTTGCCATCTACTATACAAGTAAAAATTTGACTCCTTCAGAGTTAAATTATACTGTAACTGAAAAGAGTTCTTAGATGTTGTTCATGCCATAAATAAATTCGGACACTATATAACAGGCTATGAAACTTTTTTTCACATAGATCACTCTGCAATTAAATATCTAATGAACAAATCAATTACTAATGGCAGAGTCATAAGATGGTTATTGCTTTTACAAGAATTCAACATCACCATTCTAGATAGGCCTGGGAAACAAAATACAGTAGCTAATTTCCTATCTAGACTCCAAAACATTAAAGAAAATACTCCAGTTGAAGATCAATTCCCTGATGAATATCTTTTTGCAATTTCTACTCAAACTCCTTGGTTTGCTGACATTGCTAATTATTTAGTTTCAGGAAAATTTCCTTCAATAATGAATGCAAGAGACAAAATAAAGATCATTTATGATAGTGAAAATATTCATGGGTTGCTAATGAGTTATACAAAATAGGTCCAGACTTTATCATTAGGAGATGTGTTCGAGAAGATGAGATGCCTGAGATCCTCAAGGCATGTCATGATGAACCTTGTGGTGGACACTTTGATGATAAAAGGACAACTTATAAGATCCTTCATTTAGGATACTATTGGCCATCCCTTTTTAAAGATGCTAAATAGTATGTCAAAAGGTGTGACAGCTGCCAAAGGGTAGGGAAACCTTCTCCTTCAGGTGAAATGCCATTGCAGCCTCAAGTACATATTGAACCTTTTGAGAAATGGGCTTTAGATTTTGTAGGACCTATTAGTCCTCCATCAAGACAAAATAAATATATATTAGTTTTCACTGATTATGTTACCAAATGGGTAGAGGCCAAGCCATTACTTTCTACTACTGAAGCATATGTAGTTAATTTTCTTTTTGAGGATATTTTTACTCGTTTTGGTGTCCCAAGAGAAATTGTTACAGATCAAGGAGCTCAACTCACATCAATGGTAGTGGAACAAATGGTGGAGAGGTACAAAATTAGACACAGAAAATCTACTCCCTATCATCCACAAGCAAATGGCCAAGTGGAATCTACTAATAAGGTCATTGAAGGGATTCTAACAAAGATTGTTCATTTACATAGAAGAGATTGGGAAGACAGGCTTCCTGAAGCCTTGTGGTCCTATAGAACTACATGGAGAAGCACAATAGGTCATACCCCTTATGAACTCGTTTATGGAAAACAAGTCTTGTTTCCCATAGAGTTTCAGATTCAAACTTTTAAAATGGCAGTCCAGCTAGGACTTGATCTAACAGAAGCACAAAAGCACAGATTGGAGCAGATTAATGAATTGGATGACATCAGATAGGATGCAGTTTAGAGAACAAATATAGTCCAACAGCAAAGGACTAGATGGCATGATAAGTACATTAAGGAAAAGAAATTCAAAGAAGGTCATTGGGCCCTCTTGTTTGATTCAAAGTTCAAAGATTTTCAAGGTAAATTCCAAACACATTGGCTTGGGCCATATGAAATTGTGAAATTTTTTGATAATGGAGAAATAAAAATCAGGACAATAGATGAAGATAAGGTCACTTTTCTTGTAAATGGTCATAGATTGAAGCTGTATCATAAGCCACTTTCAAGAGAAGAATTTGTCAAGAGATTCGAAGAGAACAGTGATGTGAAGTTAATGAAGAAGAATCCTTCTTCTTCATCAATTTAATTTTATTTTCTAAAATCAGATGATAAAAATAAATAAAAAATAAAAAAATAAAGTATAAACATGAAAACTAATCATTGATTAGCATTTTTATACAGAAAAGATAAGGTGAAAATCAGAATCCTTCTGACACTTTAGCTTTTCAAATTTTTTCTTTTCCTGCAAACAACTATCATAAAATCATAAGTGCAGGCTCACTTTACATATCACATTCCACTTATGATCCATTTCACTTCATCATATCTCACTTAATTCATATTTCATTCACTCCATTCATCCATACTTCATTCACTCCATTTCATGATCCATCTCATTTTCATTTCATATTTTCAAAATTGATCTCTTTCTGCAATTGAGTATTACAATTCATAAGTTGCAAGCCACTTTTCATATTTCATTTCACTCCACATTTATAATCTATTTCATTCCATCATATTCCACTTCATTCATGTTTCATTCCACTATATTTCATAATCCATTTTATTTCATCTTATACTTCATTCCATCCATATTTCAAATCATTTCATTTCATGTTTTAAAGCTTTCACAAGTACATTCTACATCCAGATATTTTGCAGCCAGACATTCTGCAGCCAGATTTTCTGCAGCCAACTACTCAGCAACCACAGGTTCAATAGCAAATTGATCCTGCAAACCTATTTCAAAAATAAAAATCAAAAGGATTATGGAGACTAAAATATCAATGATTTTCAAAGGAAAGACTAGGCATATTGAAAAAAATCAAAAATCAAGAGAAGGGCTAAGGTAAAATTGTGAAATTATTATGATAACAGATTATGAAATATATAGTATGGTTAAATCATATGTATGTTTCATAAAGTTATTTTGATTATTCGTATTGATCAAGCCTATCATAAAATCCTTGGATAAATCCCTTCCATTCTGCCATATCAAATCATCATTTATTAAAAGTTAACGGTTAGTACTTGAAGTGACCTATTAGGTCATGTCACTAACCTGAAATATTCAATGATGATTTTGAAATCCTCATGGGATTTCTCCACGGTATTTTACTCCATGACAGCTCTCAAACTCATTTATTCATGTGATTTACCCTCATCGTATTTCACTCATCCCATAACCACTTCATGTCATTTTTCCGTAGCCAATTCCTGTCTGCGGAAACAGAGAGGTCATTTTTAAGGTGAAAACAACCCTCTACATCCATTTTTACCTTGAATAGGGAAGCAGTAACAGAGCAGTAAATTGAAGTTGAGGAGGAGAAGCCATGGGACTTATTGTAAGGTCTGAATCAGTCGGAACCAAATATCTAGAAGGTTACCCACAAATTAAAGAGATGTTACAGTAGGTTGGATGGCTACAGTTTTTGGAGAAGTTCAATGGATTTCATAAGGAGGTCACCAAGTCATTTTCCCGGTCATTCAATGGGTCAGAAGTTGAAATAGGTGATTTCAAGTTCATTATCACAGAATCCTTCATAGCAGAAGCAATAGAGTTACCAAGGCAAGGTGAACGATGGTTCAAAAACAAGGAATTTCACAATGAAGCATGGAGGCAAATGCTAAAAACACCAGGTATGGATATTTCAGTTTTCAAGAAAGGCATTCCTAGTTCAACCTTAAAGAATAAATGGCGAAATATGTTGCTAATTCTGCAAAATTTTATAACTTGTGAGGGAAGGTTTGGCACCCTATATGTTTATCACATTCGAATTATGATGCATTTCCTAGATGAAGAAATAAATTTACCCTTTTTGTTACTCCATAACCTAAAGAGGATGGCTTCTAATGTCCAAAAAAAGGTTCAGTTCTTAGAAACCACCTTGTATCACCATGGCCTAGTTAAAATCTTGATTGAGCATCATTTGAAAAAGGTGGGAGACAGTTGGGATGAGTTCCTCTTCATGAATCATTTTGAAGAACCTAAAGAAACTCTATCTGAAGGAAAACTTGTAAGAAGAAGCAGGAGAGGAAAAATTGCCAAATCTGTTGAAATTAAAACTGATAAATCCATATAAGAAGACAATGAAGAGATTATCTCTGAAAAATTGGCTGAAATCAAGAAACATCTTAAAAAGGAAAATATAATAAGAAAGTATGCTAAGGAGAGAGGTGAGGGACCATCTAAACTGAGAAGAATTCATAGGCTTAGAGGCATATTGAAGAAAACAGGAATTAAGAAAAAATGAATCATAGATATTGAAGATGAAGAGACACCAACTGACAGATCTCCTGAGTACTAGTACGAAGAAGATCTTAATAAAGGAACTCCAGAGGTAGACCTAGCCCAACAACAAATCTATAATTATGTTGAGTCATTAGAAAAGAGAGCCTCAGAAAATAGAAGAAGAACTCCTAGCCCACAAGAATCTTCAATTGAAGTGCTAGGAAGAGATAAATATGAATTGGAAGTACTTAATAGGCATATAAAAAATGAAAATGAAATTTTAAGAGAACAATTCAAGCTAAAAAGTGACATGAATACAACTCTCTCTCTGCAAATGGAAAAATTGTATAAGGCTAGTGAGAAGCTGAAGAAGAAAAACAAGAAATTGAGCAGGGAACTTATAAATCTGAGGTTCAAATTGGTCATAAGGAAGCCTAGGATGCCATTGAACACCAAACAAAGCAGAAAAATGAAGTTAGATGTCCTAGCAGAAGTTTTAGAATACATGGATTGATTGCATGAGGACATGCAAAAGCTTTGCAGTGGGGGTATGTTGAGCCCTAAAGATGTCCTTTCCTTTCACCAAATTTCACTTCATTCCATTTCTCCTTTATCAGTCATAGGCTTAAAAGATGAATAGGAATGATTAAAATCACTTTAAGAATGCATGCAATGACTGAATTATTATACTTTTGTGGTTTTGTTGTCGTAGTGATTTTTGATCAGACTTAGCTACAGAATGCAGCCATTTTGTAGCTAGTCACATATTCCGCAGCCATATTTATGTTCACACAGGTTACAAGTGTAATTTGAGGGAAAAACACATATGGTTAAATTCTAGAACACTCCTACATCATTCCTTGCCCTCTACGAAGGTTGAGCAAAAATCTGCAAGTGGTTATGCACGTGGAGAAAACCAAAACTAAGTAGACTTCTACAAGGATAAGGACTCTGCAGGTGTCTTCAGCAAAATACGAGTCCTCAACAGGAGTTATAGTTCGATTTTGATTTTAAAATAAACCTATGCCTATTTCTCCTCAATCAAAGTTATGTATTTGCTTATAAGAATAACTCGGTGAATTGAGAAACAGTTAGTTAGTTGATGTTTTGTTGTTAGTTCTCAAAGACTGCGATACTCTGTTTCTGAGCATTTTTCCTTTAATGAAATAAGTACAAATTTAATGCATGATTTGAAGCAATTTCAAGGATTTAAGGATTCGTGTGCCAATCTGATGGTAGAGGGCCCCTATTGTTTGAAAGGCTTTGTGCATATTTTCTAGATAAGTGACCTTTAGCTATTTTTCGTTCTTAATCTACGCAGTTTTGTCTGAGCATCATGTTTTATGTTTACTTACATCGAATATTACAGTCAATATTGTTCTCATGAACTGTTCCAATATATCACTAACACGTGAATGAGATAGAGCTGTAGTACTTCAGAGGTTAATTGCATTTTAGTTCAGTTATTTTCATTGTATTTCAAGTTTTATTAGTGAATTGCATTCTAGTCCTGTTAATTAGACTTAAAAGACCCTCATTATTTTACAAGTTGCTCTTGTTCTTAATCTCTTCTAACACATCACTATCATATGGACAAGAATTAGTTATATCATTTTGAGTTCTTGACTGTTCTACAATTTCTCATAATTTTACAAACAACCTTTTTCCAAAGTTATTCCAAGAGATCTCTAACCCTTGAATGAGGCTTAATAGTAACATTTTGAGTTGTAGAATGGGTTAATTCTAGTGTCATAAGTTATTTTAGAATAGGTTTCCTTACTATGTTGCAGATAATCTTTCCCCAAAATGTTCCAACAAATTTCTAACAACAGGCGAGATTTTCTCTGTGATATTTTAAGTTGTTGTTTACTAAAGAGAACCGCATTACATCAAACTTATCCTTTTTCTCAAATTTTTCCAACATACTTCTAATGAATTGAATTGGACTGAGTTTAATGTTATGAGTTACTTTTCTTGTCAAGCTTTACAATCTGTGGATTAGCATTTTCTATTCTTAGGTGCCATACATAGTTTAGGGAGTAGATTTTGCTCTGTTTTAGTGCGATCAATAACTTCTCTTTGCCAATAATTTAGTTCTTTTCCTCTTAGCATAAAAACACAAAACCAAAAACACTTGAAAAACACTAAACACAACGAAGTAGGAAGAAGATACCTAGGCACATATAGTGCACTTCACTTCAACAGTTTACTAGCCCTGGTTGACAATTTATGACATCAATTTAGGAACACTAAGTTGAGTAAACAATTATTATGTTCATAATTCGAGACTAGGCCGATACAAAGACATTGTGTTTGATTTAATTGATGATTTATTGGAATGTAAATTTACTACTATACCTAGAAAGCAAAATATGCAAGCTCATTGTCTAGCTACTTTTTCTAGTACATGCAATTTACCATTCCGACCAAATCACAAATAAACTGCTGAAGTCAAGAATAGGCCAATAATTCCAGATAATCTTAAGTATTGGCAGATTTTTTCTTAGGATGAACAGATTTACAGGTTTTTGAACAATGAAGGATAATTTCAAAACTATATGATACATATTGATTGTACAATAATAATGATTTTGATTTTGAAATAGATTCAAATAACTCATATGTAAATACAATAAAGTTTGATAAACCAACTATATTTACTCAAGCCGACATAGATGGCTTAGAGAAAGTAGAAATTGAAGAAATTATGGATGATGAATCTGACATTTTAAACCTCAAATATAATTTCTTACCTAAAGGAATAACACCCTTAGAAGATATTTTTGACTCTAATGATATAGCTAGAAAATTAAAAATGGAGCCAGTAATATCTGACATAGAAGAGTGTAATATTGGTACAAAATCGAAACCTAAAATGATAAAAATTTCCAAAAGTTTACCTCAAGAAGAAAAGGATAAATATATTAAAATTTTAAAGGAATATCAGGATGTGTTTTCTTGGAGTTATGGAGATTTAAAATCTTATGATACAAACATAATCCAACACAAAATTCCAATAAAAGAGGATAAAAAACCACTGAAACAAAAGTTGAGGAGAATTAACCTTGTACTATTACCTTTGATAGAAAAGGAAGTTAAAATAATGTATGATTCCTGTAGAAATTATATAATTAATGCATTATATATCCAAGATTCTCCTGATCACATGCTGTTTTAACTTCATGCACAATACATAATCTATTCCACCATTGATCATCATATGCGGAAATTAAATCAATTGCATGCACAGATTGAAACCATAAAAATTCACACACATTAACACAGTGTTTTAATGGGAAAGCCTGAAGCTAAAAACCCCAACTATATGTATATAATATATTTCATAGATATCATGTAAAAATCCTCATACAAAGCTGATCATATCAAGCTCTCAGTACAATACAATCGCTACACACTAATCAGGTTTGATCTAGCAAATCCATGCACCAATATTTGCCACATGGTAGCCTGCCTCTACTGCACAATCCCTGCTAAAGAATGGCTCTAAATGAACTCAAATTGGTCCAGCCTTGCTCACAAAATCCTCATTGGCATCTCTACTGAGTGTTGGATGCAATAAATGCATCACTATAGTCACAACTGATAGTCATCTTGCCCTTTCACCTATCTCTCCACTGGTCTCCACTGAAACTGTCCATGAACTATAGTTAATTGATGTATTATTCAGTTGATTAATGAGCTAATATTTAGTGAATTAATTATTAATTAATTCACACCACTCTCACTAGTGTATCAATCAGTTAGACTAGATACAACTAGCTCAACTGTGTCTAACTGAGTTAAACTGAACACAACTCCACCAACTACTTCTACAACTCCACCAAACTATGTCACATGAGTTTTAAATGAATTCCTCCATGCAATAGCTCCACTAAACCCTCAGGAATAGTGTACTTCCTTCTGTCAGCTTCTATGCCACATCTTTGCACTTAACTGAAGTGCTCCAAGAGAATAAGTTAATGTTTAGAGTCCAAATATTATTAAGAGCTAATAATATTCGACACATATATTTTTAGAATGGAAATCTAAAAATAGATTCCGCCCAATATCTCTAAACATAGATGTCCATCTATTTTTCCAATTTGACCAACCATCCACAAATAGCATCCTGCAACTCATAGAATATGATTGACATGTCTAAAAATAGACTTGCGCCAAAAATAACCTGCGAGCCCACTTAGTGAAGGTGACTCTTTTCACTAAGCTCATCATCTTGTTGCGATCTCAACACTCCCTCTCAACAAGATAGGGATTATCTGCCACCCCGATCCTGTCTCTATGGTATTTGAATTTTCTCCTGGTGAGCGCCTTCATGAGAATATCAACATCTTGATCCTCCGTAGGAATGTAAGAAAGTAACATGATCTTCCGCTACACACAATCTCTGATATGATCATACTGGATGTCAATATGTTTAGATCTATCATGAAATACTGGATTAACTGAGAGTTTAATGCAACTCTATTTATCACAATATATCACAGTAGGATCTAAGTGTGAACTGAACAACCCGACTAGGATCTTTTTCATCCATATAGCCTCGCATGCAGCCAAAATTGTTGCCATGTACTCGACCTCTATTGAACTGAGTGCCACGGATCTCTGTTTCCTACTGTACCAAGAAACTATTGTAGACCCGATACTGAAAATCCCTCCAGATGTGCTCTTTATGTCCGTTGGGCTCCCTGCCCAATCTGCATCCGTGAAGCCATGCAGCTTCACCTCATCCGACTGTCTATACCACAATCCATATCCCGATGTGCCTCTGAGATATCTCAACACATGCTTTCCTGCCTTCCAAAAGAGCTTGGTAGGCTTAATCATAGCTTGTGAAAGCTGGTTAACAGCATAGCATATGTCTGGTCATGTATTGACTAGATACACGAGCGAACCAACCAACTGTCGGTAAACAGTGGCATCCACTACCTCTACTGATGTAGCATCCTCTTTCCTCTAACCACTAGGAAGAGGAGTGTCGATAGGCTTGCAGCCTTGCATGTTGAACTTCTCCAGTATCTCCCGGGCATGCTTGCCTTGAGACACAAATAATCCATCCTTCCACTTCCAAATTTCCAATCTGAGGAAATAATGAAGGAGGCCCAAGTCCTTCATCTCAAACTCCTTTGCCAGATCAGCCTTGCATGAGAGTATCAACTATTCATCACCTGTCAGTATCAAATCATCTACATAAAGTACAATGATCAGCAACTTACCCTCCACCACAATCTGGTATAGGTTAGGATCTGCCTCACTCTTGGTGAATCCAAGACCGGCGAAATAACTGTCTATCCGTGTGTACCAAGCACGAGGTGCTTGTTTCAGCCCATACAGTGTTATTTTGAGCCTGCACACATGCAACTCGCTACTAAAGATTTCGAAACCTTTAGGTTGCTCTATGTACACCTCCTCCTCAATGACTCCGTTGAGGAACACATTCTTCACATCCATTTGATGAATGTGCCAACCCATCTGCATTGAGGGAGCAAGGATGGTCCGTATGGAAGAATACCTTGTGATAGGTGAAAATGTTTCTTCATAGTTGATACCCTCAATCTGTGAGAAGCCGTGGCCAACAAATCTTGCCTTGTACTTCTCGACGTTCCCGTCAGCAGCTTGCTTCACTTTGTAGATCCATCTCAAACCTACCACTGATTTCCCTTCCGGCCTTGGGACAATCTCCCATGCACTGTTTCTGACAATCGAATCATACTCTTCTACCATGGAATCTACCCATGCAAGGTCCTCCACAACTTCCTCGAAAGAATATGGTTCGGTCATGATACACTTGCTCATCAGAGCCATGTATCCGATATATTGGTCAGGTGACTGTCTCTGTCTGCGTTGTGATGTAGGGGCTCCTACATTCTGCGCTACTTCTTGATTCAGTCGCTCAGCTTCTGTAGTGTGCTTCCACCCTCTGATGTTTGGCACTGCATGAGTGGTTTCTTCCACTCCATGAACCTCCTCTTGTGGTTGATCCACATCCTGAGGCTCATCCTAAGGAACTAATAGCTCCTCATTTTCATGCAAGTGTAGCTCCCTCTCAAGCGATAACTTCATGGCTTTCTCCTCATGAAATTTGATATCCCATCACACAACATTCTTCCGACTGTCTAGAAAATACACACGATAGTTGTGGGGTGTTTTTGTGTACCCCAAAAATATCCCAACCTCTGTGGTCAGCTCCAGCTTCTTCCTGGCATCCTTCATCACATGAATGTAAACAGGTGAGCCAAAAATCTTCAAATGAGAAATATCAGGCTTCTTACTAGAAAACGCCTCTTCGAGTGTACTCATGCCAAGTAATCTATGAGGACAACGGTTTTTCACATAAACCATAGTGTTGCAAGCTTCAACCCACAAGTTTATGGGAAGGCCCTGATCATGCAACATCGCCTGTGCAGCATCCACGATCGTTCTGTTCTTTCGTTCCGCGACCCCATTATGTTGTGGGTTATGAGGCGCTATGATCTCTCTTCAAATTCCTTCTCCGCTGCAAAAGTATTTGAATTCGCCAGAGATGAATTCACCACCATTATCACTCCTAAGAGCCTTCACCTACTTCCCCAAATATTTCTCAACCAGTGCCTTAAACTCACAGATATTTGAGAATGTCTCACTCTTCTTCTGCATGAAGAAGATCCATCACTTACGAGAAAAGTCATCAAAAAATATCACATAATACCTGTGCTTTGCTGTCGAAGCTACTGAGAAAGTTCCACACACGTCTATGTGAATTCTCTCAAGGATTGTCGTGGCATGACTATCCTTCTCATGAAAGGTGGCTTTCACAAATTTTCCCAAAGTACATCCCTTGCACTGATATGACTGTGCAAGTGTACCCTTGGGAAGCGCAGTAGAAATTTGCTACAAAATTTTCAAAGCACCATGGTGAAGATGGCCCAATCTCCTATGCCACAATTCGCCCTCATCCCATCTCATCCCTACACTGGACAAATTTCGTGAGGTACTTGGGTAACTTTCGCCTTTCTCCATTTTTATTTTCCTGAGCTTGTCTTTACGTGCCAACTTCCTCTGGTCGCTTTTGCTTTGGAACAATTTTGTGAAAGATTTCCACATCAAGAATGGAGAAGATTTACCATGAAGGCTGGACACTATGTGATCCTTCAAACCTTCCAGCATAATCCTTCGACATTTTGATGTCTTCTTTTGCCATGCGTCAAGTGCGGCAGCATCACTAGAAGCAGGTTTTGGAATTTTTGCATCTATGAACTCCTTCAACCCATTATCCTCCAGCACTGCCTCCATCATGTCCTTCCATGCAATATAATTCGAGCTGCCCTCAAGGGAATACTCCAATCGCAATCCGTTGAAAGACATCTCAACTTCGACACCAAGAAAACACTGCAGCAAATTCGAATTCCACCAGCACAAAACTCAACTACTTCAATAATTTGTAATTGCTCCAATGATCAATGCCCTGATACCATGTAGAAATTATATAAATAATGTGTTATATATCCAAGATTATTCTGATTACATAATATTTTAACTTCATTCACAATACAGAATCTATTCCACCATTGATCATCACATGCGAAAATTAAATCAATTGCATGCACACATTGAAACCATAAAAACTCACACACATTAACACAGTGTTTTAATGGGAAAGCCTGAAGGTAAAAACCCCAACTATCTATATATAATATATTTCATATAGATCATGTAACAATCCTCAAACAAATTTTATCATATCAAGCTCTCAGTACAATACAATCGCTACACACTAATCAGGTCTAATCTAGAAAATCCATGCACCGATCTTTGCCACCTGCTAGCCTGCTTCTACTGTGCAATCCCTGCTAAAGAATGGCTCTGAATGAACTCGAATCCACCTGACTTGCACTGTGAAATCCTCATTGGCATCTCTATTGAGTGTTGGATGTAATCAATGCATCACTATAGTCACAACTAATAGCCACACTTTCCCTTTCACCTATCTCTCCACTGGTCTCCACTGAAACTATCCATGCACTATAGTTAACTAATGTATTCTTCATTTGATTAATGAGTTAGTATTTAGTGAATTAATTATTAATTAATTCACACCACTCTCACTAGTGTATCAATCAGTTAGACTAGATACAACTAGCTCAACTGTGTCTAACTGAGTTAAACTGAACACAACTCCACCAACTACTTCTACAACTCCACCAAACTCTGTCACATGAGTTCTAACTAAATTCCTCCATGCAATAGCTCCAATAAACCCTCAGGAATAGCGTAATTCCTTCTGTCAGCTGTTGTGCCACATCTATGCACTTAACTGAAGTGTTCCAAGAGAATAAGTTAATGTTTAGAGTCCAAATATTATTAAGAGCTAATAATATTCGACATATCTATTTTTAGACTGGAAATCTAAAAACAGATTCCGCCCAATATGTCTAAAAATATAAGTTCATCTATTTTTCCAACTTGACCAACCATCCACAAATAGCATCCTACAACTCATAAAATATGATCGACATGTCTAAAAATATACTTGTGCCAAAAATAGCCTGCGGGCCCACTTAGTGAAGGCAACTTTTTTCACTAAGATCATCATCTTGTTGCAATCTCAACAATGCCCAGATCATTGCACTAATCAGATACTCTGATTGGGTTTCAAACTTAGTTCCCGCTAGAAAGAAAACAGGTGAAATTAGATTGTGTTGACTTTAGAAATCTTAACAAAGTATCCTTAAAGGATAATTACCCTTTACCTAATATGGACCATATATTACAAAGGGTAGTAGGTTGTTCTAGGATTTCCTTGTTAGATGGATTTTCTAGATATAACCAGATCCTAGTCCAAGAAGAAGATCAGGCTAAAACAACTTTCACCACTCCTTGGGGCAATTTTATGTATGTAAAAATGCCTTTTGTACTGATGAATGCAGGGGCAACCTTTCAAATGGCTATGGACATAGCCTTTTCAAAGGAGATTCATGATTTTTTGGTAATTTATTTAGATGACTTCACTATTTTTTCCAAAACAGATAATGAACATTTGGATCATTTGAGACAAGTTTTCATTAAATGTAGGAAATTTTCCATCTCTCTAAATCCCAAAAAAAGTCTATTTGGACTAAAAGAAGGTAAGTTATTACGACATATAATCTCAAAATAAGGTATTAGAATTGATCCTGCTAGGATGGAAGTAATTCTGAACATATGTCCACCTAGAAATATTAAAGAATTACAAGCTTTCTTAGGTAACATAAATTTTTTAAGAAGATTCATTCAAACTTACCAGAAATAATTAGAGAATTGAATAACATGCTAAAATAAGATTAAGTTCTTAAATGGACTCTTGAGGCTAAAAAATAATTTGAATCCATTAAACTAGCCTTAACCAAAACTCCAGTCCTGATAAGTCCTAATTTCAAGGAACACTTCATAAACTTTTCATTTGCTTTAGAACATACCATTGTTGTAGTTTTACTACAGAAAAATGACCAAGGATTTGAACAACCTCTAGCTTTCTTTAGTAAAACTCATAGAGATGCCCCTTTGAAATATAACATAATGGAAAAACAATACTTAGCTTTGGTAAAGGCTATAAAAGACTTCAGGGTATATATTCTCTATTCAAACATAATTTCCTATGTCCCTAATTCTGTATCAAAAGAAATTCTTAATCAGGATGGTCCTGATGGAAGAAGAGGTAAGTGGATTTCCACTATCCTAGAATATGACATATAAATTAAACCCATAAAACTCATCAAAGGTCAAGGCTTAGCCAGAATTATGGCTAATTCCAACTGTAATTCCATAGATATAAATTTTATTGCTCAAGTTGATGACCAGGAAGAGATGGCGACTCCAACGATCAATGAAGCCTTATCAGATTCACCTTCATACTCATATATCATCTTTGTACTATAAAAATTAAAATATCCTCCTGGATTATCAAGAAATAAAGCTACATATTTAAAACTTACAGCAGTAAGATTTTGTATCTTAGGTAACACACTCTTTTGGAGAGATCATAGTGGGATTTTGCTAAATTTTTTACTAAAGGAAGAAGCTAATAAAATTCTTGAAGAGTTTCATGCAGGTGACCGTGGAGGGCATTTATATTGGAAAAATACTGCTGATAAGATCCTTAGAGCTGATTTCGACTGGCCTACTTTGTTCACCCATGTTAAAAAGTTTGTGGCTTCTTGTCACAAGTGCCAAATTTTTGAAGGCAAGAAAAAATTGTTACCCCTATCTCTAAAGCCTATTTCAACTGAGATTCCATTTCAACAATGGAGTTTAGACTTCATTGGTGAAATTCACCCTCCATCCTCAGGCCAACATAAGAGGATTTTAACTGCCACTGATTATTTTACAAAGTGGATCGAAGCCATACCCTCCAGACAAGCCACTGAAACAATCATTATAGCCTTCCTAGAAAATAACATTCTTTCAAGATTTGGATGTGCACAGAAGATTATTACTGATAATGCAGCAACATTCAAATCCAAAATGATGATTTCCTTTTGCCACAAATACCATATTACCCTAGGCCACTCTACTTCATATTACCCTCAAGGTAATGGCCTAGCTGAATCCTCAAACAAAAGTCTCGTAAATATCATTAAAAAACCACTGGAAGATAACAAGATATCTTGGAATAGAAAGTTAGTCAAAGCTCTATGGGAAGATAGACTTACAACTAAGAATTTCATTGGTTCATCTCCTTATCATCTTTTTTATGGAATGGATGTTGTTTTTCCATCCTCCGTAGGAGTGCCAATGATGAAAATTATCCAAGAATTATAGGCTGAAACTAATGATATTCAGAGATTTGGGATTAACCAAACTATTCACTTGCAACAAACAAGGGAAGAATTTTATGTTAAATCCCAAGTTATCCAAGATAAAATCAAGAAAATATATGATAAAAATACCAAAGAGGATGAATTTTACATTGGAGATCAAGTGTTAAAGTGGGATTCTAGGAGAGAAGACAAAGGTAAACATGGGAAATTCGATTTCCTATGGAAAGGACCTGATGAAATTTATGGATATAGAGGAAATAATGCATTCTTTTTGAAAGAATTGGATGGAACAGATCTAGAAGAAGGACTAGTCAATGGCAAAATGTTGAAGCACTAATACTCCCTTGAATTAACAAAAAGTTAGTTTTTATTCAATTTGATCATTGTACATATACATTGCAAAGTTTAGATTAGATTGGATGTTTGCCTCACAGAGTTGAAGCCCGGAGAGAAGGCCCTAATATTTGAAGGGAAAAATGTCCTAAATATGAGTTATTTCAAAAAGCAGGAGACACTTATAGGAACATCATAGTCAAATTCAAAGGCTATTGGTTCTCAAATTTCTTGACATTTCACCAGGAAAAGCCATCCCCAAGTGGAGCCACTGTTAGGGTCCTATAATAACAGGGTTCATAAAATTTTTAATTGAATTTCATAGTCTTCTAAATATGTACATACCTTTCTTTTTTGCAAGTTGTTTTCCCATTTTTTAAAAAAATTGAAAAAATAATAAAAAATCAAAAAGAGGGTAAAAAGTCCTAAAAGAAAGATTAAAGGACTTAGAAAATATAGAACCCAAAAGAAAAAGATGAAAATAAGACCTGAAAGTGAGCAAGTCCAAATGCCACTATTTTACTTTATTGCAAGAATAAATGATTATGGCAGAGTGTCAATAAATACCATAATCCATGATGAGTTAAACTGCTTAATCTTGACTTGCCATGTTTTCAAGTTCATGTTTCAGATAGTGAATAAAGATTTGTCAGACAGTTTAATCCTGACAAATCAGTAGATAGGTAGAGAATAATTAGGAGCTCAATAGCTTAATCTGAGCTCTTAGATGAAATAAGGTAGATTTATATAGTTTATGCTTTAAAAGAATAAATGTTCCAAGGTTGCAAGCCTAAATGCACCTGCAAAATGAAGAAAAAA
This sequence comes from Pinus albicaulis, assembly GCA_034641835.2. Classification (NCBI taxonomy): domain Eukaryota; kingdom Viridiplantae; phylum Streptophyta; class Pinopsida; order Pinales; family Pinaceae; genus Pinus; species Pinus albicaulis. The sequence goes on along the minus strand of CM076584.1, from coordinate 671,723,727 downwards.
TGTTATAATAAGGCTGTGTAGGTACAAAGAAGTGGAGAAAGCATGTAATATTGATCATCGGGAAAAATCACTAATTTCACCTCCCCTATAAGTATTCAGTATTCTAGGCTATCAGTTAAACAGGCTCAGAGCATTTCTCTGACTTTCATTGGGACCGGACCCAAGGCTCGATGACTGGCTAGTTGAAAATGTTGAGTTCTTAAGTTAAATGCCCATTCATCATTATTTCATCCCTCATTCATACATTATAACTCCTTTTCATAAGTAAAGACTCATTATTACTTAATGAAGCATAAAAACCCATCTAATTAACTTCCTTCATTCAGAAACATACAAAAATCCTCAAAACTACTTTATCCTAAGTATTGGTGACATGATAAAAAGATAACCTTTTCTTTACTTTTACACTTTACTTAGTGATTTATGTATTTTTGTGTACACACCATCCCCCATTCATATTAAATTTTAACCTATTTTATTAAATCCTTATATAATACCTTATGCTACCTATTTAACTTCCTATATCTAAATACCCCCAAAATCCCACTATTATAAAGATTTTAGACAAAATTTATTACCCATGTGTTAATTAAAACCCAAATAAAACCCCCTTTGGTCTAAAACTATCGCTAAACAAATATCCCACCCCCTATGGTTTGTTGAGAATGCAGCAAGATGATGGAGCTTAGTGAAATGAAGTCGCCTTCACTAAGTGGGCCCGCAGGCAAATTCTGGCGCAAAGTCTATTTTTAGACTATGTCTATTTTTTAGACATACGGAGCATAATTTGGGAATTCTACTTGGAGATTCTTGGAGTATGCGACATGTCGGTAAAAATAGATGAGACCCTAATTTTTAGGACCCGGGCTATTTTTAGACTGATCTCCTAAAAATATGGAAGTCAAATATTATTTACCCTTAATAATATTTTGACTATAAACAGCAGTTTACTCTCTTGGCGCACTTCAGTTTGAGTCATGGAGGTGGCTCATGCAACTGACACAAGGAATCACGTGGTTCCTAGGGTTTGATGGCATCTTGCATGGTTTACTTCGGTTAGACTTCAGTGGCAGAAGTTTTGGAGGAGTTAACGGGACAAATAGTGGAGTTGTGTTCTATTTATTTCAGTTGAACTAGTTGAGATTAGTTAAACTAACTAATCAATTAGATATGAGTGGAGTAAATTAAATAATATTTAATTTACTAAATATTAACTCATTAGTCAACTCAAGAACACTTCAGTTCACTACAGTGCATGATCAGTTCAGTGAAGACGAGTGAAAGAGATAGATGAAAGGGTAGAGTTAGCTATCAGTTGTAACTATACTGTTGCTATTTGCAACACATAGATAGGTGGAGTAAGCTATGAGTATTGCAAAGTTTAGGCTGGTGGTTTATCTATATAAGGAGGCCATCACCTAGCATTAAAATACGCAATCAAGGTTGGCTATCAAGTGGCTAAGGATTGGAGCAAGTGATTTTCTAGATCTAGCTTGATAGTGTGTAGCATGGGAGGTAGTGCATGAGAGCTTGTGAAGAGTTTTGTACTATGATTGTTACATGATTTCTCCATTATAATATACACAATAGCTGCGGGGTTTTCAGCTATAGGCTTTCCCCATACATACTGAGTTAATGTGTGATTGATTTGATGTGCGATTGCTTCTATATTATTTCCGCATGTGACAATTAATTGTGGAAGAAGGTTATGTGTTATGCATGCAATTCGAAATTGATGTATGATCGGGTTAATCTTCATTGAATAAGTGATTTATTCAGCTAATTTCTACATGGTTATTAAATCATTAAAAATATTTAAAACTATATAAATTGATTACAAACTGCACCAAATGTCTTTATTCGAGCATATCACAAATATTTTGAATAAAAACATATTACTCCCCCTTATAATTTTATAACCCAAAGTTTTTTTGAGATAGACTAAGGTTTATTTTTAATAAAACTTAACCTCGCCCCTTATCCATATCAGCCTATCCCCGCCACATTATATAAATCCCTTCATTTTATATAAGTTAACCCATGCCGCATGCATAATACACTCCGCCTTTATATATGATTAACCTTTTACCCATTCGTATTCTATAAAGGTTTAAAACATATATTAACTATTTTCTCATAGCAGTTTCCCAGTCCCACCATTTCTTAAGCCGCAACTTTCCATTTGATCCTGACCATTTGCATCAAAGCTCCAAATCCGACGGCCTACATGCAATATCACACAAAGAAAGTAATCGAGTGACTAAATCCAAATTGCACACGAAATGGGCTGTTTTTCTCATTTCTCTCTCCTTGACGTGTTGCTTTTTCACTGGATCGCGTGTGTTTTGTCCAAATCCACTTACTGCCAAAATCCTATGCGATAACCACTATCTGGTTTTCATTCAAATCTCGAAACCACCTCCCACCATGACTCGACCTGCATTAAATGTTGATTAAACACGACCAAATCAATGGTTAAAACCTTGGGAACATGCATATTATTTCATTATTTGCGCAGTGTAGATTTTTCTACTTTGCTCCCGACTGTGTTAAACATTCTCAAGCCCCTACTTACCAATTTCTCGCCCAAAACGCTCGGATTTGACCACAATCCACCATTGAAGACTGTTGAAGAACCATTCATCGCTCCAAAAAAGCTGCTAAAGTCAACATTTCAGACAAGAACCTGTAAAACCCTTTTTTACAATCAAATACCTGCACTTAAAGGTATTTTCCAAAGAATTGAAACCCACATAATGAATTCAAATTGTCTTTAAAGAAATCGAATCCTTTTATTTACAAAATATACCAAACTGAATGGCCCAAAATCATAAAAATTAGGCCAAACCCTGGCAAAATTTTCCCAGGAAACCCTTTTTTCCTCTGCGCTCCTTTTCAAGAAAATTTTCTCAAAATTCACAGTTTAAGGATCAAATTCAAAATATTTGAAAGGCTAAAACCTCTGAAATGCCCCGAATTCTTATTTTCTTAGCCAAAACACTCTCAGGAAACCCCTGGTTTCTATTTATGCCAGTTTTATACCCTCAGAAAAACCTAATTGAGCAAAAAGCCCAAAAGAAGTCATCCTTAGCCTAAATTGCTCAGTTTCCTCTCTGTTTAATATAAAACTCCTGCAAATAGTCTAATCTTGCAGTAGTTACCATAAAAATTCCTAAAAGACATAACACCAGTAGACTTGAAGGATCTAAAGTAGCCAAATCTGACGGATCTAAAGCCCCTAAGCCTACCCCAGCTATTACTGCCAAATCTGCTATAACAATAAACCCCCTTCAACCACCTGTGGCTGCTACTGAAAGCATTCCTTTGAGTGATCTGGACTGTAAAATTGTTAATCCTACTATTGAACTCAGTTTTTTAGATATACACAACTGGTGTTATGAAATGTATCTAGACAAAGATGAAATTCCAATTTGGGAAACACATTTACCCAAGTATATTGTTCCCTTAACCCACCCAAGTCAACAAGTCATAAGACTGTGTCAAAAATATTATGAAACGGATCAAAGGGTTGTATTAAATGTTGATAAAGAGATACCTTTCACTATTACAGCCCAATCTATTAATCGAATGCTACAATTCCAGCCTGATCCCCAAGCAGTCCCCTTGTCTATAGAGGCCTTAACTCAGCTATACGTTGGCTTAGATTTCCCTAAAAGGTTCATGATCTTTCAGAATTTTATGCCTTCTCATGTTGATATTCCAAAGATAAATCCTCAATACCCCATAGCTAAATTTTCTGAAGGTGATAGACAGATTATCTCTATGTTCTCTTTCATCCTTGGATATTTTATAGATGAGCATACTGATGAATCTATTCTTGGTTTCTTATGCACCATGTCTCCTGGTCAACCTCCATCGGTCATTTTTTACTATGCTGGTTTCATAGTAGATGCCATCCACTACCAGTTGACTAAATTACCCACAGAAGGAGTATTTAGATATACTTATTATCTTTTTCATTTGTTCCTATCCTTTCAAGCAGACAAATTTCCAGTCACTTTGAAAAAAATGGATATAGAGGGAGAACCTCTATCAATTATTTTTTGGACTTCATTGCTGAGAAAATAATTTAATGATTTCACCTATTCAGATTTTTCAGAGCTATTTTTGCATCCAACAGTGACCATATTGAATAAATTAGAGCAACCAAGGATGAGTGAAGAAATGAAAAGAATTTTATAGCTTTCAGAGTAGAACAACGTTGGAGATCGATACCTCTATGAAAAACACACTAAATTAAGGATGTTTGGGTCAAACTTGTTACCCTACAAGTTTCCCAAGCATGTTTGTATGAGAATTTTTGCATTAGAATATCTTAGACAGATTCTCAATTCAGATTCAATTCACTTTATGGCAGCCAAGAAGAAGACCCAATTTAAGTTAAAAAATCAAATTGGTCCATTTATCTGCAACTACAGAGATGCTGAAAAGGAAGTGACAAAGAAGCTATCAGAATTCATATTTGAAGAGATTTTTCCATGGAATTATGATCAACAAGGGATCTTAAGCAAACTAAGGGACAAATGTAAATTAACACCCTTTATCCATGAGTCAAAGCCTAAAATAGAAAAAAATTCCAATCAAGTTGAATGGATTGAAATCATCTTGACAGAGGCAGCAGGCCAAAAAGATACAACACAAGCATTGGAAGTTGTCAAGCAGCCAGAAACATCAAGTAAAAGAGTCAGGGAAGAAAGAGGTTACACAGCAAAGACAACAACTGAGACTAAATTTAAAATAATCTATAACAAAAGGCCTAAGCTCAGTTCAGTTGATAAGGAGAAAGTAACAATTGATATTGATGAGACAGATGCTCCAGTGACCAATGATGATATAGCAACAACCATAATCAATGAAACACCTATGGAAATTCAAAAGGAAAAACCAGTAAACTAGAATGACACACAGATGATTGAGAAACAACACAGCATGGAAGCCTCTTCCTCACAGTCAGCTGAGGAAAAGGACTTGGACATCAAACAAAAGTACAAGCAGATTAAGCAGAAAAATGAATAGATAAAGACAGAAAGATACTCTCAATGCTTGAAATAGAAGCCTAGAAATCAGAATAGATTATTATCAGCATTTGATTATTACAAAAATAAAATGATGATTTCATTTCTACAGCCTACTACCTCAGTACCAAAAATAGTATCAGACTATAAAAATATTGATCTTGAGGTAGACACAGAAAAAATCCATGAGTTGGACTAGATTGAGTTCCATAGGCAGAGCTCTGAAATGTTATATTCTACAGTGGAAACTAAAGCAATGAGTGCTAATAAACTCCAAAATACCATCCTCAACATGCAAGATCAAATGAATATGGAAAAATCTTCATTATATGCCAAGGAACTAAGGATCAAAGCCTTAGAGTAATTAGTATTACAGGTGGGGTATGACCCTTCAAACATCCAAGCAACATAATTTTTGATTAAGAAAAAGAATGAAGATATAGTAGCTTTGAGGAAAGAACTCAAACTCCCTCAAAGTGAGCATCCAAAAACAAAATAAGTCCTCCAGGATCTACGTGAAAAAGAGGAAATGATGAAACTAATACTTCAATTGATAGCACAAATCAAGGAGATGGAAGCACAAAAGGACAAACTGGTCCAAGAAAGAGAGACTGTAAAAGAGCCGGAAATTCCTACAATTCCTACAGTCATCCCAGTGATTACTACAATAGTGCCTTCTACTTTAGGAGAAACATTAGCACCAAAAGACCCACTGGAAACTGTAGTGCCAGTGACTTCTGCCACCAATTCAACTACAAAATATTCTACCACAGTTTTACAGCATACAGATGAAGCCAACCAGATAGTAAAATAAATGGAAGATATGTCCTTGAAGACAAACGAAATAAACATATTAAACAAGATGATTGAAAATATTGAAAGTGAAAATAAAATAGCTCAGATTAATGCCAAAAATAATGAATAAAAATCTATTAGATTAGGGGAGAAACTCAAAAATCTACAAAAGGAATTGAGTTTCACAGAGCATATCTCCTACATCAAAAATCATCTCTGGACCAACATCATTGAAACCATTCATAATCAATGGCCTTCAATTCAATTAATATTTGAGTAGAAATAATTGTTATTGGTAGCTCAAGCAGAGATATAGAAGACCAAGGATGAATTGACTGATAAGCCTGAATAGGCATTAAAGCTCATAAAATTTCTCAACAGAAATAACAGAGAAGAACTTGAGGAACTTCAAGTATTAGACAGGACAAAGACAATCCTACAAATCAGGAAGGTTGTCACTAAAAAGAACTTGATGAAGAATCTTGAAGAAAAATGTGAATCCATGAACCTTTCCATAACTAGATTTATGCTAAAGTATACAAATCTTAGACAAAAAGGCTTACATGTTATACATGTGTTCAATGAAAATCTTATGCCATAGAAGGACTATGACAAAAAGATCAGGGAGTTTGCTAAAGAGCAAGTAAACAAGCCACCAGCACAAGGCACTCCTACAAGGAAAGTTTTACTTAGTATTTTGAGGATTTATTATTCTTACAACATGAAATTAAGAATATCTTTGTCATCAAGCCTACTTTTGCAAGATATAATGAGGTTGATGAGAATTTCAGAAAGTTGAAAAATGTGAAAATTCCTAAAGCAGAAGAGTGGCAGACTTCCACAGACTTGGTATAAAAATGGAAGTTAAAAAACAGTAGAATAGTTTGTTTATTTTTACTGATAAAAGATATATTTTACAACAGTAAGACAGTAAAACTGATGGTCAAAGAGTATAAGTGTTAAATATTATCGGCATAAAAGAGTATCAAGGAAGGCAAGTAGATTGCAATATAATATCTAACAGCCAGCAAGTAGGACACATAGGCAGCCAATAGCTCCTTGTCATCAAAACAATTCTATTTATTTTGGATAAAAGAGGAGTGCTTGCTGATTTGTTAAGCAGCTGTCCCTTTTATTATGTAATGATATTTTATTTTTCCTAAGTTAATTCCTAGAACTCTTCTAGGATATTTTTAATAATTTTGGTATAAATACTTCAACTTTAGACGTATTAAGGGTGGAATAAAATTCCTGAAGGTTATTATAGACATATTGTTGACTTGAAGGCTGTGTGTTTCGACTTTGAGTAGTAGACTAGATCAACTATTTGGCACCATAATTTAGGATCCCTATGATAAGCAATCTAGAGTGAGGTACTCTCTAAACTTTTCATTTGTAATCTTGCTTTGTTACACGCATACATATGTGTTTTAATTCTAAATCTGAATGTACATCTAGGAGTATTACTACAGGAAATGTTAATAGCACCCTGTTTTTAACTAGTTGTCATTTCTTTGTTTTCTTCTGATTTCCGGTGTTGAGAATTCTTAATTGCTCTCACTCCCATTTAACCTCTGCCTTCTACTTCGATTTTCCAGATCAAGGGATCCTTAAGTGCCCTTTATCCCTATCATACCACCTCAAAAATCATTTTTCCCAAGATCTCCAAGGGTTATCTATCTTTCCCTGAAGAAATTTGACCTTTTAGGCCCTGATCCTAGTTCTGCTAGCTTGATTTAGACTCCATAGCCCAATGGACAAGTAAATTTCCCTCTATTCATCCCTTCTAGTGATTTTTTTTCACCAACACAATCAATCAAAACAAACTGCCCATTAATAACTAGCCTAATATCTACAAATCAAACAAAGATAAATCTTAAAGAGAGAGCCCTTTCTGAACCCTAGGAAGGCTAGATCATAGAGTTTGAAGTAGGTTTGTGGTTACCTCTAGATTTCTTTGACTTAAATCCAAAATCCCACAACTCAATAATTTACTAGAGTGATAACACACCGTTATTGCATACACCTAATTACAACCAGGACTACTTTTTATACCTAGCAGCCTCTGATTCCACCATTGGAATGGTTCTAGTTCAAGAGGATGAATTTCACAATGATAATGTGATTTACTATCTAAGTCAAAATATAAATCCGACCGAAATTAAATATTCGCATGTGGATAAATTAGCCTTGGCAGCAGTTCAGGCTATCCAAAGATTTTGTCGTTACATATTGTTATGAAAGACAACCGTGATATCTAATTGCAACTCGGTGATGTACATTTTGAAAAAACAATTACTCGGAGGAAAATACTCTAAATGAATTGTTATCCTACAAGAGTTTGATTTGGAATTCGAGAAATCTAAATCAAAGAAATCACTGGTATTTGCAGAACTTATGTGTGACTTTCCCAATACTGAGATGGAAACTGTGGTATAGCATCCCATTGCAGATGAATCTCTGTTTCTTATTAGTACATTAGATCCATGGTATGGAGATATCATAATTTATCTTCAAACCCAAACATATCGCCCTGAGCTTTCACGTTCAAATCAACGGAGAATCCGTTACCAATGTCAGTAATACAATATTGTTGGAGACATACTTTATCATCATGTTGTGGATTTTGTTTTTCGACGTTGTATAACTCACGAAGAGGCTGAAAGGGTTTTGAATGACTGCCACTATGGAGTGTGTGGTTGTCATATGTCTGGGTACGCCATAGCCCAAAATATATTGAGTGCTGGCTATTTTTGGTCGTCATTGTTCAAATATTGTATAATTGCGATCCGAAAATGCCACAACTGCCAAATATTTGATCAAAAGATGCATGTACCACCAACTCCTCTTCACCCCATAATTTTTGTTGGTCCTTTTGTGAAATGGGGTATTGATTTAATTACATGTAACCCTCACTCATCCGGGGGGCATGGGTATATTATTCTCGTTGTAGATTAATTTAAAAAATGGGCTGAGGCAATGCCTACATTCGCGGCAGATGGAAAAACTACAGCTACATTTGTATTCAATCATGTGATTGCTTATTTTGGTGTACCCCAAGCTATTATCACTAACCATGGAAGTTGTTTTCGAAATACAATGATGACTGAACTTTTCGATCAACTTGGCCTGCCCCATGATAACTCTACTCCATATTACCTGCAGGCTAATGGTCAGGTTGAAGCTGTTAATAAATTTTTAACCACCACGATCAAACGGATTATTAGAACTCACAAATCAAATTGGCATACCATGCTTTTTTCGGCACTATGGGCATACTGAACCTCAACAAAAACTGCTACAAGGTTCACTCATTTTCAACTGGTTTACGGTTTAGAAGTTGTATTACCCATTGAATGCGAAATACCGTCACTCCAATTAGCCACAGATTTACTACTAGCTACCTCTGAAGAATAAAAACTATTTGTGTACTTAGCACAATCAGATGAAACTCGGCACACCACTGCATTAGCTGCCGAGGCTCATAAGAAACGTGTGAAATCTCAATATGATCGAAGTTTTACACCTCTCTTTTTTTCAGAAGGTGACCTAGTATTAGTATATGATCAAGCTAATGATAAGCTAGGTGCTAGGCAATTCTAACCAATGTGGCATAGTCCTTACATTGTCAAGCGAGTGCTTGCCAAAGGGGCCTATGAATTGACTGATTATGATGGGGTATCTTTAGATAAGCCCAAAAATGGTCTTTATCTGAAGAGATATTATGCTTGATTCTCGTGTGAATATCTCACTTGTATATTAGTTATTTTTTTTAAGTTAGCGTGCCTTAGATTAGATAAGTGTGCCTAGTTTAAGTTTGTTTTTACTACTTGTTAGACTCCTATACCAATAGGTGTCATATTTCATGATTGTCTTATTGAAATATGGAATATGTTCAAACCTTTTTCAGGGAACAAAGGTGTTCCATATTCCTAAAAAAATCAAAAAATCAAAAAATTTAAAAAATGTAAAGAGGGTATACCCTAAAAGAAAAATCAAAGGGTAAGAAAAATAAATTGGTCAAAAAAGTGAAAGAAATGAACCCCAAACAAAAAATAGACCAAGGAAAGTGTGCAAATCCAAATGCCACTACTATTTCATTTTGGTAATAAAACAAATTGTGTGCAACTTGTATTTTAAGCCACAATTCATGAATAGTCAAACTGTTTAAGCTTGGCTAGTTCATTTTTCAATTTCATGTTGTAGATTAGAGAATAAATATCTGACCAAACAGTTTAATCTTGGCAGATAAGTAGATAGTTAGAGTTAATAAGAGGTGCTCAACAGTTTAATCTGAGCCCTTGGATGTAATAAGGGTAGAATTAGATAGATTTTCCTTGTAAAAAGAAAAATATTGAAAAGGGTTTGCAAGTCTAAATGCACCCTAATAAAGAAGAGAAAATGGTAGTGTTAAGTAGATAGGGTAGGTAGATGGTGCTGCAAAGTGTTATCTGATGAATGATGCTGCTACATGTTTTTGATCCTTTACTTTCATCATAAGTATTGAAGCAGGAAATACAATGGAAAATCATTGCAAGCAAAGTCAAAAAATCATTAACCTCCCTCATCATTTTCCCCCTTAAAGGTTTTACTAATTTCCCCCAAAAGTAATAAGGTGTTTGGAGATCAAAAGGGCTCAAGGCATTTCCTTGACTTCTGGAGGGACCGGACCCTCGGCCTAATGATCAAAAAGACCTAAGTACTTGAGATAATTCATCATTGTTATCTTCCATTTTTAACTTTCTCCTAAGTAAAATCACATTTTACTTAGGAAACTGATGCAAAATACCATAAAAATTCCTCAAAATAACTTGTTATTCTAAGTTGAAGTGTTGAAGATAAAATGTTGCAATTTACTTCATAAGTTATCACTTTCTTAGATGTACAAAGATGTTTTGATTTTCCTTGTCCTTTGCCATATTAACATTTAACTCTATTATATTAAATCCCTAGTGAAATACCCTTTCCTAAGTATATAACTCCCTTTTTTATAAATATCCCAAAAACCCATTTATTATAATGTTTACCAAAGTATTATATCCCCGCACATTGAAAATAAAACCCCGCTTTATAAACCCTTTGGTGAAATATATCTTTATAATATAAATCCCGCCCCTATGGTGAATTAATTGTAGTAATTAATTCATCATATAATAAAATGTATACGGAAAAATCAGACTTTAGACATACAATACGTATGTTTAATACCAAAAATATCAATAAAACTTTGTGAAAGTCTTGTGCCACCGTGGTCCGTCCATGTGGCATTCCACCTAGTCAACCCCTCCGCAATCCCTTTCTTACACATTCGGGATTAATTAGTCAGCAGGACTAATTAATAACCTTTTGTCCGCCTATTTAATATTCCCCGGAGCGATTAAACAGCGTTAAAAGGTGTTTAAAAGTCCGACGGGCCCACATGAAACCCCCGCCTATCTTCCCGTCACCTCAGCCGTTGGATCAGCCTCTCGCAGATCAACGGCCAACGTTGATCCCGCTGCCCATCCCGTGTAAGTTTTTTAACCCGCGGGGGATGGGTGGTTTTTGAATAGTCTACCGTCCACGTGGCGATCATCCTGTGGAATCGCTGCCCTTCCGATATAAACCACCCTCGACCAAAAGCGGTGCGGGCGCTTACCGCTTACCGCTTACCGCCCAACCTTGTATACGCCAGCCCGTACGTCGATGACGTCACACCTCAAAAAAATAAAAACCCTTTTAACTTGTAAATAAAGCCATTTTTTCGTGTTTTCGGTTATTTTCGTTGTTTGAAAACGACAGTGCTTCCTGCTGCGATTTTCGAATTTCCACTGTAATAGACCGATTTTCTCCAAAATTCCGCTGCGCCCGTGGTCAAGTTCAGTCCTGCCATCATCTGTTACCTGTTAAAGAACCAGTCTCCTTCAAAAAACATGTATTTATCTTTTTCCGCCCCGACTGCAAGTAAAAATCAGTTCACTTGGTTTTTCCGCTGAAATAGTGATTAAAAATCATCACTGAGTCTTCCCTAGAGGTTTTAAAACTGTATAATTGTTCCCTAAACCGGTGAATTGCGCCAATTTCCTTCATTTCAGAAATCCCGCCCGACCTGTGAGGAAAACCAAAAACCTCCATTTTGAATCCACAAGAACCAAAATGGAGGCCCCGGCAGCTCTAAATATCACTCCACTGAATGCTCCTCACCGTGAATTGGAATATTTACCTTTGATAGACAAAGATTTCCAAATTAAAGACCTGCACTTTGATGAAAGTCCCCTATTGAGTTTCTGTCGCTGCAGAGATGAATACTCAAAGGGGCAAGATCTTATAGGGTTGTGGGAATCCAATCTCCCAAGGTATCTCATTCCTTCGGTCATTTATTTCCCAGAAATCATCCATTATTGCCACTTAAACTATGATCCTGCACGAAGGTCTGTAATAGCTCATGATCAAAGTGTTCTGTTCCCCATTACTCCCCAAGCTATCAATGTGATGCTCCATTTTGAACCTGGTCAAAACCTCACTCCCTTGTCCATTGGGGAATTGCTGGAAAAATCTACTCGGTTGTCCCCTGAAGAGGTAATCAGAAGATCACATCCTTGGATAAACAGTCTTAATACTAGTCATAAGATTTGTTTACTCCAATATTGTTATCAAATATATTCAAACAGAGGTTAGAAAGCATAACAACTAAAGAGTATCAATGGTTAAAGTGTATCAGGTAAAAGTCAGTGACAGTTAAAATGAAGTTACAGAGCAGTCAAAGGTAAACAGTAAAAGTAAATACAGAAGGCAGTAAAATGGTAAAAAGAGATGATAATACTTTCACCAATAGTGAGGTTTGTCTAAAGTGAAAGTAAAACAGTCAAAAGAGCAAGAAAGTAAAAAGATGAAAAAACATAACAAGAAGAAACATTTTTGCAGAAATTGCATATTTTAGTCATAGTTTTGCAGAAACTATTGTGATCAATCCAAGATGAATTTTACAAAAATGAAGGAGGTTTATGTTCTTAAGAGGGCCATCTACAAAAACCTCTCTCACTTTTCTAACAGCCATTATGGTTTTGGAAATATTAAACAATGTTGGAAAGCACGTTTTGCAGAAAAATCCTGTTAAGTCATCATTTTGCAGAGAATATTGTGGCCCATTAGAAATAAATTTTACAAAAATGAAGGAGGTTTTTGTTCCTAAGAGAACCATCTACAAAAACCTATCTCATTTTTTCCACAGTGATTTCAGGCTGAGAGAAACATGCACATATGTAGAGGCTATTTTTCAGACTCTGTAAAACTCTGTTTTACATATCTTTTTGCAGAGCCTATTGTGAACAGATGGAGAGGAATTTTAGGAAAGTGAAAGAGGTTTATCTCAAAAACATATTTATCGACAATAACCTCTTTCAATTTTTACATATATATTACGGATTGAGAAATACAAAGATATCATTGGACCCCAATTTTGCAGAATTGTTGGAGCAGAATGCACAAAGAAAGGAAGCAGTTAGTGACTTGGATGCCTCATCATCAACTAAGAGTTGGATCAAATTCGAATTCCCCTCTTTGTAATCACCTATCCATACAAAATAGTGCCAAATAGATGCATTATTTTGAGTGTCCTTTAATTAAGTTCTATTTATGTAAAATAGTTGGAGAGATTTGTGAACCAATTTTGATATTTGTTTCAAGATATTTTAGTTTAGAATTTGTATAAATACTCCACTCTTGGAAGCATTTGGGGTGGATTCTATTACTCTGCTATAACATTGAGATTTTCGAAATAAAATCTTTTGGAGAAATTTACTTGTGGCTTACTGGATGACGATTTAAAGCACTGGACTTGTTGCAGGATTCATGTGTTGGACTACAGTTCAATAAGTGTTTCTACCCTTTGTCTGAAATTTTATATTAGTTTATAATACCATCTTGTCCATTTCTGAATAATTTACATAAAGGATTGAAACAGAATTTGCTTAATTGTACTCTGTTTTCAAATGTGGTTATTCTTAATGTTTTCTTCTAAATTAGTTATAAGCATGAATTCTTAAATGCTCCTGCTTTGCTAATTTAAACATTGTTGATTACTATAATAAAGAATCCTTCATTGCTCTTTGTTTGTAGTCATTTCACTTCTTTCTTCTGAGCATGGTGAAATATTCTTAGCTGCCTTTCATCCCTTCAGGATCATCCCATCCACTTTAAATTTTTAGGATTGTTCTCTGTCTAGCTATCTTGCCCTGTAATACCATCTTGTGTTTAGAATAGAAATCCAGTAAAGCCATCCTTTGACTCCATAGCCCAATGGACTGAAGACTTTCAACCTTGCCCTTAGTTTGTGGATTCCACCATTTTCCAAAACAAACTCTTGAATCTATAACTAGCCTAAAACCTTCCAAGAACAAAGATAAATCATAAAGAGAGAGCCCTCTCTGGATGTAGATTGGCTAGATTCTGCATCTAAAAGGTTGGTTTGTGGTTACCTCGGGTATACTTTCCTCTTACACAACTTCTAGGAAAACCTGAGTGATAACACTACTATCACTGCTTATCTTGATTACTCTTGATATTTCAGATTTCAAAATCCCTTCAAACGTACATTGGTTTTGCTGATGGTGCCTGTCGTAGTACATGAAATATTTCTTCCACGGCTTGGGTTATCCATTCACCCACTGATGAGTTAGTTTCTATGCATGGGGTAAGCCTTGGTAAAAAAATAAACAATATTTCAGAATTTTGTGTAGTTATTGAGTTATTATCTGATTCCATTTCATTTGGCATTCAACATTTGATCATTAGGTTAGATTTAGAACTAATTTTATTACATTTAAACAGAGTATACACAATTAAAAATCTAGTATTATTGAGATTATTTTTGAAGGTTCGTCTCTTGGAAAGACAGTTTGATTACATCGAATATCAACACATTTCAAGAAATTTAAACACATTGGCTGATGCATTAGTTAATCGTGTTCTAAATAGACATTTGCAACGTTAAAACAGTAAATCAAAACAACATTTGGTACATATTGAACAAGATAGTTAGAGAAAGTAGTAATATCATAGATAGGTTTGTTTTCAAAAAATATCACATTGTCTATGATCATAGGCTCAAACACCTTATGATCTGAAAGATATTGATACAAAAAACAAAATATTTCAATCCGTGATGATCATCCACTATCCGTGATGATGATCATGGTAGCAGACTATGGCACGCGCCACCTTGCGTAGGAATCCCCTAAACTATCCTAGTACACCTGTAACATGTCTCTGAAGATGGAGAGGAATGTCATATGTCCCTTTCTCAGGAATATCTATGGTTAGCCTCTCCAAGTTTTGTTCCATATTAGTTAGCATCTCTGTTGCCTGATCCTATGGTGGTACTATAGGCTCTATTTTCTACCTTTCAAAGCGGCGGAGTGTAGCTAGTCGTCATGGACCAACATCTGCATTTAAAATTTGGTTATTAATATTGGACGATAAAAATAAAAATAAAAATAGATTTTAAAGTACATCAAAATGATTCGCTTACCTGATTCATCCCACTATGCCCCTGGAGGCAAGGGCATCTCATGATCACCTCTGAAATCTATACTCACATAAGGGAAGTCTTTAGTTGTCAAGACTTTGTTCTGCAGCCACATAAAGTATGTCGGAGTGAACTGAACCACTGAACTGTCGTCGCCGCCATGGTGGGCCATTAATGCAACCCAACATACCATATGAGGTTCTCTAGGCTCTCCATGGTCCACTGGAATAAGCTGAGGGGAAAGAAGTGGAATTATCTCCAAAGAAAAATAAATCAGGATGGCGCCATACCCAAAGTTTTTTAACTTTGCATTTTTTTCTCTAGTTAGTTGGCCTTTCATGTTGGCCAATACCCCTTCGCACCAGTTGAAAATGGTGCCTCTGAAACACTCTACTGCAGTCTGCATTTGAGATTTAGTGGCTACATGTGGAGCCACACTTCCACATAGCCAGGTTACCGTGAATGCAACTACTTTGAGATCAAGTCACAAGATAGTCTTTATGTCTATGTGATTATCCTTTGGATCTGCCGCATCACTGCAAAACTCTTGTTTGTAACTAGAAATGGGTAGGCCAACATGTCTAGCTCCAAACAAGGATAAGTTTTCTCCTCTTTTGGACAATCCAGTGAGAAAATAAATATCTTCAAGCTTGATTTTGAACCAATTATCGCTAATGATAAAGCATTTATTTTGAACATCCCATTTATTCACTAACCATGTCATTAGCTCCACCTGCTCTCATACCTTGATTTGCCCAAAACTTATACGAACCACAATTTTTAAGCACTCACATTATTTGAGGATTATTCATGGCTTCATTATATGTATCTTCATGCTCACGTTCTCTCCACTCTAGCTAGTGAAATAGTATGCAAATGGACGCATTTGAAGCTTAGAAACTATTCAAGTGGGAAAATTTCACCATTTTTTAGAGAATTTATCAATTTTAAACTGGTCACGGTACCTCTGGAGTTTTTTTGCGGAGACATTGTGGACGTTTGCACGGGCTCCATAAAAAAACCACAGTAGCCCAATAATTTTATTTTTATAAAACTATCGGGGTCTGCAGGTAACGTATGCATGACCTGCGGACCCCCGAGACCGAAATTTTGAACATAACTTCTCCCTAAAAAATGAATTTAAAGCCAAAAGAGAGAATTTAATCAGATATAAATGAAGATAAGAGTGTTTTGGATTACCTAGTTCTGACGAATCAAGATTTGAGCGGTCGGTTCTCCTGTTATCAACTCCAGAACTTTTATACCAAAAGCTCTCAATTTGCAACTCTGAAGACAAAAGGTGAAAATGACTTTGTTAAACTCCTTTTTATAGTTTTTGAATGAATAAAATAATATATTTTATTTATTTTTCACTTTAAAAAGTTAATTTTCGATGTTTTTACTTATTGGAAATAGGTATGTTTAATATTTTGAGTTTTTGTGCAGAATACAAGTTTTTTCGGTGAAAATAATTATTACGATGCTGAGTACACTTTTATCACTTTTTTGGGCTCTTAAAAATTACGAAAAAGTGAAACCCTGGAGTTCTCTTTTTAGCCCTTTTCAGACTCTCTAAATAATAAAATATCGCCGAGTACTTGACTATTCGAACTCGTTAAAGGAAATGAAAAATCGACCTTTCAGTATAAGTTTACCCCTTTTCCAGACTGAAATGGACTATTTACGAAAAAGGTACATGTTGACTAATCATGGTCAATATATTTCTCTCCTACATTATTTTATCCTTTTTCGGGCTTGAGAGACTAAATTTACGAAAAATTACAACCACAGAGTTTACTTATGTTTTTCTTTTGACTCCCTAAAACTTAAAAATGTCAAGTTTCTCCTATATTGGACTCGTTAAAATTTAACTATAAAGGACCTGTCAATTACGAACATGAACGAACCACTCCTTCTTAGGGTTTGATTTTAATCCAAATTTGGACTCGTCTAAAGGATGAGCTTACACAACAATCAAATGTTATCCTCCTCAAGCTTGTCAAAAAATAAAGAGGTACTTCCTAGAAATGGTGGGGGGAAAAAGAGAAAAGGAATTTAGTTGTTACCATTGTTTTAAAAGTAGTATACCACTCTTGAACACAACACTTTTTGTCACACTTGTACCTCGGTTGGGAAAATCCTTTGTCTAACAGTTAATCAAACCACATTGAAATTCTTCAGTTGGTTTCTGGGTATTATCTTTAGGTCAATTGTTACCAAACCATCTACAATGTCGTTATGTGTTCAAGAGACAGTTCAAATAAACCATTCATTACAAACATTTGTCTCCATTTGTGTTGACCATCCCTGAGTCAGTCCTTGTAAATATTTCTTCAAAACTTGATCTAATGGTTTTGTGTCGTGGGCTTTCCTACGACGGGTCGCTTTCTATCGAAGACATCTCATCATCTATAAAGTTGATCTAGAATCCTATCAGTACCTTGGGATCTGCATGCCCTAATGGCAAGTTTCTCACCTTCGACGATAGGTTGCATCATTGACCTTCGATCGAATGATTCCGTGAAGTGTTCGACTTCAAATCATTCATTCACACTTCATAGATTGTATTGAGTACTTTGAGAGCCATTGTCATTATTGGTGGTTTCTCTCACACTTGTTAACAATTCACATTATTGATTGATAATCAAGTGGTTTCTATCATGTTCGACTTCGACACAATTAATCGCATGGATAGAATCATACTAGTTCGAGTAGAGGAAATCAAGACCCTAGATCTAGTTTCCACCATCCAGGATGTGAGGAATTTTATTATTCATGATGCATTAGACTACTTATGACAGATGGCTATGTCCATGTTGTGTCTACTATTGATGTAATTTTAAAATCATTTATGTACCAGAACATGTAGTTATTTTTTATCTAAGTATTGGAATGCCCACCTCAGCAATGATATACATATATATTCTTGCATTGAATGTTTTTATAGGTTTTAGGCCAGTGCGTCTGCAATCCAATCCTCAGAATTTTAAAGAAATTCACTCTTTAGAACTACCTCAATCTTCTCACTTTAGGGGCAATCTGTTACACGTTATTTTGTCACCATGACATTTGACTATTAATATAGGTTCATCACTACCTATATTATGCTCCCTTAGAGGTAAAAAACCCTAATGTTCCTAAACCAAGTCTTGGAATTGGAGAAAAGCTCATTAAAACCCTTAAATGTCTAACTCTACACTTTTCCTAGCTCTTTCCTGCGGATCTGAAAATATTTGTTCTATAGCCTATGGTCATCCCGCACGTTCATCTTATAAAAAATTTGGACCCCCATAAATAGTCGAATAAATGAAAAAGTAAGTTCTAAAAGCCCAGCTAGATGAATATTCTCCCAACTGGAAGCTTCTAGAGGCGTGATCAGTTCGAGCTTTAGACCTCCACTCATGGAGCTCTATCCCTTCACTCGTGGATTTTATCCCTTGGTATATGGAGATCAAATCCCTTCATGAAAGTAATCCATCCCCCTCTTCATGGAACTAAAACTACCTCCATTTCCCTATGAATTGAGCTCATGTTTCAG
Organism: Pinus albicaulis; assembly: GCA_034641835.2. Lineage (NCBI taxonomy): Eukaryota > Viridiplantae > Streptophyta > Pinopsida > Pinales > Pinaceae > Pinus > Pinus albicaulis. The sequence goes on along the minus strand of CM076584.1, from coordinate 671,704,853 downwards.
TCTCAAGGGTACCTTGTATATGGTAATTGCTGAAGAAATTCCTAAGAGAGCATACTCTCTATACTAGTCATTATTGATATGAGAATGATCAGACACTCATGTCCATAACTTCATGCTAGTTCAGAGAGAAGATGCCTTGTCAATCTGAAGGAGGAACGATTGTTCAAGACCTCGGGAGGAACTTGCACAACATCAAGGTGACAAGTTGTAAAGTTACTCTTTTCATACAAGATAATACATATGGATCTCCTTTTCTTGTTGAGTTGTTCTTGTGTCTATTTGAATAATTTAGTACTTGGATTCCTTGATCACTAAGTTAGATTAGATGTTCTCAATTATTATATGTTGCAAGTGCTTTTAATTATTTTGTCTATCTTTGATTGCAGGTTCTCATTACTAAAGAAGCCTCTTTGAAGAGACTGGATAAAAGGTTGCACTGAACGTCGAATTTCAAGGTAGGGGCATGTCCTCTTTCTTTGTTTATAATAATTCTAAATTGCAAATGATCTAGAGAAAACGATTTACAAATGGATTTTTTTTCTAGCTATCCATAGGATACGAGGGAGATCGCTCTTGTCTGTAAGAGGGATTTATCCACATAACAATAAGTTGAAAATACGAGTTCAAAAAGTTGTTTTTTTTCTTTTTCCCTTATAACATTTGATGATGTAATCTAATATTATTTTATTATTTCCGTGATCATTTTATAACCTTATGGAAAAAATTATGGACAATATCAGTTAATAACCTTATGGAAAACCTGCCATTCTAATATTCTACCAACCCCCATCAACAGAACATCATCCATAAACAACACATGAATAATAATTCTTTTGTAAGATATTTTCATCCCTTTGATGTTTTCTTCTACTTTTCTTTCAACAACCGAAGACTTAAATGTTCCATCACCAACATAAACAGTAAGGGAGATAGAGGACACCCCTATCTAAGTCCTCTAGAGATAGAAAAGTTGCTTGATGAAGAGCCATTGATTAATATATAGAAATTTATTGAAGACACACAACCCATAATCTAGTCGGTAACCTTCATTCCTAGACCAATCTGTAGTAAGGCTAACTGAAGAAAATTCAAGTTTACTTTGTCAAAATCCTTATTGAGGTTCATCTTAAGAATTAATACTGATATTTTTTGTTAGGTCCCTATATTACTAGTATATTCCCTTGTTATTGTAACCCCATTATTGTTATTATTGTACCCCTATAACCCCCATATTGTTATTATTGTGCCCTTAAATTATTATTGTTAGGTCGGCTTGGATTACATTGTGGCCCCATGGACTCCTATATATAGAATGGAGGTTTTGTAATTTGTATCATCCAATAATTTTTCATTCATGTAATGTATTAGAGGTTTCCCCTCAAAGTGGCTTATTGCTAAGGTGTTGATATCTCTTTTCTTCTATTTTTGGAGCTAGTTTCACAACATTTGGTATCAGAGCTTTGGATTCTAGGGTTTCGATGCTCCAAACAGGTCATCGTGGAATTTGCACTATAATGTTTTTTATATGAAGCTTCAAAAGCTGAAACTTTTAGTGTGCGAAACCAAGATTCTAAGGAATATCATTATAAAATTTCAGATTTTGGTTCGCAATATTTTTGAAGATATAGTCTGTGGAATTTAGGTAATTTTGTAGGCTCTTGAATTTAACCTAAAGAGGTCATCGTGGTATTTTCTCTATAATTTTTTTGCTACGAAGGTTCAGAAGCTTAATGTTTTAGAGTGTGAAGCCAAAAATTTGAGGAATATCTTTGCAAAATTTCAGATCTTGGTTTGCAATATTTTCGGAGATATGATCTATGGAAGTTAGGTCTTTTTCAGGCTTTTGAATTTCATCTCAAAGAGGTGACCGTGGAAAAATTTTCATAGCTCTCTCTCTGAGCATCATATTGGAATAATGTAAAAGGTGGCCGCAAGTACACGGACTATAGTTTTTTTTCTATCAATTTCAGAGCCAAAGGAGGAAACAGTGACATGTGGAAAGTTGTACAAATTCACTCTACTAAACCAGTCCATAATTGGGTCATTGTGGGAGATTAGACATAACTTTGTCTTGAAGAATCCAACTCAGATCAGACCTATGGCATTTGAAATAAGCTTCAAAGGGATACTACAAAGCTAAATTTTAGATATTGAGGATCCGAAATTATAGATATCATTCAATTTCAATATCGAGCTCCTCAAAAGAAAGTAAAAGGTGTGTATTTTGTTTTCCGAATTGCATAAGTCTTGTTTGAAGAATCAAGTTGAATTGATTCCAAGGAAATATTGTAGAATAGTTATCAGTATTGGATTCTAAAATTGCCCCTAAAAATAATTCAACACCCATTAAGCCTTTAGAAGGATCTACTATGACTCATGAATATGAAGAATGGCAACATGACATATCAAAATTACAGGAGCAAGTGCAACAAATTTCGCTCTCGCAAAGAGCAACAAAAAATGAAATGGAAGTTTTGAAGAAAGGCATGGAAACTAAGATGGATGGTTTCAAGGAAGGCGTGGAAGCTAAGATGAATGGTTTGGAAGCTAAGATGAATTGCATAGAAGTGGGCATGGAAGCTAATATGAATGGCATAGAAGTGGGCATTGAAGCTAAGATGGATGAAATGGAAGCTAAGATCGATGAAAAAATGAAAGACAACATGGAAAACATGAAGAGTGATCTAAAAGTAGACATAGAAGGTTTGGCAAAGTTGATACAAGAAATTTTTCCTAATGGTGAAAAGATAGTAGAGGAAACTCATGATGAGAACAAAATAAATGTTAATCATGATTTCATAAACTCTAATGTTGGAGGGAAGAACCACCATATTCCAAAAATGGATATGAGGAAGATTGATGGAAAGGATCCTGTAACATGGATACTACAGATGGAGCAGTATTTTGATCTCAATAATGTGCAAAACACACAAAAGGTACACATTGCAACTTTACATTTAGAGCAAAATACATTTGTATGGTATCGATGGCTTTTGTCCCATAAAAAAATTGTCACTTGGTCAATTTTTACGGAGGAAATGATATCACATTATGAGGATACAAAGAGCAACACCTTCTTTATCCAATTGATAAATCTCAAACAAAAGGGTTCAGTGGGGGAGCACATTGAGGACTTCCAAAAATTGAATATAAGGGTAACTGATATTTCAGAGGAACACATGGTTGATCTCTTCATAGGTACTTTAAAGGATAACATCCAACATGAAGTTCACGTCTTGGAACCTGATTCATTGGAGAAGGCATTCAGGTTGGCCAGAAAAATTGAATGTAAAATTATGGCGACAAGGAAGCCTACCACTCACTTCTATAAAGAGGGAAGTGTTGCTACTCCTAGATTTGCACAACCTACAAGGTTGACACCACAAAAATTGGAACAAAAAAGAGCAAAAGGGCTTTGCTATAGTTGTGATAGAAAATACACTAAAGGTCATAATTTTGTTGAGAAGAAATTATTTTACATAGATTATGAAGAGGGAGAAGAAAATGAACAAGAATCTTCAAAAGAAGAGGGTATACACCACAAACCAACCCTAGAAGAGGAAGAAATGAGTCTGACCATATCGTGTAATGCATTGGCTGGAATTACCACTCCTCAAACACTCAAGATAGAAGTGCATATCAAGAAGAAAAAGGTAATAGTGGTGATTGATTCAGGTAGTACCCATAATTTTATTCATTGTAAGGTAGCCAAGGAATTGAATTGTTTCCTATACCCAACACCAGAATGTCAAGTGATGGTTGCAAATGGAGGAACTATAAATTGCTCTGAAAATTGCCATAATATCAAGCTAACCATGGGGGAATATGTATTAAATATTCCAATGCTTTCCATTCCTATGGGAGGTGTTGATGTTGTACTAGGAGTACAATGGTTACAATCTTTGGGGATGGTAGCTTTTAATTTTCAAGAAATTTTCTTGAAAAAAAAATTAGAAGGAAAGGAAGTTGAATTACGAGGTATTGCAGGGAAGCCGGGAAATATAATAAGCTCTAATGTCATGACAAAGCTTCTAAAGAAATAATAACAAGGCGTAATTGCACAATTATGCTCACTAGAAGTTCCAACATAAAAATCATCTATTTCTTCAGATCTCCAAAAAGTCTTGGATAATCATTCCAAGGTGTTTAAAACTCCCAAAGGACTCCCACCTATTCGTGATCCTGATCATGCAATTCATTTTATTCCAGGAAGTGTTCCTCCAAAAATTAGGCCTTATAGATATCCTTATGTCTAAAAGAGAGAAATTGAACGTATGATTGCAGAAATGTTAGAGGCTAGTATAATTCAACCTAGTCAAATTTCTTTCTCTGCTCCTATAGTATTGGTACACAAGAAATATGGATCATGGTGCACGTGTCCGGATTATAGGGGGCTCAATAAGCTCACCATTAAAGATAAATTTCCCATTCCTATGATTGATGAATTATTGGATGAATTACATGGAACAAATTATTTTACCAAGTTGGATCTTCGTTCAGGATATCATCAGATTAGAATGAAGACTGAAGATATTTCAAAAACAACATTTCGAACTCATGAGGGTCATTATGAATTTTTGTTCATGCATTTTGGCCTTACTAATGCACCTTCTACATTTCAAGGGTTAATGAATTCCATTTTCAAACCTTTCCTTAGAAAATTTGTGCTAGTATTTTTTGATGATATACTAATCTACAACAGGTCTTGGAAGGATCATGTTCAACATTTTGACAGGGTGCTCAAACTTTTGCAAGAGAAAGAATTATATGCAAAAACATCCAAATGTTTCTTTGGAGTACAAGAGGTGGAATATCTGGGTCATATTATATCTCATTAGGGTGTTAAGGTATACCCTAACAAAATTAAATCCATTAAGGAATGGAAAGTCCCCACAACCATAAAGTATTTGCAAGGATTTCTTGGGTTAACAGGGTATTATCGTAAGTTTGTTAAGAATTATGGGAGAATAGCAGCACCTCTAATAGCATTATTGAAGAAAGATGCATTTTCATGGACTCCTGAAGCAACTAAGGCCCTTGAACATCTTAAAGAATCAATTTGCATAACACCCGTCTTAGCTATGCCAGATTTCACAAAAACCTTTATTGTGGAATGTGATGCCTCAGGAAATGGAATTGGTGTTGTTTTAATGCAAGAAGGAAGACCCGTTGATTTTGAAAGTCTTCCAATAAAAGGAAAGTATTTACATAAAGCTATTTACGAGAAGGAAATGTTAGCAATACTGCATGCACTAAAGAAATGGTGAACTTACCTAATGGGAAGACGCTTCAAGGTAAAAAATGATCATGATAGTCTTAAACACTTTTTGGAACAAAGACTATCTTCAGAAGAGCAGCAAAAATGGGTCACAAAGGTGTTAGGTTATGACTTTGAAATAATCTACAAAAAAGGGAAGCTAAATGTTGTTGCAGATGCACTCTCAAGAAAGATTGAAGAGGTGGAAGCATTGCTTTGTGCCATATATATTATCCAACCAGATTGGATAACCGAAGTAAGGGATGAATGTAAGAAGGACGAAGAAGTGTGGACACTCATTCAAAAGTTGCAGCAAGATCCTAGTACATCTGAGAGATTTAGTTGGAAAAATGATTCCTTACGGTACAAAGATCACTTATATCTTTGTAATAATTCCCAACTAAAACAAAATATTCTTTTGGAATTGCACACTTCTCCTTTAGGAGGACGCTCAAGATTTTTAAAAACTTACCATAGGGTGAAGAAAGAAATTTTTCGAGATGGCCTTAAATCTGATATTCAAAAATTTGTGGTGGAATGTTTGGTTTGCCAGCAGAATAAAGTTGAGACAATTAAAACCCTGGGTCTTCTAAAACCTTTATCCATTCCAAGTCAATGTTGGGAGGAGATTTCAATGGATTTTATCACAGTTTTACCTAAGTCCTAAGGAAAGAGTGTCATCATGGTGGTAGTTGATAGACTTACCAAGTATGCACACTTTTGTGCATTATCTCATCCATTTAAAGCACATACAGTTGCTACTACATTTCTGGACACAATTCAAAAGCTACATGGAAACCCAAGGGTTATTGTGACTGACAGAGATCCCATTTTTACTGGAAATTTTTGGATGGAGTTATTTTCTTGTTTGGGTACTCAATTTGCTCATAGCTCATCTTATCATTCTCAATACAATGGTCAAAATGAGATAGTAAATAAATGTTTGGATGGATATCTTTGTTGTTTTTTATCTGATAAACAAACACAATGGGTCAAGTGGTTACCTCTTGTTGAATGGTGGTATAACACTTCCTTCCATACTGCAGCAAAAATGACCCCATTTATGGCACTTTATGGATATCATCCACCATCCATCACATCATCTTTAAGAGAAAATTAGAAGGTTCAAGTAGTGGAAGATCACATCGAGCATCAACAAGAAGTTCTCCAACTCTTAAAGGATAACCTAAATTTGGCACAAAATCGAATGAAACAACATGCAGATCAACATCACAGCAAGAGAAGTTTTGATGTAGGAGACTGGGTATTTTTACGGCTACAACCATACAAACAAATGTCCCTCAAGCAAGCTAAGAAGGATAATAAATTATCGCCAAAGTACTATGGTCATTACAAGGTGTTGCAAAAGATTGGTACTATGGCATAAAAATTGGAGCTTCCTGCTTCTTCGGGAATGCATCTAGTTTTCCATGCTTCATGCTTAAAGAAAGTTATAGTTGAAAATATTCCAGTTCAAACAATATTGCGAGAACTTGATGAGGAAGGAAAAATCATATTGGAACCTGAAGAAATCACGGAAACAAGAACTCGACAGCTACAAAATTGATAAATTTCAGAGTATCTCATCAAGTGGAATAACTTACCCATTGAATATTCTACATGGGAGGATGATAATTTTATACAGAAGCACCCAGAGCTACTCAAGTGTTGAGAACAACACTTTTTTGAAGGAGAGGGGCATGTTAGGTCCCTATATTACTAGTATAGTCCCTTGTTAGTGTAACCCCCTTATTGTTATTATTGTACCCCTGTAACCCCCATATTGTTATTATTGTGCCCATAAATTATTATTGTTAGGTCGACTAGGATTACATTATGGCCCCACTAGGATTACATTGTGGCCCCATGGACTCCTATATATAGAAAGGAGGTTTTTTAATTTTTATCATCCAATAATTGTTCATTCTTGTAATGTATTGGAGGTTTCCCCCTCGAAGTGGCTTATTTCTAAGGCATTGATATCTCTTTTCTTCTATTTTTAGAGTTGGTTTCACAACATTTTTTTGACTTTATAGAATGCATTACTTCTTCATCAATACTAAATAGCATCATCAATATTCCTATCGGCGAAGAAGACGAGTTGATTAGGATACATATTATCAACTAAAATAGGTTTGATCTTATTCGAAATCACTTTTGAAATGATTTTATAAACCAGGTTACACATGGAGATCGAACTTAAGTCAAATAAGGGCTTATGCTTGGAACTTTTAGGAATCAGAGTTATATAGGTAGCATTAATATTTTTTGAAAGTTTTCCCAATCTTTTGGATTCCTCTACCATTCAGCAATGATTGGGCCCCGCCAATTCAAATATATAAAAAAATAGTGTGATATTTTGGACATCAAGGTCAAGGAATCTTGTCTTTGAAGAAGAGCTTCAAAACCTCTTTGATTTCATCAAGGGGGACTAGGAAACCAATCATAGCAGTCTTCAATGCTAAATAATCATGGGAAATTTCAAACGAGCTAAAGTTGAGAGCTTATGATGGAACATCTCGGGTCTCTTTAAAGGGAGAGGAAAAGTAGGAGAAAACAACAACTTTCATATCATGTTAGCTAGAGGAAATATTCCCATCCTCCAACTCTAGCTCCAAAATAGAATTAATGTTTCTTTTGTGATTTGCATAATTATGAAAAAACTTAATATTACCATCCCCCTTCTTGATCCAAGTTGCTCTACTTTTTAACCTCTAAGACTCTTCTTCCATATTTAAAATATGTAGTTTTCTCGCTTCCATGGAACTCATTATCTGAGCTAATTCTTCTAGAAAGAGAGAGCAAGAAAAATAATGAGAGTTATTTTCATATTCATATTCTAAAGCCAACAATTGCTTAATTTTCTTGGATTTCCTTACCTTTTCCCATTCCACAACATCCTTCTTGAGGTTCACAAGTTTACTAACTAGGGATTACATAACATAGGAACCATTTTTTACTGAACAATTTTTCCAAATTCCCTTCACCAATTCTCTACAAGAATCTACTTTTAGTAATGAAAATTTTAATTTGAAGGGATATATGTTTTTGTGTTTCTCAAAGTTTAATTCTACAAGGATTGGAAGGTCGTCTCATAATCTATCTTGAGAAATCCAAGATCTAAATCTCCCCGCATTAGTTTCTAGTTGATTAGCCATCAAGAATCTATAAAGGCACTTTGTAAAACCTCCAATCCATTCTTTATGTTTGTCCAAGTAGGATCCAATGAAAAAGGATTGACATCACAAAGGTTGAAATTTTATAGCATCTTTGAAAAAAAAGTTTTTAAATGATATGAGTAGGATCGAGATGCTTAAGACTCCCATATTGAGCTAGTGAAATTTTAATATCCTTATAGGAGGAGGGAGGGGTCTGAGAGCAGTCTTATAGACTAGACCTTTGATGTTTCTAAGTTTAATTAAAGTTTTATATTTCCAACAAATAGCAATATTGTGTCATATGTGAGTACTTCTAGTTTTCATTATATTTTTCCTTCATATATCTTGAAGTTATGTGGAGCATTGGGAGAGGTTGCGTTGATAATCAACTTCCCTTACATCCCCTAAAAATTTATGTTCAACAGTAAGTATATCAAACAAACAAAATGTAAATATTGGTCCCTTTGCAACTTTAGATTTTTTTTTCACAAATGAAATGTATATCTTCTCAAGTTATTAAAGGATCTTCGCATGCTTTCTAGACTTGTCAGGAGATTTACTTGTTCATATTAAATGTTAGATCATTTTTTATTCTTTCTTAAGTCTTCTATTCAATTATTTGAATATTTTTATGTTTTTGTGGTTGGATACTAGTGCTTTGGTAAAATTTTGGAAGGAAATGGTTTAATACTTTTGCTAGGAGTTTAAGACCATCAACAAGCATCTTTCAAAAAATGCCTAAATCTAGCCAATGTGCTCAAAAGGATATTATTCATTGCCATGAATAGTCAATTAGCTTCATAACATTTGAGGGAGCACCCTCTAGTTCAAGGGATAGCTTGAGCCTAAAGTAGGTCGAGGTTATTTATTGACACATTTTCCCAGCTAAAAATTGTTTGCAAAAAATAGATACAGGAATAAACTCATCCCATGCAATTCAATGAACTCGGCCACCAAATAAGCACAATGGAATGAATAAAATATTTTTCTTGAATCAATCTTCAATTGTAAACAAAATAATTGGATAGGGTGTTTTTGCAATCACTATAACCAATGTCACTGGCTAAGTTGTATATTTCAACACAAAAACCAGAAAATATAATAAGGGTTTCCCCTCCCACCATAATCTACTAGAACTCTCAAGAAAATTATCAAAATTACAAATACTCAATTATACCACAAATAAACTCTCATCTTCCTTTTTATAATTTTTCTTTTTTAATTAAAATGAGTGAAATATTATAAATTGTTAAAAAAACCATGAGTTACATTTTTAACAATAAATTTATTTTATAAAATTTATTTCTTAAATAAATCAAAAGTCACTTATAATTATTTTTTCATAGAATTACTCATTAATACCTGAAAATTACTTTAAATAATTAAATTAATTTCCTCTTATGGCTCTTGAATAAAAATATTATACCTAAATCTACACAATAAAATTTTATAAATAAACAAAAATCAAGCTATATATTAAATCTCATGTGAAGTAAATAAATATAAGAAAGGAATGACATGTGAAGCGAGAAATTGTACTCCCTATTATGTTGGAATGTGGATTTCATTATTATTAAAAAAAAAAAAAAAATGCATATCTAATAGGAATATATATAGAAATTAGTTAGAGAATTACAAAATATTCATGAAATACTAAAAATGTTTAAATTTTAACTATATATTATTTTATTGATGGATTAATAATGTTGACATTTTATTTAAATTCATTCAATAAAATTGAATACATGTGAGAAATTTAAAAATATAAACCTGAATTGTGTAGATTTTTTATTGATTTATAAATAATTTGGACATTTTATTTCAACATTTACATTTGACATTTATATATATTGCTTTAATCGTAAATCATATATATGGTTTTAATCATAAGTCTATGTATTTTAATGTACTTAATTGATTTATTATATATGATTTAAGTATTATCTAATTCATGTACACCATTTTACTTCATAATTACATTATATAACACCAAACTATTGTAATAGTAATCTTTGCATGTCAATGCAAAAACTAATATTACAATAGTTTGGAGTTATAAAATGTACTTATAAAGTAAAATGGTCTACATGAATTAAATAATGCTTAGATCATATAGAATGAATCAATTAAGTACATTAAAATATATATATTTATGATTAAAGCAATATATATATATATGTCAAATGTAAATGTTGAAATTCAATTTCAACATTTATATTTTAAATTTTTCACAAATATTCAATTTCATTTTATAAATTTAGATAAAATTTCAATATTATTTATAAATTAATAAAATATTATATAATAAAAGTTTAAACATTTTTTATTATTTCAAGAATATTTTGTAATTTTCCAACCATTTCTGAAAAGCTTTTATCATATTTTTATATGTGTTTTTTAATATTTTGTAATTTTGATGTGGTATGCTCTTTACAATTATTTTTCTATTTTTATTTTAATAAAAAAATATAAATTAAATAAAATTAAACCAGAAATATAAACTAAATTAATAGTATTTTATTACTATTACTTTTAAATTTAAATATAAGTTCTGAGATGATAACTAGTTAGATGAACTAAGGAATCTAAGCTATTATAACGAGGTGATCAACCATACTTTTGCTAACAAAATTATCTTGCTGCTTTGACTATTTCTAAAAAGAAAATGAATATTGCTAAGATAAGAACTAATTCTCATGAGCTTGGAATTGATATATTCCCAAAAATCCTTGAGATGAAAGAATTTTCCCCTTTGCAATATTAAGAGAGTTGAAGATGAAGATAACTTTCTCTTGGATTCTCTGACCCTTACCCACATTCTTTCTTCTTTTCAAAACATTTGCCACACTTCCGACCTTATTGACTTGTTAAGTTGGAAAAAGTACAATAGTCTTCAAACCCTTCTCTCTCAACTTTTTTATCATAAAAATAAAATATTAAAGAGTCTCAATTTATTAATTTATTTAGTAAATATTATTCATCATCATTATCATTTTTAAAATTAATAATCTATATATCTTAAAATAAATAAGAAAAATTATATAAAATATTAATATTTAGTTATTATTATTTATATTAATATATATAAAACAATGTTTTAAACTTTTATAAAAAAAACCATCATAAAATAAAATTAATTTGAAATTCAAAATAATATATATCATATCAAAATAATATATTTTATATTATTTTAAATAATATTTTATTTTCTTTTTATAGAATATAAGTAACATATTAGTTAGTCATTTAAAATGTATATGGGTTGCAACCCATTCTTGGGGAAGTATCCATACAAGTAAAATGTCCATGTTAGGACTTAGAATCGTTTGTGTTTCATGTTTACTATATTGTTTGATGTCGTGTAAATATTTACCTGATGCTCACGTGATCTTCATCTTCTATATTACTAATAAACTTCTATACTCTAGGTGAAGTGAGGCAAGTTATATAAACAAATTTGTATATATTTCAATAAAGGTACTTTATGTATAAAGAAAATATCAACCATTAAAGGACTCAATTTTCTAAAATAAGATAAGTAGAAGGAGACTACTCGAGGATAGTTTGGTAGTTTTGTTTTATCAAAGAAAGAATATGGTGCACAAAGATGTAGATATCTCAAAGTTCATGAAATCATTTTCAAAGCAAGGTGACGTTCAATTGAAGTAACGGTCTAATGATTTTAATATGCAACTTATATTCATTCAAAAATTTCTTCGTGAAAGCAACAAAGGACTAGCTAGGTAGAATAAATGGATATGGCATTATATTTCTTTTTGAAAGCTCAACGAAGGAGTAGGTAGAGTTATTTAATATAATGTACGTTTCATAGAATTTGCAACAATATAATTTGGATACGTTTGTAAGTCCTTAATGATACAAGAATTTCATCATCTTTAAAATAAAATAAATTTCTTTTTTTTAAAGAATATAGATAACAAAGCATTGATATAAGGTGATATTTTTCTAATTAATTTTAAGTGAAATTTTGCACAAAAATATTTGAGAGCTCTGTAAAATTTGAGTGTTTTGGGGAATTTTCAGGGCTTTGAATTTATTTATACATTCAAAATTGTATTTTAATCTTGCTTGAAGTTGTATCGCCAAATTACAGTGAAACAGGTCATATTGTCTACAAGTTAAACTACAATTTTTTAATTCTCTCAACTAATATTGTAGCTCCAAAATATATATGATGTTGTCTCTAGTTGATCATACTGCATATACAATGTATTTATTGAACCCAAACATATGAGGCACTCCTTAATTAGTATTCCTTAAGAAATAATAAGCTAAGCAAGACTTTTAGTATGAGGAAAAGTTTATAACACTACAAAATATGAAAATAACTATACATTTATCCTCTATATGTGACAAGTTCTAGCGTCAATTTAGTTTCTCCTTAATAGAGTGGAAGGATAAGGCTCCAATACAAACTATGGTGCTTGTAATTTGCATCTGTAATGTGCACCAAGACATGTTTTTGTGAGGCATGTTAAAGGTGTATTTATAGATTTTGAGTAGTTCCATCACATGTTTTTATATCCATTGTAATCAAATTCTATATAGTATGTGATGTACAAAGGATAGGATAATATGCGATACCTATGAGGGTACCCAAGCGGATTATGAATATAATGTGGTCATAATCATGGAATAGATATAATTAGTAATTGATGGGTAATAAATAGGTCCACTAGATTGAAATGAAATAATATCATAATAAAATGTGGTTGGAATATATCATTACAATACTCATTAAAAAGTATAAATATACATGAGTATCATTGAATTTAGATATGTTAAATGTGTTGTATTCTTTTTTTTTTAGAAAATAAATAGTTTTTTGTGATTCAGTTTGAATCAAAAAAAGTACAAGACAAAGCTTATCAAGACTAAGATTTACATTCTTACCATGAGGTTTCTAATGAGGCCAGCACTGAGCTTAAGATTGGAAACTTAAGATTCACTGGACTAATTTCAAATTTTCTAATATAAATCAAACCCAAAACCATAGTGACAAAAAACATAAAGTGATTTCAAAAAATTTTAGAAGATGTAAAATGACTAAAAAAATTGGAAATAGAGAACAACATTATAGATATTGAGTTCTCTTCCTCAACTAGTGAAACCTGGAAACATATAACAAAAAATAATATTTCTTTCAAAGTTTCCTGAGAATTCTAAACCTATTTGTAGCAAATGAGTGCTTATAATTGTCAATCCATCGAGTTCTCATAATAAAAGAGGACATGATCCAATGAGAGATCTATTTTTCAAAGGCTATATGTTGGTGTATTAAGCTCCCTATAAATATGATGAAAGTTGATCGCCTGAAAATTATTTATTCTTCTCCTTAATTGTTCTCTTCCACATTGCAATATTTAGAACCTCCATATGAGCTTTACCTACCATCCAATCAATTACACACTTGGAATATGTAAGAATTTTTCTGCATTTAATATTTTTTAACAATGCTAATATCATAAGATCCAAAATAGCTATTAGTTATGCATTTGTATTAGTTCCAATTCCTCAACCAAATCTGAAAATTACAAATTTTTTCCTTATAATTTAATCACCCCCCCCCCTCCCCACACAATTGTTTCCTTGTACTTCTCCATCAAATAAACTGACCAAAATATCCTGGGAAAAATAAGGGAAGTGGATTCTTATGAAATTTTTACGAAGTTGGATCAAGAAGTATTCCCTAAAAAGAGAAACAATAGTGGTTAAGTGATGCATAATGCTAATAGTTGAATTTTTTAATGTTACCATGTTCCTGAGTAGCCAGATACCTTAGGAAACAAAATAGGGAGAGAGCGGAAGTTTTTAAATTTCCCCGTCCAATAATGAAGTCCCCAAATGAGGTATGTACAGAATGTTATTTAATTCCCAATACCATAAGTATTGTATGCAATATTTATTTAGAAATTAGATAGTCAATAAAAATATGATCAACTCTTTTGTCTTTATTTCTACAAAGACAACATAGGTTTGGCTGTGTAAACCCTCTTTTCTATAGATTTTTCTAGGTCAAAATTTAATTATGTAGAATTAGTCGGAAAAAACATTAAAGCTTATTAAGGATGTTTCATTTCAAAATGATGTTTCTCCACCACCAGAAGTCTTGAACCATGGTTGAATGGGAAATTCCTTTAAAGGTCATATAATATTTCAGCCTAGGCGAGGTAGTGTCCTAGCTCCAAACAACCATATCCTCATATTTATTTAAACAGAACCCATTGATATTTAACTCCTTAATGAAGGAATTCCACTCTTCAGCTAATAATCCAACCAAAACCAAATCTAAATAATACCACCAATTACACTGAGTAGATACATCATTTAACTATATGAAACATTTAGAGTTCAAGAAATGTATCAAATCTGAAGAAAAATTAAATAATCGAGCACCCCTTATAAATGGGTACTTACCAAGAATCACTTGTTTCCCATCTCCAACCTTCCAGGCTAGCTAATTGTAGAGAAAGGAGAAAGATTCCATGAGAGACTTCCAAACAATGGATCCTCTATTGATAGGTTTTTTCATTGCTTCTATAAGCCAATCCACCTCCTGCAATTTCTTCAGGTACTTCTCCTTGATCACTTGGCTCCAAAGTCCCGCACCAAATATACCTCTCCACAACTTTTTCAAAGTTAAAGCTTTGGTAAAATAATATAGATTCTTGAATCCCAAACCTTCAAAATATTTTGGTTTAGATAGGGAGTCCTAAATAGAAAGGTGAATCCATTCCTCTATTTTTATACCAGTCCATAAAAAATTAAAAATTCATTGCTTGATATTGTTTAGGATTGATTTTCAAAATTTGGATATAGCTAGCTAGAAGATTGCGATATTTTCCAACACATATTTAGCTAAGATCATTCTTCCCCCTAAGGCATTAGAGAAATTTTAAGGTCTAAAATGGGCCTCAAAACAAAAATATACAACCAAAATCAGCTTTATAAGAACCAATAGGATTCAAAATGATGATGTCAACCATGGGGGATGATTCACCATTTTTGGAGAAAAAAATTAAAAGAGAAAAAAATAAAAAACTAATTTTCAACTCGTATTTTCAACTTATCTCCCTATGGTTTTCCGAAAACTTCAAGGGACTACTCGTTGGATGCAAAATTTAATTCCTCATCTAAAGAGTACCCATTTTGCATACTTTTTAATGGACCCTGCTACATGAAAAATGAGAAATACATGAGAAAACTTTATTGCAATCATGTTTTTCATGTATTTCTCCATTTTCGTGTAGTAGGTCCATCGAAAGTATGCAAAGTTGGTACTCCTTGGATGAGGAATTAAATTTTGGATCCAACGAGTAATCTCGCTTAAATTTTTTGAAAAACCATAGGGAGATAAGTTGAAAATACGAGTTGAAAATTTATTTTTTTCTTTTTTCCTTCTAAAATTTGATGATGTAATCTACTCTTATTTTATTATTTCCACTATTATTTTATAACCTTATCGAAAACCTTATGGACAATATAAGTTAATAACCTTATGGAAAACCTGTCATTCTAAGATTGTACCAACCCCCATCAACAAAACATCATCCACAAGTAGCACATGAATAATAAATTGTTTGTAAGATATTTATATCCCTTTTATATTTCCTTCCTACTTTTATTTCAACAATTGAAGACTTAAACCTTCCATCACCAACATGAACAGTAAGGGAGATAAAGGACACCCATGTCTGAGTCCTCTATAGATATAAAATTTGCCTAAGGGAGAGCCATTGATTAATATATAGAAATTTATTGAAGACACACAGGCCATAATCCAGTTGGTAACCTTCATTCCTAGACATATCTGTAGTAAGACTAACTTAATAAAATTCAAGTTTACTTTGTCAAAATCCTCATTTAGGTTCATCTTAGAATTAATTCTTATATTTTTTTGACTTTATAGAATGGAGTACTTCGTCAGTAATACCAAATAGCATCATCAATGTTCCTATCGACGAAGAATCTAAGCTGATTCAGAGACATATTATCAACTAAAATAGGTTTGATCTTATTTGATATGACTTTTGAAATGATTTTATAAACCAAGTTACACAGGGAGGTGGACCTTAAGTCAAATAAGGGCTTATGTTTGGAACTTTTAAGGATCAGAGCTATATAGGTAGCGTTAATAGTTTTTGAAACTTTTCCCAATCTTCTAGATTCCTCCACCATTCTGCAAATATTGGGCTCCAATAATTCAAAGAAATAAAAAAATAGTTCTATATTAAGGACATCAAGGTGAGGACACTTGTATTTGAAGAAGAGCTTCAAAACCTCTTTGATTTCATTAAGGGGTACTGGGAAACCAATCCTAACAGCCTTCAAATGCTAAAGAATCATGGGAAATTTCAAACAAGCTAAAGTTGAGAGCTTATGGTGGAACATCTTAGGTTTTTATAAAGGGAGAGGAAAAGTAGGAGGAAGCAATAGCTTTCATATCATGTTGGCTACAAGAAATCTTCTCATCCTCCAACTCTAGCTACAAAATAGAATTAATGTTTCTTTTTTTATTTGCATAATAATGATTAAAATTAGTATTACCATCCCCCTTCTTGATCCAAGTTTCTCTACTTTTTAACCTCTAAGACTCTTCTTCCATATTTAAAATATGTAGTTTTCTGGCTTCCGAGGAACTCATTATCTGAGCTAATTCTAGTTGAAAGAGAGAGAAAGAAGCAGAATGAGAGTGTTTTTCATATTCATATCTTAGAGCCAACAATTGCTCATTTTTCTTTGATTTCCTTATCTTTTCCCATTCCATAGCAACCTTCTTGAGGTTCACAAGTTTACTAACTAGGGATTCCATAACAAAGGAACCATTTTTTACCGAAGAAGTTTTCCAAATTTCCTTCACCAATTCTCTAAAATAATCTACTTTTAGTAATGAACAATTTAATTTGAAGGGTTATATGTTTATATGTTTCTCAAGGTTTAATTCTATGAGGAGTGGAAGGTGGTCTGATAATATATCTTGAGAAAGCAAAGATCTAAATCTCCCCTCATTATTTTCTAGTTTATTAGAGATCAAGAATCTATAAAGGTACTTTGTAATACCTTCCTCTCCATTCTTTATGTTTCTTCATGTAGGAGCCAATGGAAAAGGATCAACATTACATAGGTTGAAATTTTATAGCATCTCTGAAAAATAAGTTTTTAAAGGATCTTAGTAGCATTGAGACCCTTAAGGCTTCACTATTGAGTTATTGAATTTTAATCTCCTTCTAGGGGGAGGGATGTATCTGAGAGCAGTCTGCTAAACTATAACTTTTCCCAAAAGTCACTCCTTTCACCATAGGGATCGTAGTAGTTTACTAACTTGATCGAAAGGAGAAAAACACTTATAAAACCTTCCAAGGTGATACTAATAGAAGAGGAAAATGTCTAAAATGATGCAAATTTTGTATTCCATATGGAGATTATCCCCCCAAACAAGCCAACAAAGTCCATAGGATAGGAAATCCAACCCAGACACATATACCAAATGGCTTCTCTATCCTTCTCCCCCAGAACCATTATCTATTGAAGTAAGATAATAGAGGATCTATATTTATCCACGAGTCTCTTAAGGTAAATAAATCTGGAATATCTCGCAAAACCCTAATATTAAGAAACCATCTCTTTTTCTAAAGGAGGAGGCAAGGATAAGGGCTCCCTAGATAGCCTTTAGAGGGATTCCATCTCTAGCCTGAGATTTTTTTTTATGATATTTTTTTTCTGATGGTTTCATTTTGGAAGGTTGTACTAATATCATTTATTGTATGGTTAATAAGGGATGACCTATAGAACACAAGGATGGGAATAATATTGAGGATATCCTTAAAATAAAGGGGAAAATGATGGTAGCTTTCCTACGAAGTTATATCCGCAAAATCATAATTTTTAGTGAGAAAGGTCCCAGAAAAGAGAGTAGGAACATAATTGGGCATGGAAATTATAGTAGACAAAGGTAAGTGATTATCAAAAGAGGTTATTTCCACATTAGTTTTGAAAATGGGAGCTATAGGATTACCGTCCAGTATAAGAACATGTTTTTGACAAGGCTCCGGAGTTCTATTAAAATTTATATTTATAAAGGATGGATTAAAAAATCCATGTTCCAATAAATTATTTGGAATGGGAGAAGGAAATATAGTAGAATTTGTGAAATGATTAGGTCCTTTAAGCCATTATTTTTTAGTTAATCAATAAGCATGGAGTCTTAATAAGACAAAAATTGAATTAGAGAACTGGAGGAGGAGGGAGACTTACTCGTTGATACATCACTTTCAAAAGAGGGATCAATCGAATGAACTTTGATAGGTCCACTTGAGTCGAAGGACTACAGGATTCTTTGACTTTCCTCGATAATTTTGTCATATACTTATTTGCACAAACCCCAAAGAAGTTGACATCTCTAAAAAATTGGAAAAATCCATCTTCCAAAGAGAGTGTTCTACCCGTTAGGACATTACTCATAGCCAAATATACATGGATTGAGTGTTGAATCACTTCCAAACTATTATCAACCTCTTTCATAGCCTCAGAAGAAAAAGATACCAAATACCAAACCCATAAGGTCGCTTGGAAATGCGAGGAGTGATTATCATACATCAACAAAGCAAAGGAACTAAAAGAAACGTTGCAAATATTTTTTGGTCCATAACCCCAATGAGAAGGTAAGCCACACGTGATAAAAAAATGACCCAATGCGCAATAGTTCAAGCATCTGAGAGGAGTTTTCCAAAAAAAATTGTTTGGAGGATGACTTTACCTCCCCACTAGATTTGAAGAGTCCCTGGAAGCCCCTCTTTAAACTTGTTGTAAATCCTCTATAAATCCTCTAGCACCAAGGGGACACAATAGGAGTCCTGGGAATATTTTCCCTCTCTAAATTTTTGAGTGGGAAGACCCTGCTATTTGACATAACCATTTTGAAACCAGGAAAAAAAGGAGGACACCACCGAAGCCTCTTCCAAATTCCATGCCATGTGGTCCTGAAGCTCGAGGATTCCTTACATTTGAATTCGCTACGTAAATTGACCCTTAGAGGCCTTGAACTAAGAGCTTAACCACAATGAAACAAGACCTTCTACAAAAAATGAAATGACTTCAATAAGACCTATTTAACATTCAAATGAAAGGATATGTTTTCAAATGTCGTGGCCACAAGGAGAAGATGTTGGTTGTTGGCTTAAGGGATCTTGACCCAGGTTGAGAGTGTTCTGCGCAAAAAAAAAAAAAAACCCTCCAACTATTGGCACTTTCGGCAGTGATCTACTTGCGTATGCCAAAGTCTCACCCAAAGTTGTATGAGGGGTGGTGGAACCAGGTTTCCACACCCTAAGGGAGGAATATGTTGTGGATATAACCCTTCTGATCTTATCTTACTACTACTATTCTGCACAAATGATTTTTAACCTGATTCAAATCTAACTTTAATAAAACCCTTAACACAGATGCAGACTTACGCAAACATAGAGATCTATTTTATTCAGATATAACTTCACATAAACCCTTAACAGAAAAAGATAAAGATCTTGCGCAATTATATAATCAACTTAAACAAATACACATCAATAATGTTAACTGCATCAGATCTTTAAGTAAATCAATACATCAACACATAAACATAGATCATCCAAGTAAAATATTTCTTTCGCAAAAACTTCTCTATATTAGCATATCTTCAATGATTGCAATTCTATATCTTGCGCACATAGATGCAAAGTCCTTGCACACAGCCCAGAACTTAGGTCTCCACGCACACAATCACAGGAGCCTATCTCTACTCAGACTTATCATGTAAATTGCCCAAATCATATAACAGATCATTCATTCGTGACTCAGCTTAGGAATTTTTTTTACTTGAATCTTACATGACCTTTTATATAACTTAGATGTGCTAAAAGCATGGACTCAAACCGTGGTTTGAGCCCCATGTTTTACCCTTTTACCTATTACAAAAATAAGGAGCTTTGACCCACCCAAAAGCCACTTGACTTGCGCACTACGCTTTCACAAAAGAACAAAATTGACTTAGACTTTGACCCCAAGGGACCCTAGCCCAATAGGCCCCCAACAAAAACTTATGACTCGTCCTTGAGTCACTCTTGTCTAGATTCTTGCATCGTGGATTTAAGCACTTGGATAGATTCTTACAGAGGCAAGATGGCCTCGGCACGATGTGTGGCAGCGCCTTGTGCTTCTTTGACTAACTTCTCTGTGGTCATCCCCTCCGTGGTTAGGTTGATGTTCTGTTGCGTCTAGCGAAGTCCCTTGAGCATACCCTCAATATGTTGTGACAGTTGTAGTGCTTCATCTGCCCAAGTTTGGGTCCTTTATTTCAAAATTTTCTCCTTGTGGCGCAGTGTATCCATCTCATCCTTAATGTGTGGGCTCTCCTGCAACCGGGCTAATCACTAGGCAGGGACAAGGGTCTATGTCACGATTGGAATTTCATCCAACTGTAGCTTCTTATCTCGAATTTCTATCCTCAAATACTGCAGTACTAGATCTTCTTGGAGAGAGGATAATATCCAAAACTCATCTTTAAACAAAGTGCTACATTTCTCTACAGCAACAGTAATGTTGGTGGTGGCCTCCTGAACACTGGCATCTCCCTGTGCTTGGACTTCTGGTGCCATCTCGAGTTGTATATTTGTCTCTAGTTCTATGAAATTTTGATCCAGGTTAGCGTGGATGGTCATTATCTCGGCCTTTGAATATTTTAGTGTAGCTACAAGAGCTTCTAGCTTGGTAGTGGTCGCAGTGTCAGTTGATATTGGAAAACTTGGGATCCTAGAATAGAGTTAGTTGATGAGTGTTTCTAGTTGGGTGTGTTGCCTCTCTGCATCATGTCTTTCTTTCTTGACAATCTTCTTAATCTGATATAACGTGTTGTCCCACTTTTGTTCCTTTTCTGTGGCGCGCGGCACACATTACTCCTGGTATTACAACTCATTAGTGATCATGCTGTGTATTGCGTGCAACTGGCCAATGTGAAACACAACCAAGTTTACTCTGATATTTGGCCATGAGCGGGTGGTAGCACACTGTCCTAGATGAGAAGACTGGAGCGGTGCGCCTGGAATCTGAACCAATCGGATTTCTACGGTTGATTCAGTGACTTGTGCGCTAACTTATAGCACACTCACTTGAACCATGCTCACCTGATTCACACTCTCTTGAATCTTGCTCTCTTGTACTTTGAGATGTTGGAGTTTGTGTTGCACATCATCAAGGAAAGTCTTGTACTGCTTCTCTATGGTACTTCAAGCTTCCTCTGCAATGGTTTTCACCGGTTTTTCTATCTCATCAAAATATCCTTCTGTCAATACCAAAGGCTTGGTTCCCATCTTCTTTTTTTCCTTCCTCTTTCTGAGTGGGCTTATATGTGTCTGGGGCCCTCTCTTAGTTTCAAGACGAGTTTCTGTTTGTGTTGAAGGAGCATCTGCACAATCTCCATCATGATCCTCCAAACATGCATTGTTGGGAACATCCACAGTGTCCTTTGGTTGTTCCGCAACCTCTGTCATCGTTGTGGTCTCCTGTGTATATTTTTGTGTATATTTTTTAGTTCTTAGCTTCGACACTGATGTCTTAGGTTGAGTAGAAGAAGTGGCATCGATATCTATTATTGAAATCAACCAGGAAGCGTTCCAATTGGTGGTCACCTGGACGAGATCATCTTTTATGGCAAGGTAAGGCAAGTCATACCACACATTTGACATATCGACCTTCGCACAGATGTGCACGGTATGAAATGAGGCCTTGAAATCTTTGATATACTTGTACTTCCCATAAAACGTCGGCGATAGGCGTGGATTCGACCGAACCACATGGTGCTACTCTTTCTGGAATAACACCCAAAAGATCTTATTCTCTGTCACTCTTAAAGGGTTCCTCGTCGCCCAGAGGGAGTATAGTGAATTGCTTCACATAAACCAATTTTTATGTCAAGGAGTTGTGACTCTGACAGAGGCTTCCATCCCACTAGCATGGTGAGCAGCAAAATCCATGTGTAATGGAATATTTTTCCTTCCTCCTGCATCGCCCAGACATTTTAAAAGAACTCCTGGGATAGCTACTTGGCCCAATTTTACTACACCCCTTTGATGCATTGCACTACTAATGAAATGACTGTCATCATAACTTCTATGGTGAAACACTTCATCATCAATTTACATGCTAATATTTGTGTCACAAATCAGACCAATGGGTCGTTGATTGTACTAGAAGCAAAACCTCGCGTGTTTCGGACCACTCCATACTTCTTCTTCATATTTTCAGAATCTTTCTTCTCCATACCATTTCCTCTGAAGGCTTCGGTTGAGTCTACGCCTTGGTATGGTAAAAATGTAATATGGTGGATTAACATTTCATCGATGGGAATTCTCATTCCCAGCCAAAGGTAATTGTCATGCCCCAATATCAGCAACTAGTGCAGGAAAACATCATTGATGGTGCTGCGACCAAAGTGAGGAATGTGCAACAGGGTGAGGAGCCCAACCTTCTGAAGCCCCAAATCCCACTGCTTTGCCTCTACCTTGATTATCTTGTTTCTTCATATGGAACTTGCTCCAGATATTGTGACGATGAAAGTTCTGGGAACTTCGCGCGGTCCACCAAATCCCAATATTATAAATTCAAAAAGGGGACCCTTCCTAGTAGGTCACCCTTGACCAGCACATTCTCTGGCAATAGTGGTGTATCAATGTGCACTTTGACCTTGTTAGGATCTCTGGGAACATCTATTGATGGCTTTCGTGGCACCAGATTTGGAGGTAACTATAAAATTGTCTCAAGCTCCTCATCAAATCCTTCCTCTAGCAAGTTACCTCTGTTTATTCCTCCATTGGTTTCTTTTGTCTCTTAGCGTGAGGAATCGGTTTTGACTTTGGGATCTTGCGTAGAGAATTTTTGATACCTAAAGTTTGACCTTTCTTTTATTGCGGCACACCACTGGCACGAGGTGCTTGTCGCTCAGTAGGGGTAGGCTTGGTGGTATTCATGGTTTCTAGGATCAAATGGACTAAGCCTTACTGCTGTAACGTCTCTTCAAGCAGATCCCAATATGGAGACATAAAAATTTCAAAGAGAACGACGGAAGAGGGAATATTTCGATTAGATCACTCAAAAAGAAAATTGGACTTATGAAAAACTTCATGCCATATTTATAGTGACATTCTGGCCTAAACGACCTTATTTCCATTGAAAAAGCTCCATTTATGCTCAAACGGACCCAAATTTGGTGTAATATCCCCATTGAATGTAGTTTTTCTGCTCCTCCTAACAGTAATAAAGTTGTCTTATCCAGTTTGACTATTCCAACGGTTATTTTATGGCTTCCGTGTGACTAAAACCTCCTTCTGGCGCATCCCCTATGCTAGCTTCGCAGATACTTACGCACCTTCAAACTTTGTTGCTCAAAATTTTGAAAAGAATATTCATACCCTCTACTAGGCATCTTTAGAGTCTTGTGCCCTATCGTAACTGTTTAGAGCACTAAGACATTATTTCGGCCATATAGTCATTTAACATGTGTAGGGATAGGCTCATCCCTGTAATTTCTTAGGCGAATACCATTAACATATCCAGGAAGGAATTCGCCATTCAGGGTAGTCAAACAACCAAACCTGCTTCAGTGATTTCCTTGATAATATAGGGCCCAAGCCAATGCATATTGAACTTCCCTGGAAAGCATGCAAACTTACTGCCATAAAGTAACACTAAATACCCCTTTTTAAAAATATTTTGTATGATATTTTGATCATTCCAAGCCTTCTTGCACACCCTTTTCACCTGTTAGTGAAACCCAACAATGAATCTATCCTCTTCCAGTGCAACAATTTATGACAAGTGTTCCTCCATAATGTTTGGGTCAGCCATGTTGGTGACTACTACGATGCGTAGACTAGAGAAAATGTATTCCATCGACATCATGGCCTCCTATCCATATACCATCCTGAAAGGTGTTTATCCCATCAGCTTCTTGCACGTAGTCTTGTATGCCCATAGAACGATAGGTATGGACACATCCCAGTCATTGCGATTGGAATTGCATATTTTTGTGACTGCATTTTCAATTATCTTATTAAATGCTACAATGACTCCATTTTCCTGAGGATGATAGGGTGTGCTCTTCTGATGATTTATTTTGAATTATTTGGTCATCGCCTGAATGGTCTCATTTACAAAATGCGTACCCTAATCACTCATCAGGATTTTGCGACATCCAAACCTTGTCATAATACTCTCAAGAATAAATTGCACAGCCTTCTATTTGTTGCAATATTTCACAGGTTGAGCCTCTACCCACTTAGTCAAATAATATGTAGTAGTGATGATATATCGCGCTCTAGTATTCTTCCTTGGGGGGTTAATTGGTATGAAAAAAACAATTTCCCACTTGTCCAATGCCTACAAAGTAACATGTGGTTGTAGTGGCATCTTGTCTCTATGCGAGGGTCTTTCCATCTTCTGACATACATCACAAGCATGACAATATTCCTTTGAATCAATGTGCACCGTAGGCCACCATAACCCAGCCCTTAAAATCTTCTGCGCGGTTGGTTTTCCAGTGTAATGACCACCTTCAATGCCTTGATGTTCTTCAGCCAATATGCTAGGTCTTTCTAACTCAGGAACATATCACTTCAAAACTTCATCATCCCCCATAATGTATAATTGTCCTACGATCATGGTGAATTTTGTTGCACGCGCAACCGATTTTTTCTTATACTTAATTGTATATTCCACAGGTGCACTTCCAGTGGTTAGATAATGGATTATATCAGTAAAATTATCATCAAATATCTTAATAGTGAACCATTGCACGTCCGGTAATCCCTCCTCCAAATTATTTGGTTCTTCTTCATTTTCAATGCGTGAGAAGTGGTAAGGTTCTGTGTTCAACCTTCCAAGATTTACAATCACATCGAAATCATATTCCTGGAAAAAGAGGATCCACCTGCATATCTTCCCCCCCAACACATGATTGTTCACTAGGCATTTCAAAGTAGAATGATCTATGAACATCTTCAAATGACCTCCAAGCACATAATTATGGAACTTTTGCAGCACATACACCATGGCTATCCCTTCTCCTTTTGTGGTTGAATAAGTGTACTCATCAGTTGACAACTTACGACTTGCAAATTTAATCATATGATCAATATCTCCCACACCTATCCGTGCTAATACAACTCTGAGTACGA
Organism: Pinus albicaulis; assembly: GCA_034641835.2. Lineage (NCBI taxonomy): Eukaryota > Viridiplantae > Streptophyta > Pinopsida > Pinales > Pinaceae > Pinus > Pinus albicaulis. The sequence goes on along the minus strand of CM076584.1, from coordinate 671,679,216 downwards.
TACATGAATCATCAACATGCACATGTAATTCTTTTGACCAATCTAGGAAAACCAAGATAGGCACACTTACCATCTTCTCTTTAAGTATCTCCAAACTGTTCTAACAACCCTAATCCCGATATAAATTGGTGTCCTTCTTTAGCATATTCTCCATCGGCATAGTTATCTTCGCATAAGCTTGAATAAACCTCTGATAATATCCAGTATTTCCCAAGATCAAGAACAACTTATTTACATTCGTCAGGGGATACAGATTAATAATGACAAAAATTTTGGTTGGATCAACCATCAATCCTTGTTGATAGATAATATGTCCTAGCAAGATACCAAAGGGGACGCAAAATATGCACTTCTTCAAGTTCATGGAAATATGGTACTGTCGACAAGTGCTTAGCATCAAAAGCAGGCTAGAAACATGTTTCTTCAAGATCCCAAAAAAGGTCCAATCATCGAAGTATACTTCTAAGAAGTTGTGGATATAGTCTTTTAAGGCAGCAACTAATACGCGCGAAACTATGGTTGTTGCATTCTTCAATACAAATGGCATCATAGTATATTGGAATGAAACCCATTCTGTCACAAAGGTATTCTTACTTCGGTATTCAGGCGTGATCCCTATCTGATGATATCCTAAAAATCCATTAGTAAATGAATAGGATTTTTTCCCTCCTACATTGTCCAAAACCTCATCTAAGAATGGAGTCAGAAAAGGATCATGTACACATGCATCATTCAATTTGTGCAAGTCAACACATATCCTTATTTCATCTTTTGTCTTATTTTCTTGTACTACCATGGGACTCACCCAATCTCATTCCTCTACTGGCTCAATAATTCCTACATCAACCATCTTTTCCAGTTCTTCCTTATCCTTTTTTCTTATACTTTGGATTCAACCTATAATGGCGTTGCTTGATAGGCCTAGCGTTTAGTTTAAAGGTGATTTTCATCATTCCAAGATCTCTAATAATCCCTTTTAACTTAGAAAATTTAGTGTGAAACAAATTTTGATACTCAGTAAGAAGCTCTCGAATATTACCCATTGTATCTTCATCCCAATAATCCCCTGTCTTGTTTAACTTAGGCTACTCTTCTGTCCCAATTTTTAACTTCCCTAGTTTTAACAGGTTTAGTAACATTTGGCAATGCAATCTCTGGTCCATCAATTACACGCTGACCCTCAAACTCAGGAATTTTAATTTTTCTTGGATCCTCCTCGTTGTCCTCAGCAGTCACATTTCGACATTTAACTGAAGCCTCTAACTGCACATTCCATTATGGTGAGGCCCATATCACCGATTCTTTTGGCATATCAAATATAACATCCTCAATATCCTATAACGCTTCTTCAACATTTTGGAACCCAATTTAAAATTTGAAATCCAAAATGAAGCTTTCTTTCAAAGTAGTCCATTCGGCAGTACCATGTCTTAGCTCTGTCTCCAAGTACCAATTCATGGGTACCCTTTCTAATGTATGGATAAATATGTGAACCCATTCTGGTTGTGGCTCTTCTCCCAAAACTGCAGTCCAATTAGCTAAATCAATTCATGGATACTTTATGCATGAGTAAGTTCCTTTCATTATAATGATGGGGCTAACAAATCGAAGTTGTAGCATTCGATGGCAGTCATTCCAAGTAGCAATATTCTCTTTGTGATTTCCCCACTAGTACATTGGGATTGAGCGCAAAGATAGATCACACATGCGGAATTGTTGTTCCTTCGAAACATCACTTCCAATTTCATATAAGAACATATTGACATCTCCTATGCCATCATAATGGGGCAGTTCACGTATCGTGGAAGATATAAAACACAAAGACCTGGTAACCTGATTACAACAAAGTGTGGATACTTCGTGTAAGAGGTTCTATCAATTTTCCAATTCCTCATATGAGTCTTATAATCATGAACTATCCTTTTCCAAACTAAGCTAGCCATCTATTGTTGGGTTGATCCAATTTTTGTCCCTCGCAGTCAATTTGTACACGTGATCAATATCATCCTCGACATATTCATCATGCAACGACTCTGTGTATCTCACTCCTTGTACTAGATCTAGAGGGACCACAACCCTTGTCCCATTGCTTTCAAATACCATGCTCATTGGCTTGAGGTTAGTAATAGAATCCATGTCAAAATATCAATCTAATCCTAGCAGCGCAGGATATGGGTTTGTATCATCAACAATTTCGATGACTTCAAAGTCAGCAAACACCTTGACTCCTTCTTTGTCAACTACTACCCTACAGAGTCTGCCCATTGGCATAATTTTTTGTAGGTTAGCCCTGCGCAGTATATTTGTGGACCATTTGAGCTTAGGTTCTCCCATTCTTTGCCATGTTTTCTTAGGAAGTACATTTGCATCAGACCCCATATCCAGGATGACTTGATCCATCTCAAAGTCTCTTATTTGAGTAGTCAAACACATTTCCCATCTAGTCCTTCTCTTTCTTCTATAGATTTTGTTGAAAGCCCTCTGTTCCCTCTGGGTTTGTTCCTTATCAGTCTATTCTTCCTCAGTGCAGTTGTCAATTAGTATTTGCAGATTTTCAACCACCTTCTTATTGCGCAGAAGCTTAATACAAGCTTTCAGGAAAAATTTTATCTCATCTGGATCAGTCACCTATGTGGTATCAATGTGCCTGATCGATACTTTTGATGTCGATGCACCAAGGTCCATAAATTTCTTCTTCTCTTCATTGAAAGTATCATTTGCCTTCTGCAAGTTAAATCCTTCCTTGTTCTTAGGGGCTTTCTGAACCCAGACATCTGTAGTATGTTTCTTACCTTAAATTTTTTTTTCACCAACTGTTACACCACTTATGGTCCCAATACTAACACTAGGCTCTTCATCAAGTGACCCTGACCTCATGATTTGAACACCTCATGTAGGTGTCGCAGTATTCTTCTCTTTCTTCTTTGCAAACAACATAGGGGAATCTTCAATTACATGGACAAACAACCGACATTACCTACAAGGTTGTTATGTTGGGTTTTTGAAATCACACGTTAAGTGGCTAACGTCTCCACAATTATAACAGATTATAGCCTCTTCCTCAACTAGCTCCTCCTCCTCTTCCATGCCCTCTGCCCTAAAATCCCCCTCGCTAAGGGGATGATGCAGGTGAATTTGGATCTCTATTTTATGATAGCATCCTATAGGTCATAGCTTGGTCAATCATTAGGTCAAAAGTGTGACATTGCTTCTCATCATGGCCTACATATCATAAAAAGTTGCAATATAGTTGCTTGTCCATTGAAATATATTTGTGCAACCTGAAAAATTTGTATGTAGGGTGTTTTCTGACTACTTGATACATTGCACACCATATTGGATGGTTAGCACATGGTGGTGCTACCACCCATGGATTAGGTTTGATCAGAATCAGTCCTCCAACTACCAGATATTCACCATAAATGGGGCATTTCTCCTTGTAATGTCCTTCAACTTTGTAGCGCACACACCTTATCTCAACACGTACATCCTTCCCATTCTCCGTTCGTAAGCTTTGTAGTTCTAAGTGTAAGGTATCCAATTCACTCTAAATCTACTAAACCCTAACCTGCACATTTTGAACTAGAGAACCCTCTAGCTTCATTGTGATTTCCACAGTTTCGGCCTCAGATGCGATCTTTTGTTGAGACAAAGGCAGGCGCAGATGCAGTAATAAAATTTCAATGAACCATTCTTTATGTTGATCATCACTAATAGTGAAGCCTCCATCTCTAATGATACATTTTAACTGTCGATCTTCTTCCCATATGGTTTCATTCACTTCCTGATGACTATCGTTTAATTCGGTAACAAATTGAGCATATGACTTTGGCTTCCGAAATTGTTCTTTCAATGCATCTTTGAGATTATCTATCATCACATTTGGGTTATTTGCTACATACCTCATATACCATTCTAGAGCACGTTCTTGGAATACAGCAGTGAGTTGTGCTTTCTTAACATCATCATCATTAATCTGTTGTGCCTTCGATACAGCCTCTACAACAAATCAGAATTTTTCAGTGTCTTCATTCCCGACACCCTTAAAATTCTACATCTTAATAGATTTATCCATATCGAAGACTGGTGGTGGAGGTGGAGGTGGAGGTGGAGGTGGAGTGGGATGGAGAGGAGTGTGAGGTTTCTTTGTGAGTGGGGTGGATGTGATTTGAAGCACAATTGTAGTCCTTTCTTCAGATTGTGCTAATTCACCAAAAATTCTTGTTTCAGACTCTTCGTCATGGTCAAATTTTCCTTTGAGGGTATTTACACAAAATCTTCGTCCATGTCTGTGTTATAAATTTTTCCACTACGTGTAGAGCTAGGTTGACCTATTCTAAACATTCACTCAGTATGGTTTCAAAAAGTACCCTTTTCACATAAGAGAATTTTAATCCACAGCTTTAAAGAGCACATGAACTTACCTAGAGGGCCTTTGAAGAACATTCTTTTTAGCTTCATAATATGACGCAAAGGCGTCAATACAAAATTCAATGAAAAATCCACCTAGAATGTTGTATATCCAGTAAGATATTGTAAGGGTGATCTTATTGCTATATTTTTCCAATTTTTGAATCAAATCTGGATTCCACTTGGTGACTATGTCGTCCTTCACGCAGGTCTGAAACTCAGCAAGTTGAGATAACCACTCATGTATTTCTGTTGCAAAGGACGCAAAGAAAATCTCATGTTGCTATTTATAAATAAATATTTGTTCCCACTCTTCAACAGATAAGCATGGATTCTAGTTCTCTTGGATCACGAACTCGCACACCTTTCTATCCAACCAATGATGTAATTCAAGCTTAGTCGGGTGCCACAACATCAAATCCCCCTTAAACAGATCCTAGTCCAGGAAAAGGAACCATTTGTTGGCTTAATGGGTCCTATCCTAGGTTCATATTGTTATGCACAACCAATAAAACCCTCCAACTACTGGTCCTTTTGGCAGTGATCTGCTTGTGCAGACCAAAGTCTCACTCGAAGCAGTATTGGGGTGTGATGAAACCAAGTTTTCGCACCCTGAGGGAGGAATGTGTTGTGGATATAACCCTTCTGATCTAATATAACTACTATTGTTATGCGCAAGTGTTTTTTAACCCGATTCAGATCTAACTTGAATAAAACCCTTAACACAGATACAGACTTGCGCAAACACAGAGATCTATTTTTTCCAGATATAACTTCACAAAAATCCTTAATAGAAACAGATAAATATCACGCACAATTATATAATCAACTCAGATAAATACACATTAATAATGGAAAATGCATCAGATCTATAATTAAATCAATACAACAACACATAAACAAAGAGCATGCCATTAAAATAGTACTTTCACCAAAACATCTCTTTATTAGCAGATCTGCAATGATGACAATTATATCTCTTGCGTAAATAGTCGCAGAGTCCTCGCACATAGCCCAAGACTTAGGTATCTTTGCACATAGCCACAGGAGCCAAACTCCACTCAGACTTATCACAAAACTTGCCCATATCACATAACAGATCATTCATTCATGACTCAACTTAGGATCTTTTTTTTTTACTTTACTCTTACATGTTTTTTTAAATAGCTTATACGTGCTAAAACCATGGACTCAAATCGTGGTTTTAACCCCATATTTTACCCTTTTACCCATTACAAAAATAAAAAGTTTTCACCTGCCCCAAAGCCCCTTGACCTGTGCATTGCGCTTTAACAAAATAGCAAAATTGACATAAAATTGACCCCAAGGGACCCTATCCCAACATTGGTACATGGCTAAGGTGTTATCAGCAACTGAAACAATAGACTATAATTTTTTTCGTCATTATGAAACCCTTAGTGGTTCATGGAATTTTCATGATTGGAGGATATATTCATGATGATATTTTGAACTAATTTATCTAATTTAAAAGTGTTGTATTTTACCAAGTATGGATTTTAGAGAAAATCATTCCATAAGAAATATTTTATTTTGATATTATACCTTAAGTATTGTTTTCTATATTTTTGTGTGTTATGTGGTGTGAATGAAATTAATATTTCTAAATTCTAAGAGCTTATTTATAAAGTTAAAGGTTTATATATTAAGGTCCATTACAAGTCATATTAGATCTCTTTCTTGGGTCAAAAAGGGGGTTGTTTTTTTTCAAGGAGAAAATAAGATGGTAATGTTCATACTGATTTCTGAAACTTTTCTTACAAAGATTGAACACTCATGTTGTAAATATGTGTTCCTATAGAAAAACACTCTATTTCAAAAAAGAAAATTAAAAAAAAAGCATCGAAAATGGAGTATGGGAAGTGAAGTATTATTGATTAAAACCTAGTATAATCCAACTTAACCATCAATCTAGCAAGCACTGAGATAAATCAAATATTTTGAGGTGCAAACTTCTTTTAGAGTGAAAAACGTGAAAAAAAAATTGTAGCTCAAGTGATTTGGCCCCCCTTGTTTCCTAATATATCTATGGTTAAAATGGACACACACACACACACACACAGATATATATATATATATATATATCCATTCAAGGAAATGAATCCATTTTTTCATTTACAATTTAAACCATGGAATACATACTTGCGTATGTATGTATGTATGTATGTATTCCATGGTTTAAACTGTAAATGAAAAAATGGATTCATTTCCTTGAAAATCCCTTTGGGTAGATGACTCAACTTAAACTTGGAATTCCAACAAATATTCATTGGATTTATACAAAATTGATTAAAAATATATACCTGAAAAGGAACCAAAATGTAGAATACTGAGACTACTTGAAATTTATTAAGCATGAGATTTGATTTCTTCAATTGTTTTATATAATATAAGGATAGTTTTTTCTTTAACCATAGATATTGAGTTGATATTGAAATATGTTAATTTTAACATGGGCATTGAAATATTTTATCTATGACCTACATTGATTTTTTATAATGAGAAATAGTTTTAGATGTCATATGTTAATTTTATATTAAGAATTGAATGAATTATACATATTTAGGGTTATCATGTTTATTAAGAACTAATTGATTTTTTTACTTGCAACTACTTATTTTTTACATCGAAATATTTTATTATGGTCAACATTAACATATGTTTCTTTAAACTCTCTCTATATACATATATATGGAATTTATTTTAAAATAAATTAGTTCCTATAGATATTCAAAAAAAAATATTCAGTTTATTCCTAAGAAAAAGACCCATAATTTCATTCATAAAAAATGAGTGAACATTGCATCCTTTACATACACTTCAAGAGAGTATTCAAGTAAGCCCCATCATTAATATCAATATCAAGGGGTGCCAATAAAGATATTATCCTTACATTTTCCTTTCAAACAAATCAAGCACAAAGATTTTTTCATTCCATCATGAAAAAACAAGAAGAGAAATTTTCCTTATGCAAGTGAAATTACAAAAGTAAACTCAGAAAAAAATGTGCATGAGGAGATGGGCTATAATCCTCGAGAAAAAACATGTCTTTATAAACAAATATTGCAAATAAAATCAGGTCAAAAATGCATATCCCTCCACACCAAAGACAGGCTACACCACTTTGATCGATATATAAGATTTCTAAACAGCTATCCTATGTAAAATTGTATATTTTTCTGATGTATGACCCCCTAATAACCCATAATATATATATATGTGTAATGTGGGAAGTATGCATAAAAACCAACAAAAAAAACATGGATTTCTGACCAATGGACTTGTGGAAGCTATATATATATATATATATATGAGTTGTAGCATGTAAAACATAATAAAAATAAATAAATAAATAAATAACAAAACAAATCAAATGAACTATGAAAAATATTTTGTATGAACTCTCCTTAATATGCTAAGGAACTATGAATTTATTCATGTAACGTTGATGAAAAACCTCATAACTCTAACCAAATATTCTTCTCTAAAAGGAGACCCCTTTTGATAAGATCTCTACAATATGGTTCCTTTCCCTAAAGACATGTGGAATGAAAAAGAAAGAAAGGTATCATATATTCTCTTAATATCCTCAAGAATGGGTTGTAGAAAAATGTTCCTGAAAGAGATATGTATTTTTAGCGAGCTAATAGAAATCATAGAATCTTCAAAAATATGAATCTAAGTGTATACGTTTTCAATAGAAAACAAGAGAAATAATTTTCACCACGAAAGTTTCACTTGGTTTTTAGTCCCAAAGCCCAATCTTATTTTTACTTTGAAGCTATTATCAATAGAAAGGAATAATATAAATCCTCCACTATAATTCTGACCATTTTTCCTCGAGGCACCATCGAAATATACACACAACTTTGTAGTGTCAATGCATTGAGGAATTATCACTCTTTATGCCACATTTCCTTTTTGCTGATGATAATGACTTGTTGAAGGCACGAAAATCACTGCCTCAACATTAGCGATAACCACTCGGTTAGAACTTAAAAACCGTTCCTTTTCTATTTGGAATAGTGACTCTAACTGGGGATAATGGGACCAGTTTCCCTTTGAAATGTAATTGGGTGGGTGGAAGGTGAAAAATAGTGAAACGAGAATGATAAATGGAAGTAAAATCAACTTAATTATGTATATGTCTATTTATCTATATCCCAAGACTTAATTTTACTCTTTACATGTGATTTCAAAGATTTTCTTAAGTGCAAGATAATATAGATCGTCAAACACTTAAAGAAGTAAATAAAAATAAGATGATTAATTTTATTAAATATTTAATCAAATTAATTGTTAAACGCATATCACATGAAATATCTCATTGTTTCATACATATATTTAAAGATGGCAATATCACGCGTTCAATAGTGAATTAGTGCTCAATTGTTTTTAAAGAACATACATAAAAAACAATTTAAATAAAAGTATGACTATTAATCAGATATAATAACAACATTATATAAATATAAAAGTACCTGATATATCATATCCCTTCTCATGAGAAAATAGAATTGGTCCAACCTTTCTATTTACATGATTCAAAATGTACAGTAGTGCAACTTTATAAAGCCTTCTTTACAAAAATTCAAAACATTGTTCTTAACAAAATTAAAGTGTATTTACAATTGATACTTGAACTATAAAATAGTAAATACATGAAAAGATGAGGAGGTTTGAACACCCCTCCTTAAAATAAGACTTAAAATATAAAAAATAGAGTTTTTTTAAACAATAGATTCAAGAGTGGGAAGTTGGTTGCTTTCACATTTGTTGTCTTAATATGTAGGTATCCACCATGGGCTTCAATTCAAGAGGTTGAGCTAGGCTTATGTGCATATGCCCCATATACACTACATCTGAGAGCACAAGAAGCATGTGTGAGGTGGTGTTGGAAAGGCATTGTAACATCATCCATTGGTTATGTGGATTTAATAGATATTTCCAATACTTCTCAAGATTCAACTTTGATAAATTTTTAATATTATCCTCCTTTTTAGACCATTCTTTCCATGATTTCATTAGTATATTAACCTCGGGCAATGAATCTGTTGGGCATTCCTAAATTATATTATCACCAAACAGGTTCTTGTAGATGGTTACAGTAATATTACTTGCGATATCTCTCGCACTGAAAAATGGCTCTTTCTGCTTGCTTCAATTTTATATCCTAGTCTCTGAAGAGGATTTCTTTCTGTGATTCTTCTATTCTTGGAGGGTTCTCTACTCTACCTTCTGCATTGTCTTTCCATGTGATATAATCAGAAATTTTATCATCAATTTCATCGAATTTTGTCCTTAGATCTGATAATTGATTGATCAGTGAATCACTTGTTTTACATAGATCATTGATTACTACCAACTTTTGGCAAAATACCACCTGTTGCTATGCAAGGAGGGTGTTAAGTTCCATTGCTTCTTTCTTAAAATCCTCAATTTTAGGATTACCCTTCAATTGCTCAATTATAACTTGAAGTTATGGTTACTGAGCATCTTTAACCTTGATGTCGGTTTCATGTTGAAGTTTCATTTCATCAAAGATTTTTTGAAATTGTGATAGTTATAATTGTAGTTGATGATCAATGCTCTATTTTTCTTGTAATAATTCTTTCTCCAACTTTTTGATTTCATCATCTTTGTCTTTCATTAATTTTTTTAATTTTGAAGCCTTTTCAATAGTAGTTGTTGCATAGGCCCTTGCCAATTGTGATAGCCTAGTTAAATTATTAGAGGGTTTTTTTTTGTGAATCCTTCCACACAACATCCAATGATACATCTACCGGAACTAGTGTCATGGATTGCTCAACTCTCCTTCGCTTTCTTTGCTTTCTCATTATGTCCCTATGCGTAGTATTGTAAAATATATAGAGGTATCCCTTTGATTTTAAGAATAATTTCTGAAGTGGGGTGTGTTGGAATGAATTATACATCATCTGTATTAACATATTTGTCAGAATCTCGAATAGAAAGTGGGTAATACTTATTAGTTTCGGGAGTGCTGATTTCTTCTTTTGGAGTTGAGGTTTTTACCTCTTGCAGTCTTCGTTTATTAATATTTTGATCAAAATGATCCCAAAAATTATCAAAATCACTGCTAAATAGTAGTTCTCCAGTTTATTGCATTGTTGATGTCTTCTCGTGCTGATGCGGCAGAGGCGCGCATTGCAGCACTGACAGCTCAGGTGACTACTCTTGAGGACTTTTGGGTTCAAGTGGACTATTTGACCTAGGGTATGCCTGCTTGAGGTTTCATGGATGACTTCAAGGAGGAATTTTTAGAGACAGTGATGTCCCGCGAGAGGGATTATCAACCCACTCTACATCGGGTGGCGATCGTAGTGGAAACAGCAGCTCCGGTGGTGGTACCGGGAGAAGTGGTGGATCTAGGTGTCCCCCTTGAGGGAGCACCCCCCTAGAGTAGTTTTGTACATAGGGAAAGCACCCATTATGAGGATTCTTCCCTTATTATTGAAAACTTTTGTATCTTTGGGCTGGCTATTGGGCCAGCGACACTATTTTTTGTAATCGGATATACATATTTTTGATATATATATATATATATATATATATATATATATATATATGAGAGATATTTTTTGCAGCTCTACATGAAGTATCACCTGTTGTGTTTTGTTATGCTGATGGATGCCTATATTTACCTATCGTGGTTTATTTGAGATGCATTTCAGCTTAGAATATTGTTAGCTATGCGATCAATTATTTGGTTTTGACTCTGTTATCACCAAAATCATACCTGATTGGTTATTGATCAGACAACTTCAATGTAAATATTTCAAACCAATCTTTTGATTGAGACTTAGCCTCCTCAACCTGAGAGGGCTCTCTCAAGGGTTAATGATATTGAATAAAGATGTAGATATATGGCTAACTCTATGTGTTTTGTTTTTATATGTTTACAGGTTGAAAATATGGATACTTGCTACCATTGGGCTATGGAGTCAGTGACAGGGATAAAGATAATAGTAACTCTTCTTGTAGAAGCTGAGGCTTGTTTATACTTCAATGAAAGAGTGACACATTCAATAAAATCTCAATAACTTGAGGTTCAAAGGAAGTCTGCACATGTGATACATGAATTATGAGTAATGATACATCAAGGTAGTGAAAAGGAAAGTATTAAAAAAGATTTATCAAAGCTTAACACTTAAAGGAAGTCGGAGCATGAATAACCATGAATTTTGAGTAATAAGCATTAAAACATTGAAGAAAACCTTCCAAAGATAGGACCCAAAAACTCATTTTACCATAGTTCAACACTTAAAGGAAATCAGAGCATGACTAACCATGAATTATGAGTAATAAGAATTAAAAATATGAAAGGGAAAAATTTCAAAGATAAGATATAAATCATTGAAATACACTAAGAATCTCAGGTCCAGAAAAGTTAAATTTCTTTTGTATATATCAGTCAATCCCAAACTTTACAAAAGTAGTCTGCTCAGATAAAATTTTCCAACCTTAGATACATCGAAGTCTTCATTAATTATAGGCATATAGCCCTTAAATTCAGTCTTCCAAGTGGCTATACCATTAAAATCCATTACTCTAACAAAATCTAAGCACTAACTAGATTTTTAACAACTAGGACCGACACTTTTCGAATTAGGAGTTAGAGGCCTACTATGACTCAAACACCTACTTATTACATTTAAACTGAAGATGATCCAAATATTCCTTGAAATGAATCATGAATTTCAACTATGCTGACCATAAATACTCTAACTGTCTTCGTGATGTTGCTCTGCCTACCATTTAGGAGTTGTTAGTTTGATGATTTGGCAATACAGTGAACTAATATCTTCAAACTGTATCCTTAACAGAATATTCCCACATAGAAAATTATTGATCTGATACGCTTTGACATTTCCCTAATACTCTTTGTCCTTCTCATGAGAAGCAGCTTTAAATATCTGTTTACCATTCTTCTTTTTCCAAAATTAGCCACCAAAATTAACCTTGCTGTCAAGACAGAGTCTTAGAGCTAGTTTCGTAGCACAAGAAAAAAAGGTGATATGTAGTGATCCTATACTATTTTTGACCATTGGATGATATTAAATGATCAAAAAAAATTAAACATAACCCTCAAAACTCTTCATCTCTATTATTTTAAGTAACTTAAGTCCAAAAATAATTCTTCATAAATTCTGCAGCATAAAATGTGATTCAAGCTTGGCCTGCGCTACGGAATTGCCTAACTTATCAGAGGCTTGAAAAAACTTAGGTTTTGAGGCTGAAAGGATCCATGAATATACCTGCATGTAAAATATGATTAATATAAGAAAAAAAATATCTATAATACATTGTCACCTTCTTCTTTACCAGCAGTTTCTTCATGAGTAGTTTTCATAGTTTTCTCCATAGTTCCTCTTTCCAAATATTTCTTGACTGATTTTGTCTTCATTATTTCCATATTTCTTTCAACTCCTCGACTTGTCTTTGAAGACTTATCCTCTATTCTTGTAACCATAAATTTCTCTTCCTTGTGTGTGTCATCATGATGTGTAAAGGTTGTGATTTCTTCAACAATTTTTTGGCTTTTCCAATAGACTTTTCAAAATGAGTGACTTGGTCATTCACTTTCTTTTCAACCTCATCTATCATTTTTCTATCTTTCTTGTATCTTTCCAGTTCTCTCTTTGTTTCAGTTAATTCTTCCCTTACTGCTTTTAACTGTCCTTCAATAATCTCCTTTTTATTTTTCTCTATGACTTTCTCCTTTCCCTTTCTCTGTTTGAATGTTTCTTCCTTGTCTTTGCTCTGTCTCTTTAGAGAGTCTGCCTCAAATTTCTTTTGAAACTTTATTTTAGATTGATCATTATTTTCTTTGGTAACCTCTGTCTCAATAGGAGATATTAATACAAATTATTTTACTGCTACCCTTTTTCCTTTATCTTCCTCCTATTGTTTATCTTTGACAGTGATAGTTGCAGAAATATGGGATCTAGTAAAAGGCTCTCTAGGTTTTAAAAGAAAACCTGAATATTTTGGAGAAAAATCTAATTTATTGGATATAAGTCCCTTTATTCTAACCCTGGATCCCTCTATCTCAACTTCTTTCAGTACAGGAGTTTCTGCAATGTCTTTAGCTTGTAGTACGTCTTCAAGTCTACCTTTACCTCCAACAATTTCCTTAGTGTTTCTTTTAGACTTTTTTTTTGCAGGTTTGGTCTTGCTATCTATAACAAGTTTGTTAGCTTGCTTGCTAATGGCTGGAGCTGATGTTATCCCTTGAATGAATTTAGTTTCTTCACCCATATCTTTAGTTATAGATTTTAAACCTTCTTGTTGATGACTTTCTAACTCTGCAGTGGAACTCAACTCTTTCCTAGAAGAAGAAGTTTTGAGTTTAGGAGTTTTCCTTAGAGACAAAACATCCATTTCATACCCATTCATGAACAAGAAGGATGCCCATACTATGTTCAATTTACTTAATTCATCCAACACTAGTAATTTCATCAACCCGTGATGACAAATGGAAATTTCACTTCTTTCAGGTGTTCCTTTCACTTTGTCTGCCATTTTTCCAAGACTTATAAAAAGGTAAAAAGGAATATCTATCAACTTGTTCCCTATAAAATGAAGCAACAGCTTGAAGTGATACATGTAGATTGTTTGGAATCTTCCTTCGCATGTAAAGTAATTTTGTATGACTATCAATAATTTAGAATAATTATCTCTTAGACAAGTTCTAGGAATCCCTTCAGTCGTTTTTATCCCTACATGTTCATGTTTTAGATAATCATCATAACTTTTCAAGTTAAACTTGGTAGCTTTAAACCATTCTTCTCTGGTCCTTGGGATCCCTATTTCTTTAGAAATGCTATCAGGTGAAATTGGAACATGAAGACAACCAACCTTTGTATATGTGCCTTTGAAATTGATCACAAAATCTTGTGAGACCTGTTTATGATGACCTTGAAACCTTTGACAGAACTGAATGTAGCCTGCTCTTGTAAAAATCTCAACAAAATATGGGTCTTCCATGATTAAATTTGGACTTGTAGGCTCATCCCTGAAAGGTATACCTCCTTTATTAACTTTCTTTGGTGTAGCCATCTATTTCTTGTTTTGCAGCAGTGGCCTTCCTTATATTTTTAAACCTGTTTAGCAAAATCGTTTGATGACAGCAAGCTACTATGGTAGAGGAAGACTGGCATAACAATGGATTTCTACGGGAGATGTGAATGAAAGTAAGGTGTTTTGGTAGCAGATTGAAAAAACGAGAAACAAAGTATGAGAAATGAGGGATATCTTTGAAAACGAAAATGGGATGGATTTCAAATGGTGGATGATGCTAAAACATGCCTAACTCTCGAATGATAACCCTATTTTGACAGCACAACCTCGAAACCTTCAGAGGTTAACCACTCATCATTATGTAGAAAACCATTATAGAATGATACAACTTTCATAGTACATCAAAGTTGACAAGTGTCAATTTTGCTACGGAATTACTAGGTGTTTTCGCAGCAAAATCTATTAATTTTGTGCTAAAATCGTTGCGGAATCAGATAATTTCTGACAGATGGCCAGATTTAAGACTTTAAGTCACTTTAAAGTATCTACTCAAGATCTACTCTTTTGATATGACTCGATATCATCTCTAACAAATTAAAACAAAACTTAAAACATATGTTTATCATAAAATTTATCATTTCATGATGTTGTGCAACCTAACTAACCTAAAGACCAACTTGACACATTTTAAGTAAAATTTTGAAAATTTTTGGGTGATAACAGACTCCTTGGTAAATGTGCAAATGTGATATACTCAAATTGTCTACTTAATCTTTTGGCATGCAAATATTTTCTAAACAGATGTGTATCTCTTGTCTAAAATGTTTGGTTTAGCTGTGATACTACTAACTGGGAATCGAGGTAGATATGGATATGGTGAACGCCCCGATGGAGGGCGTCGCACATAAGTCCGATGATGGCGTCATATTATGCCTGATTATTTGTTGCTGGACCAATACACACACCATTTTCACATAGTGGTGATTGGTGTTGTACATTAAGAGACAATCCCTTAGCTCTGATAAGGAATCAGTGCTTAAGACATTTATATGATTATGTCACTGAATTATTTGTCACTGTTTAATCACCCTAAAGTATTTATCATTAAAAACTCAAATATAAAATATAATGAATGTCTCACAATGCTATCATTTGTTGATGTTGAATGAAATGACCAGAAGAAAATGAAAGAAACAAGCCCAAATTAATATGTTGTTACACATCTCAAACTCTAGAAGAGTTATATGAAGGAAATAGTTAAAATGAAGGAGTGTCAATTAAGGGTTTTAACTCTTTCTTACATAAGTAAAAAGAGACCTACTGCTCATTACTTCATTTTATTCAAAAATAGAAAACACAGAATGTAAACTTGAATACATATCAACATAAAAAGATGCCAGAAAATTGTTTCTCATTCATTAATCTTTGAAATCTCTGAGTACAAAATTATATCTGAAGGTTCAAAACTCAGAAAATTTCTTCTTTTGAACTATTACAATAAATAAAATAAAAATCAATTTGAAATTGCTATAACTGATCCTAACTACCTCAACTCCTGAGGAATTCATAAGCTATCTATTACATATCCTCAAAACGTCTTATTATATTTACATCATCTTTGAAAAATTCAATAACACAAAAATTAAAATCCTAATATATATGTTGAATGTGAATAGATGACGATGCTGCTACATTTCCTGGATCAGCTGATTTGTCTTTCTTCGAAGCCAAAGGATCTTTTGGCAACTCTATCGTCTAAGCTATGCACTTCTTCCATATCTCTACTCTTGTCCTAGGTGAATGTATCATATTGTGATACTCCAATCTGAAAGCAGTAATTCGGTTATAGGATGGTCTTTCTGCAAATAGTTTTTTTACCAACCACAGCAGTTGAAAATGTCTCTGAAGAAAGTTGATCATTGTTGCTCCCTTCAGCACCTGATTCTTTTCATGTGTATTGTCAACTTTACTTTTGTCAATACTAGTAATTTTTCATAAGAATCCCATGACAACAGACCTCCACCAAGTCCCCAACATGAAGGCAGACCTACTCTTGTCACCTTGTCCAATGACTTATCAAAATGACTTACTGCTTCTTTAATTTCTATCAAATTCTTTTCTGTGGCCTTCCTGTAATCATTCTTGAAAATCATCTTATTAATCTCCACTGCATATAGGATTATATCTTTAATATCGTTTTCCTCTAACTCTTGATATGTTTTGGAATTAATAAATTCAATGAATATTCTTTCCCAAATATCCCTATTGATTGTCTTTTGTCTATCTGCCATGACTTGTTCTTCAAATTCCCTGATGAGACTTTTCTCTTCTGCAACCTCCATAAAAAAACTCCAAATTGATTTCATTTCTGAAATGATATCATTCCAAATGATATCTTTTGCCTGAATTAAGGATATGTTCCCTTTCAATTTTTCTTTGAGACTTTTGATTTCATTATTAGCATTTTGACTGTTCACTTTATATTTATTGGCTTCATTCTCTATAGCTTGAATAATCTTTGATGCAGTCTCTAAATCTGCTTGAACATTTTTCCAATCTCTTTCTACCATATGCAATTCAGTATTCAACTGAGCAATCTGTGCTTGTGGATCTTCATTACCTAAAGGAAAAACAAAAGTAAAATTATGATTATCAATATGATTTTGCAGTGATATTGCAGTTTTCTTTATTTTGGAAATTTCTTCCTCTTTTTGCATAAGCTGTTGTAGAAGCTTTTCTTTCTCGTTCTCTATTTCTGCAACCTCTACAGCCATTGAATGCTATCTTGTAGGAAATTTTAACTTTTTCTTCAATATAGATATCTCTGTCTCGGCACTTTGTAGAAGTTTCTGCACAATAGTCCTATCATTAGGGTCCACTCCAATCTTTACTATGATTTTCTTCAGCTCCTCATTATGAATTGTTAAATCCCTAGAGTTGGTTTTCTCTAAATTTAACTACTTAATGACTTTTCCAAGAATATTCTCTACCTTCATTTCCATTTGATTTGTCTTTTTCAGATCATTTACAATCAACTGACCTGTTTGCATATGTAGGTTCCCCTTATCCAACAGGGGATTTTATTCACATCCACAGTCACATTTACAGTATTGAAATTGCTAGAAGAACCAATTGACATGTCTATAGGGTGTGACAGGGAAATTATGAGTTGATCTTTCTCAAGATCCATGGCAGTCAAAAGTCTTGTTTGATTTGGAGAAATTTGATATTTAGCTTGGGCCTCCATGCTGGCCTTCATCTTCTTGTTCCTCTATGAAATTTGGGCAAACATCTGTTTGATCAGAGGAACTTTTTCATGAAAGGTCTCGTGACTCCTGGGTGAAGCAGGAACATTTTTTTCCTCTCCCAACTGTAAAGAAAAACCAGGTTGATTATTTGTAGGTTCTTCACTAAACTTTGTCCTCTTCTCGGCTTTGTACTCCTCATCCTCTATATCAACCACTGTCTCTTTTCCTCTTTTATTTGACTTTTCTGATATGATAGGAGTCTAAATATTTGAACCTGTTGAAATCATTACACCTTTACTTGCTATCTTCTCTAAATTTGGCCTACTTTGATGAATGAAATTTGAATACCCATTCTCAATTCTTCTATTGGAAATTACACTATGAGGGTCATAAGCCCACCTTTCCCCTAAGATAAAATGCATCTCATCTAGTATTCTAGTAACCTCTTCAAATGCATGTCTCATATTAACTATGAAAGGACCTATAGTCATGGGTAGTTTTAACATATGCCCCTTTCTCATGGGCACAAAGTGAACTTGATCAAAATTTAGACTTTGTCAAACAAACTCAAAAGAAAATATCCTCATAGGTACAAACATTGGAAGTCTATAAGGCTCAACACTTTCTCCATATAGCCTAATTTCGGAGTAATCCTAAAAAACAAACCAATCTCCAAATTTGCAGTTTTCCCCTAAATCCAAGAATTCCTGAGCTTCGAGTAAGAAACAGGGGGGAGGAACTCCATTCAAAACTTTATATGCAATTGACATGAAACAACTGGCAAAATCAAACAATCCAGTTTCATTTTTTTCTCTTCTTACTACATCTGTCCAGAGCACTACTGATTGCCTTTTCTTATTCATATCCATAATATTCATACCCAGATGCATGAATTCCTCCACATTTTGATATAAGAACAAGTAAATAATTAATGAAGGAAATATGAAAGAACCTGTTAATGAGAAGCTCATGAGTTGTGAATTGACTACTTCCTACCAATAGGATGGAATATCCAACACCATTCTCGGCTTCATCATCATGGAAAACATCCCCAAGATTGATTTATCCACTGTTTTCTCATAATATTTGCCTAGAATCTTTGCAATGCTGCTTAGTACTAGTTGAACCTCGATATAAAAAATTTTCGTAGGAAAATATTTGCTGTCAGGCTGAAATTTCTATGTGTTAGGCTTCAGAAAATGAAAAAACTGATTCAAATCTTGACCTACAAGGTTGTCATAACATGCAACCAAAGAATCATCGAAGAATTGAACACATGACTCCGGCTCTGGATAACAAATGGCTTGGTGAATTAGCTAGGCAGAAACTTGAAAGACATTCTCTCCCTAATAGTTCATCACAAAAAATTTCCCAGGATACATAAATGATACCAACCAATATATAAATTCAGGAAAAATATGGGTTTTAGGGATACATGCAGAAAACACACCAGACTTGGCCATGGCAGTATAAACCGGGGAAGCTTTGTCATTCAGGAGAACTTGCTGGTAAAACAGAAGGTGAACCAAGGAAAAATTGGTGTCTTGGATATCCCTCTTGGTATACATGAGAGGGATATGACTAGCAAAACTCGACAGAGATGAGCATTTAGCCATGATTCAAAATTATGACAATGGACGACTTACAGGGTGGCCAATTATTGATAGGATGATGGAAAGCTGAACAAGATGCAGCACAAACCAATTACAAATATCAACTTAATCACAAATTAATTCGAAAATAATGTGAATTTCGTTTAAATAGGTGGTATGGCTTTAAACTTAAATGCTGACATGACACGCCAACGAGCCTTGAAGTTCACCTAACGTGGAAGAAAACTGTGAACAACTCAGCGTCTTATGTCACTATGGGGGGTTTTGAAGTACAGAGGATTATTTTGGCTTGTGCCCCTGAATTCAATCTCCACCGCTCATCTGTCATGCCCTTGCAGTCAACCCATTCAACTGCGGAGGCAACCTTCATACTAATTCATGCCCTAGTAGTGCCCGCGGGTTGGGTCTTTTGTTCAGAGTTTGAGCCATCATTGCATTCCGCTCGATAAAATAATCTACCTTTAAACTTTAAGTCGGGACCCACTTTCATAAAGTTCAAAGTATTTAAAATTTTAATTATAATACAACTTATAGAAATATTTTTATGCCAAAGTATAAAAACTTTAATACTTTAACATATTTTTAACAATTTTTTATTTTTTTTATATTTTCAAAATTGAAAATAAAAGGATATTGCAGATGATCCAAAACATCTAGCTCCACTTGGGGATAGTGTTTTTTGCCACGAAACGCTAAGAACCTACAGATCAGTGCCTTCACTTCGGGCATGGAGTCAAATATTTTTTGATGAAAAATATACAATGAGGAACCTGTTGTTTTCAGTGGTGGAAATAATGTTTCAGATACTGCTCGTTCACAGGTATTCCTACTACTTCTCCATCAATATTTTCTAGCATAAAGTGTTATTTGATCTGTCTTCAGTGATTTTGTAAGGGCCATGCCATAGAGGATCAAACTTACCATGCCTCCCCTTCTCTTCTTTTCTGGTATCCCATCTTAATACCGGATCTCTAGTTTGGAACATTATCTCCTTTTCCTTTCTATCAAAAATGGATTTCATTTTCTCCTGATATGTGACCAAATTATCTCTAACTTTATTTCTACTTTCACTCAATTCTATTACCTTATTTAGCCTTCTTATCAATGAATTAGGTTCCTCTTTCACTTCTTGAAGAAAAGAAATTACTGACTTTTCTAACTGAGTGGGAAACAAAGCTTGAGTACCATATACTAACTCATAAGGGGACTTACCAGTAGTTATTCTAGTAGTCATTCTCACTACCCAGAGAGAAAATATCAGCTTTGTGTCCCAGTTTTTCTGGTTCTCATTAATTATTTTCTTCAAGATATTTACCAATGTCTTGTTAGATGATTCTTCTAATCCATTCCCTTGAGGATGATATTCTTTGGAATGAGACAATATCACATTATAAGTTTGACAAAAATTTATAAACCTGATTGAGTTGAATACCTGAGCATTTTCTGTGACAATTTTCATTGGACATCCAAACCTGCTGAAAATATTATCTTCCAAAAACTTAATTACTACCAAATCATTTGCTTTTCTGGTAAGAATTTCCTCTACCCATTTTGTAAAGTAATCAGTGGTGGTCAGAATCCACTTAAACTCCCCACTTGATGGTGGATTAATTTCTCCAATAAAATCCAATCCCCATTGTCTGAAGGGTTCTTCAATAAAAATAGGGAGAATAGGTAAAGGAGGTAACCTTTTCTTTTATGCAAACAATTGGCATTTCTTACAACTTCTACTTTCCAACTATAATGACCTCCGCGCAAACATTCATGGTACTCCTTGATCACTTCCATCGATTCTCCTTCTGTCAAACATAGTAACAAGACACCAGCAGGATCTTTCCAATATAACTTAGCATCAATTATAACATAAGGTTGAGCTTTAAGTTCTAGGGCTCTATAATTTTCTCTATTGATTGAGGGAGGGCAAGAGAAAAAACACAAATAGTGAATAATATCCTTATACCAGTCTGAGCAAAGAAATTTGTACTTGATTGTTGACCTTTTTTTAATCTTATTAGTCTCCTCAACCACTTCATCTAATGGTGCAAGAAAATTAATTCCTAGAGTTTGGAAATTAGACTCCATTAGAAATTTAGCTAATCCCTGTCCTTTGACTAACTTAGTAGGCTTAATTTCCAAATCATATTCTTCGATTTTGGCAATCCATTTAACTCTTTTTCCCTCTACATCATTCTGAATCAGCACATCTTTTACAATAGAATTAGGTACACATGCTACTATTTGAGAATGAAGTACATAGGTCCTGGAAGATTTCAATGATTTAACTAAAGCATATACCTGCTTCTCCAAGATATTATATTTGAGTTCTGAATCTCTTAGGACTTTACTGAAAAATGCTATCGGTTTTTCTTTTCCTTCTCCGTTCTTTTGTAACAACATAGCAGCAATAGTGGAAGGTGATGCAAATGAAAAAATTTGGAAAGGTTTTAGGTAATCTAGACTAATCAAAACTGGAGCTTCTTGGAGGGCCTCTTTAATTCTGACAAAAGATTCCATTTCATATTTGTCCCATTTTACTTCATCATTCTTTTTTAACATATTTTTTATTCTTCTGACAATCTCAGCATAATTTGGAATAAATCTTCTCGAAAAATTAGTTTTCCCTAGAAATCTTTGGATATCTTTTTTACTTCTAGGAAATGGAATTGTTTGTATAGCCTCAACTCTTGTTGGATCAATTTTCACACCTTGGTTTGAAACTATATGTCCTAGCAACTTACCTTCCACTAGAGAAAACAAGGATTTTTTAGGATTCAGTGATAACCCAAATTTTCTGCATTTCAGGAAATATTTTTGCATGTGCTCCAAGTGTTCATCATTATAACCTGAAAAAATAGTCATGTCATCCAAATATATGAATACAAATTTGTCACCCACAAAAGCTATATCCATTTCCCTCTGGGAAGTAGCTCTTACATTCATGAGGCCAAATGGCATCCTGGCATACATGAATGTTCCCCAGGCTGTAGTGAAGGTTGTTTTCTTCTTATGTCCTTTTTCAAGAGCTACTTGGTTGTACCCAGAGAAACCATCAACCATGGATAACCTATAAGCTCCAGTTACTTTCTGCAGAACATATTCCATCTTTGGCAAAGGATAATTATCCTTCAAGGAGGCTCAGTTCAAGTTCCTGGAATCTACACACAATCTTATCTCTCCATTGTTCTTCCTGACTAGAACTAGATTTGAAACCCACTCTGAGTACCTGAGTGGGACTATGTTTTTTGCTTGTAAAAGTTTCTTCACCTCTTTTTCAATCTGGGCAAGTAACAGTGGATTAATCTATCTAAGCTTCTGCGTTTGTGGCTTAACCCCATCCTTCAATGGTATTCTATGCTGAATAATATTTAAATCATAAGTCTTTAAATCTTCATATGACCATGCAAACACATCCATGAACTTTTTGAAAAGATCTACATACCTTTCCCTATAATCTTTAGGAACTCCTTTAAACAACTTGAATATTTTAGGCTCCTGCTGAGTTCCTAAATTATAGTCCTCCATTTATCCATCCTCAGATACCTTATTCTAATTTACTACTACATCATTAGAATCAAATAATCTTTCAAGAGGAACCAGGCCCCTAGGAAATATATTATCCTTCAACTGAATTATCTTTTGGTCACCAATTTTCTACTTCAGGTTTCTAGGCACGTCACTTTGATCACTTTGATCACTTTCTAGATCAATTTGACTGTCTTCAAAATTTTCAATCATTGTTAAAAATTGATTGGTCTGCTCATCACCTGCCAATGCTACATTATCAGGGATTGAAGGTCTGTGTCTCAACTCAATTTCATATCTCAGTCTTGATTAATTGGTGGCTTAAATGTACTGGCTGCAACTGCCAATGAATTTTCCATTATATTTTCTTATCTTGGAATAAACTGAAGGTTAAAGGCTTCAAAATAATTTTCAATCAGATCCCACACCTCATTTCTATAGGATCTCAATCTGGGATGCTTAGTCTGACACCAATTCTTAATTTGCCTTATTACTAATTCAGAATCACCAAAAATCGAAATAGATTGTATTCCAATTTGTTTAGCTATTTGCAGGCTCAAAATCAATGCTTCGTACTCAACAACATTATTATTTTATTAAAATTCCAATTTGAAAGAAAAAGGTAAAAACTTACCTTCAGGAGATATAAATATGAAGCCAGCTCCTATGCCTTCTTTAGAATGTGCACCATCGAAATAAAACTTCCAAATTTTATTTGAATGTAGCTCCTTATGTAAACTTGCTGAAGAGAGCTTCTTTTGTGAGTCTTCAGAAAATTTTGCATCTTCATGCAGCATAAAACAAGAGAGATCCTCCTTCTCTTGACCGAAAATGGGGGAATTACCTGCATATTTCTTAGTGGTAGTTTTCATGAATCTGGTTTCTCTGTATAACCTCCTCTCCTCCCCATTGAAAACAGGAATGATGGCATATGTGAAATCCAATTTTAAGGCACTTCCAAGTTTTTCTCCCCAATATCTGGACAACCTCATACCAAATATGTAATGTTCCAAAATTTTAGCCTCCAAGCTAAATGGAACATTAGAGTTAGCAGCAGCTGTAACCGATAAATAAATGGGTAGAAAAGACCATAAGTCTCCTAACGAGGAATAAAATACTCCAATTGTGAAAGGGGACACTCTTTCAAGACTAATAATACACCTCCATGTGTGAACAGGGTTAAAATGAAGCTGCTTTGACTAAGTCAACAGCGCAGTTTTAGTGGAGGAAGAATCCAAGAATGAATAACACAATTTTGGAGGGAGATGTAACTTGGGTTAGAAGTAACCTAGTTGAGTAGGGTCAAGGGTAAGCAAATTCATGTCTTATATAAGGAAGAGGATGGAAGCATTATTCATCATGCTGTAAAATTATAATTCTTGTCTTCCAAGAATTGTTGCTGCTTTGCTGCTTATCAAAGTTGTAGTGTTGTTTAGCACTGGGTGTTCCTGGGCGAGAATCCCACCTCTTTCCTTTGAGTGGCTCATTGGGAGATTTTTTATTCATATTTCCACATCAGGTTTTCATTACAATCTTCAGCCATCTACATCAGCACAGCCTTTCAGGAGATTGTGCAGTGTTGCTGGGTGCAAGAGTGGAAGGGATAGGAATCTCGGCTTCTGAGCTAGTTTCTCATTGGAGGAAGGTTTCCTTCACCTTAGAGATCTGTTTGGGGAGCTCCGGAGCTTATTTCAAATCTTTGGTATCATACCACACATTTCTCATACCCTCCCAGTGTTTTTTTTGCTAAGGAGTGCATTATTTTGGAGGCAGTGTTCATTACATGGTTTGGTGGCTCCGTTGCAGTGTTTCCTTGTGATTGAGAGGTTAATCCTTTCATGGGAGGAATACCTTGAGGGCTATACATCATATCAGACATATTTCAGCCTTCTACACTCCTGTACTTCAATTTTTCAATGATTATTCAGTGATTTCCTAAATATCACATTTTATATATAGAGTGTTTGACAAGAAACCCTTGCCGGGTTATCTTGTATTTTGTATAGGAGATTAGATCTTTGTACTTCAGCATTATTTATCAATATATGAGTATATATATGATTCTCCTATAATTTTATGTGTAAACCCTCTCTTAGACTGCACATTCCCATGAGCAGCCGCTCTGGTATTTTGCAGTCTTAGGGTTTTAGCACTTTCTGGTCATCCTAGGAGTGGGAGATCTGTTTAGCCCAGCTAGTTTGATTTGTTTAAGCTCTATTCTTGGATTAATATTTCATATTGATTATTTTATGGGATTCAAGATTCCATTTCAGAATTTTATTGCTTATTTTGTTGGAATGCGTTTTTGATGCTTGTTTTATGAGAAATCCTGAAAAAGGAACATTACAGTGGTATCAAAGCATGATATCTAGCTCAGCTTGTGAGATATAGCTAACAGAGGAAGGACAGATGGAAAAAATCTAGAAAGCTTCAGTATTTGACAGAAGAAAGGAAGATAAGCTCACAAATCTCCTTCCAAAATCTTTGCAGAGCTTTCAAGGAGACCTGAAGAAAATGAGATTGGAGATGAAATATCCAAAGGATGTTGATTCTAGAGTTGAATCTAGATTTTCACATGGTGATTATGAGCATACATCTTCACTCCATGATGCACAATGCAGTAAAATGCCCAGAGCTATCCTGAGATGGATGGGAGGAGAAAAAATTCCTAAGAGGAGAACTCTTAGTGATTTGTTGCAGGAGTATGAATCTCAAACTGAGAGGTTTAGAGATCATATTCATTTCCA
Source organism: Pinus albicaulis (assembly GCA_034641835.2). Lineage (NCBI taxonomy): Eukaryota > Viridiplantae > Streptophyta > Pinopsida > Pinales > Pinaceae > Pinus > Pinus albicaulis. The sequence continues at coordinate 671,653,617 of CM076584.1, read as the reverse complement.
GGAGTTTTGCAAGATCCAAGTGGAGAAGAGCAAGCAGCAAGATGCAGATAGAATTTTTCTATCTACTTTTTCCAGACCACCTACATGTTCAACTGGAGCTTGGGTGAAGGAGCTAGATTCCTTTTTGCAGCTGCATCATATTTTTGAAGATGAAGACATTAGAGTTGCAATGCTGCATTTCAGAGGTAAGGCTCATGCATGGTGGATTTTTGAATCTTATTCCTTAAAGAATGCTAACACTTCCTCTTATGAAATATTCATAAAAACATTGATGGAGAGGTTTGGTGAAAAACTTCCTAAGACACATGAGCAAGGAAAATTTGAGAAAACAAAACCCTTGCATGTGATGGAGGAAACTCCATTTTAGAAAACCATGAGAGGAGCTGATATCTTTCATTACACATTGCCGGAAGCAAAACCTCCAGTTCATATTCTTGAACAAGAGAGCATGGGGATCACTTTTTCACAAATGAATCCAATTGTCGAGATGTTGCCCACACACATTGATGAAGAAGAAGGCAACAACGCTATCACATCTAGAGCACATCCAGTGCCTCATGTAGAGGAGGGAGGAGCACATGCTCCAATATAAGGGATTCTTGTATCCTTGCAAGAACTTCCCCAGGATCTCATACGTGGAGGTCCAGGCACAATCAATGAGAAGCATGATTTTGCAGCATTGTAGCTAGATGGAGAAGGGAGGGATGAAGAGCATCATCATTTGATGAGAGGCACACACCCTTCCCTATCTTAGAGAGCCAATGCAAGAAATAGGTGGATTGTATTGCGTCGTGAAAGAAAGGGCAAGGTTGCCAAACCATATGTGCAGTCTACTCTTGACATTGATGTCTCACTATATGGAGGCATTCCACCTGGGAGGCCACCTGATCTATAGTTGATGAGAGATATCTTGTCTTCTTATTCACCACTCTTGGATTTTGGAGAGGTGGAGCCTGGAGGAAGACTTTGGCATGAGGGATGTCAAAGTAGCAAGTAGCAAAATGAGTGGAGCTACACATGCCAGATCACCAGCGCTGTCTCTTAGGAGGATTGATCCTTATTGGAGATCTCAACTTTTGGTAGAGTACTCCAAGGATCTGGGTGCATGCATGACTCTTGATGACCTGGATGGAGATGAAAAATACATGGTTGATGATGTGGTCATCTATTTCTATGGCAGGATCTTCTTGACTAGATATTCTAGTCTCAAGGAGAAGCTGCTACATGCAGCACATGCGGATTTCTCCTCCATGCATTTTGATGCATATCTTTCCTTGGAAGAGAAGTTAACTTGGGAGGGCATCCAGCATGACATATATCAGCATATGGAGAGATGCATAGCCCAGATGGTGACAGATAGGATGTCATAGCCACCTTCCTACTCATTGGGAGTGAGGGAGAATTTCCAGTTGAGCCATTTCAGCTCAAGACCTCAAGTACATGATGGAGGAGGTATAATTTCACATTTTGTATTGTACTTATTTTCCTTATTTGATCAGCATGATATATCAAGAATATTTTCTTCTTATTGCATATTGTATCATGATGTACTTGCAGCTACTTGTAGCTTTGATCTTGGCTATCTTTTTTATGAGCTATGGGGGAAGCCATATGTCTCTTGGTGTGCACCATTGGCACCATATTGTAACTCCATTTTTTCATATTATGAGATGACTATGGAAGTAAACAAGTAACTGGAAAAGAACTTTTTATTTATGCTTTTGATGTAGGCACAGGATGCACTGCGCTGGTTCCATGAGAGGGACCATGATGCACTCTCCGGTTGTCAATTGGAAACTTTTTTTTATTGTATCTTGCTTCCATGTATTGCTGATGTATTTTTGTTCAAAGGAAGCTTGTATGAGGGAGAGATGAGGTAGCATAAAAAAAAATTGTTGCTATGGTTGCACTTGGGAGAGTATGGGAAAAATTATTCCCATACTTTTCATGATGTTTCTGAAGAGAAGGAAGGCACATTCATGGTGCAAGGAGGCTACCCTTCAGTATTGGGGGATCATGATAGACTTCCATGTTGGAATATGATCTTCTCACATAGAAGCATGATGGTGGATGGCTTTGGTATGTGGAATGTCAAAGAGATAAGTCATGGAGCCTTATTCTTAAGACCTACAGTGATGTCACATGGGAGTGTGTTCTTATTGATGGAGTGTTCCAAAGAGTATTTGTATCCCTTCTTCTTGCAGATTTTTGTGAGGGAATCCTCACGAGGGAGATTATACATGGACCTCACTTATAGCCTACTCACTATTTATGGTAGGGAATGCATTTCTGTACTTGTTGATTACTCCATTGAGTATTTGTACTTTCCCACCATGTTTGAATAGTGCATTGCTCCTGAAAAGAGCAAGAGTATTTTTGGGTTTCATGGTCACTTTAGGGCCAATGTTTATGATGATAGTAGCCCATCTATACATGACTTTTGGAAAGTGTCTTGTTATATTATATATGCACCGCTGATATACATTGATGCTTACTTCCCCATGTTGGGAGAACATACATATCCAGCTTGTAACTTGTTGCAGGAACACTTTCCACATGACATTATCAAGCAGTAGTTGGGGATGTTGTGTAATATCCACTTGGAGAACCTTTGGTACCATCCAAAATTTCATCTAACTTTCAGAAATTTTCTGATTTGGAGGCCAAATGGTGAATATGTGCCATTCATCTTGAATGGAATGGATTGGGTTGGCATGACTCATGATTTTGGAGGAAGAGTCCTTGGAGGCTCAATCTTCTTCTTACCATTGGAGGGCAATCATGTTTCAGCCCAAGATCAACATGCCCTCTACACTTATCATGAATGTAGAGGAGGATAGTGTTGGATATGCCCTCTTTCTTATCATGTACATTCATTCAGCCCACCTTCATTTCAGGAGCACAAGGTGGAGGAGACTTTCCATGAGTTACCATGTTGCAGGGTGACTCACTTTATTTGGATGATAGCATGGCTGAGGGAGGCACTCATTCACCATGTTAATAATCACTCCTAATTTGTGGAGGTCATGAGATAGCTAGCAAGTTTCCATTCACACTTTCCACCTTGGATTGATGCAGACATTTTGGTTTTGCACACTTGGGAGGAAGCATTGGATGACAGTCTCTTTGCAGATTCTCTTGATGCAGTGATGGAGGCTATTGATGGGGGCCACATGAGGAAGAGGGGAGAAATTTTGTTCTCCTTATGCATTTTCTTGAGGATAAGCAAAGATTTTGGAGGGGAGGACTATAATGTTCCAAAATTTTAGCCTCCAAGCTAAATGGAACATTAGAGTTAGCAGCAGCTGTAATCGGTAAATAAATGGGTAGAAAAGCCCATAAGTCTCCTAAGGAGGAATAAAATACTCCAATTGTTAAAAATGACACTCTTTCAAGACTAATAATACACCTCCATGTGTGAATAGGGTTAAAATGAAGTTGCTTTGATTAAGTCAACAGCGCAATTTTAGTGGAGGAAGAATCCAAGAATGAATAACACAATTTTGGAGGGAGATGTAACTTGGGTTAGAAGTAACCTAGTTGAGTGGGGCCAAGGGTTAGAAAAATCATGTCTTATATAAGAAAGAGGATGGAAAAATTATTCATCATGTTGTAGAATTATAATTCTTGTCTACCAGGAATTGTTGTGCTTTGCTGCTTAGCAAAGTTGTAGTGTTGTTTAGCACTGGGTGTTCCTGGGCGGGAATCCCACCTCTTTCATTCGAGTAGCTCATTGGGAGAGTTTGATTCATATTTCCACATCATTTTTTCAGGCCAAGCTTCATCCATCTACATCAGCACAGCTTTTCCAGAGATTGTGCAGTGTTGCTGGGTGCAATAGTGGAAAGGATAGGAATCCCGGCTTCTGAGCTAGTTTCTCATTGGAGGAAGGTTTCCTTCACTTGAGAGATATGTTTGGAGAGCTCTAGAGATTATTTCAGATCTGTGGTATCAGATCACACATTTCTCATAACTTCCCATCGTCATTTCTACTAGGGAGTGTGTTATTTTGGAGGCAGTGTTCATTGCATGGTTCGGTGGCTCTGTTGCAGGTTTTCCTTGTGATTGAGAGGTTCATCCTTTCATGGGAGGAAGCCCTTGAGGGTTATACATAATATCAGAAATATTTCATCCTTCTACACTCATGTACTTCAATGTTGCAATGATTATTCAGTCATTTCCTAAATATCACATTTTATATATAGAGTGTTTGACAAGAAACCCTTGCCGGGTTATCTTGTATTTTGTATAGGAGATTAGATCTTTGTACTTCAGCATTATTTATAAATATATTAGTATATATATGATTCTCCTATCATTTTATGTGTAAACCCTCTCTTAGACTGCGCATTCCCATGAGCATCTGCTCTGGTATTTTGCAGTCTTAAGGTTTTAGCACTTTCTGGTCATCCTAGGTGTGCGAGATCTGTTTAGCCCACCTAGTTTGATTTGTTTCAGCTCTATTCTTGGATTAATATTTCATATTGATTATTTTATGGGATCCAAGATTCCATTTCAGCATTTTATTGATTATGTTGTTGGAATTCGTTTTTGATGTTTGTTTTATGAGCAATCTTGAAAAAGGAACATAACAGTGGTATCAAAACATGATATCTACCTCAGCCTGTGAGATCTAGATATCAGAGGAAGGAAAGATGGAAAAAATCTAGAAAGCTTCAGTATTTGACAGAAGAAAGGAAGATAAGCTCACAAATCTCCTTCCAAAATCTTTGTAGAGCTTTCCAGGAGACCTGAAGAAAATGAGACTGGAGATGAAATATCCAAAGGAGGTTGATTCTAGAGTTGAATCTAGATTTTCACATGGTGATTATGAGCATACATCTTCACTCCATGATGCACAATGCAGTCAAATGCCCAGAGCTATCCTGAGATGGATGCGAGAAGGAAAAATTCCTAAGAGGAGAACTCTTAGTGATTTTTTACAGGAGTATGAATCTCAAACTGAGAGGTTTAGAGATCATATTCATTTCCAGAATTTTTGCAAGATCCAGGTGGAGAAGAGCAAGCAGCAAGATGTAGATAGATTTTTTCTATCTACTCTTGCCAGACCACCTACATGTTCAGCTAGATCTTGGGTGAAGGAGCTAGATTCCTTTTTGCAGCTGCATCATATTTTTGAAGATGAAGACATCAGAGTTGCAACACTGCATTTCAGAGGTAAGGCTCTTGCATGGTGGATTTTTTAATCTTATTCCTTAAATAATGCCAACACTTCCTCTTGTGAAAGATTCATAAAAACATTGATGGAGAGGTTTGGTGAAAAACTTCCTAAGACACATGCGCAAGGAAAAATTGAGAAAACAAAACCCTTGCATGTGATGGAGGAAACTCCATTTTAGAAAACCATGAGAGGATCCAATATCTTTCATTACACATTGCCAGAACCAAAACCTCCAGTTCATATTCTTGAACAAGAAAGCATGGGGATCACTTTTTCACAAACGGATCCAATTGTCGAGAAGTTTCCCACACACATTGATGAAGAAGAAGGCATCAATGCTATCACATCTAGATCACATCCAGTGCCTCATGTAGAGGAGGGAGGATCACATGCTCCAACAGGAGGGATTCTTGTATCCTTGAAAGAACTTCCCCAGGATCTCATACGTGGAGGTCCAAGAACAATCAATGAGAAGCATGATTTTGCAGCATTGCAGCTGGATGGAGAAGGGAGGGATGAAGAGCAGCATCATTTGATGAGAGGCACACACCCTTCCCTATTTTAGAGAGCCAATGCAAGAAATAGGTAGATTGTATTGCGTCGTGAAAGCAAGGGCTAGGTTGCCAAACCATATGTGCAGTCTACTCTTGACATTGATGTCTCACTATATGGAGGCATTCCACCTGGGAGGCCACCTGATCTATAGTTGATGAGAGATATCTTGTCTTTTTATTCACCACTCTTGGATTTTGGAGAGGTGGAGCCTGTAGGAAGACTTTGGCATGAGGGATGTCAAAGTAGCAAGTAGAAAAATGAGTGGAGCTACACATGCCAGATCACCAACGATGTCTCTTAGGAGGATTGATCCTTATTGGAGATCTCAGCTTTTGGTAGAGTACTCCAAGAATCTGGGTGCATGCATGACTCTTGATGACCTGGATCGAGATGACAGATACATGGTTGATGATGTGGTCATCTATTTCTATGGCAGGATCTTCTTGACTAGATATTCTAGTCTCAAGGAGAAGCTGCTACATGCAGCACATGAGGATTTCTCCTCCATGCATTTTTATGCATATCTTTCCTTGGAAGAGAATTTAACCTGGGAGGGCATCCAGCATGACATATATCAACATATGGAGAGATGCATAGCTCAGATGGTGACAGAGAGGATGTCATAGCCACCTTCCTACTCATTGGGAGTGAGGGAGAATTTCCAGTTGAGCCATTTCAGCTCAAGACCTCAAGTACATGATGGAGGAGGTATAATTTTACATTTTGTATTGTACTTATTTTCCTTATTTGATCAACGTGATGTATCAAAAAGAGTTCCTTCTTCTTGCATATTGTATGATGATGCACTTGCAGCTACTTGTAGCGTTGATCTTGGCTATCTTTTTTATGAGCTATGGGGAAGCCATATGTCTCTTGGTGTGCACCATTGGCACCATATTGTAACTCCATGTTTTCATATTATGAGATGACTGTGGCAGTAAATAAGTGGCTGGAAAATAACTTGTTATTTATGCTTTTGATGCAGGCAGAGGATGCACTGCGCTGGTTCCATGAGAGGGACCATGATGCACTCTCCGGTTGTCAATTGGCAACTTTTTTTTATTGTATCTTGCTTCCATGTATTGCTGATGTATTTTTGTTCAAAGGAAGCTTGTATGAAGGAGAGATGAGGTAGCAGAAATTTTTTTTGTTGCTATGGTTGCACTTGGGAGAGTATGGGAAAAATTCTTCCCATACTTTTCATGATGTTTCTGAAGAGAAGGAAGGCACATTCATGGTGCAAGGAGGCTACCCTTTAGTATTGGAGGATCATGATAGACTTCCATGTTGGAATATGATCTTCTCACATAGCAGCATGATGGTGGATGGCTTTGGTATGTGGAATGTCAAAGAGAGAAGTCATGGAGCCTTATTATTAAGGCCTATAGCACTGTCACATGGGAGTGTGTTCTTATTGATGGAGTGTTCCAAAGAGTATTTGTATCCCTTCTTCTTGTAGATTTTTGTGAGAGAATCCTCATGGGGGAGCTTATACATGGACCTCACTTATAGCGTACTCACTATTTATGGTAGGGAATGCACATCTGTACTTTTTTATTACTCCATTAAGTATTTGTACTTTCCCACCATGTTTGAACAGTGCATTGTTCCTCAAAAGAGCAAGAGTATTTTTGGGTTTCATGGTCACTTTAGGGCCAATGTTTATGATGATAGTAGCCCATCTATACATGACTTTGGGGAAGTGTATTTTTATCTTATATATGTACCGCTGATATACATTTATGCTTACTTCCCCATGTTGGGAGAACATACATATCCAGCTTATAACTTGTTGCAGGAACACTTGCCACATGACATTATCAAGCAGCAGTTGGGGATATTGTGTAATATCCACTTGGAGAACCTTTGGTACCATCCAAAATTTCATCTAACTTTCATAAATTTTCTGATTTGGAGGCCAAATGGTGAAGATGTACCATTCATCTGGAATGGAATGGATTGGGTTGGCATGACTCATTATTTTGGAGGAGGAGTCCCTGGAGGCTCAATCTTCTTCTTGCCATTGGAGGGAAATCATGTTTCAGCCCAAGATCAACATGCCCTTTACACTTATCATGAGTGGAGAGGAGGATAGTGTTGGATAGGCCCTCTTTCCTATCATGTACATTCATTTAGCCCACCTTCATTTCAGGAGCACAAGCTGGAGGATACTTTCCATGGGTTACCATGTTGGAGGGTGACTCACTTTATTTGCATGATAGCATGGTTGAGGGAGGCACTCATTCACCATGTTAATCATCACTCCTAATTTGTGGAGGTGATGAGACAGCTAGCAAGTTTCCATTCACACTTTCCACCTTGGATTGATGCAGACATTTTGGTTTTGCACACTTGGGAGGAAGCATTAGATGACAGTTTCTTTGCAGATTCTCTTGATGCAGTGATGGAGGCTATTGATGGAGGCCACATGAGGAAGAGGGGAGAAATTTTTTTCTCCTTATGCATTTTTTTGAGGATAAGCAAAGATTTTGGAGGGGAGGACTGTAATGTTCCAAATTTTTAGCCTCCAAGCTAAATGGAACATTAGAGTTAGCAGCAGCTGTAATCGGTAAATAAATGGGTAGAAAAGCCCATAAGTCTCCTAAGGAGGAATAAAATACTCCAATTTTGAAAAAGGACACTCTTTCAAGACTAATAATACACCTCCATGTGTGACCAGGGTTAAAATGAAGTTGTTTTGATTAAGTCAACAACGCAATTTTAGTGGAGGAAGAATCCAAGAATGAATAACACAATTTTGGAGGAAGATGTAACTTGGGTTAGAAGTAACCTAGTTGAGTGGGGCCAAGGGTTAGAAAAATCATGTCTTATATAAGGAAAAGGATGGCAGCATTATTCATCATGTTGTAGAATTATAATTCTTTTCTACCAAGAATTGTTGTGCTTCGCTGCTTAGCAAAGCTGTAGTGTTGTTTAGCACTGGGTGTTCCTGGGCAGGAATCCCACCTCTTTCATTCGAGTAGCTCATTCTGAGAGTTTGTATTCATATTTACACATCATTTTTTCAGGCCAAGCTTCATCCGTCTACATCAACAGAGCTTTTCCAGAGATTGTGCAGTGTTGCTAGGTGCAGCAGTGGAAGGGATAGGAATCCCGGCTTCTGAGCTAGTTTCTCATTGGAGGAAGGTTTCCTTCACTTGAGACATATTTTTGGAGAGCTCCAAAGCTTATTTCAGATCTGTGGTATTATATCCAACATTTCTCATACCCTCCCATCATCATTTCTACTAGGGAGTGCGTTATTTTGGAGGTAGTGTTCATTGCATGGTTTGGTGGCTCCGTTGCAGTGTTTCCTTGTGATTGAGAGGTTCATCCTTTCATGGGAGGAAGCCCTTGAGGGTTATACATCATATCAGACATATTTCCACCTTCTACACTCATGTACTTCAATTTTTCAATGATTATTCAGTCATTTCTTAAATATCACATTTTATATATAGAGTGTTTGACAAGAAACCCTTGCCGGGTTATCTTGTATTTTGTATAGGAGATTAGATCTTTGTACTTCAGCATTATTTATCAATATACGAGTATATATATGATTCTCCTATCATTTTATGTGTAAACCCTCTCTTATACTGCGCAGTCCGATGAGCAGCTACTCTGGTATTTTGCAGTCTTAGGGTTTTAGTACTTTCTGGTCATCCTAGCTGTGGGAGATCTGTTTAGCCCACCTAGTTTGATTTTTTTTAGCTCTATTCTTGGATTAATATTTCATATTGATTATTTTATGGGATCCAAGAGTCCATTTCAGCATTTTATTTCTTATGTTGTTGGAATGCATTTTTGATGCTTGTTTTATGAGCAATCCTGAAAAAGGAACATTACAGTGGTGTCAAAGCATGATATCTACCTCAGCCTGTGAGATCTAGCTAACAGAGGAAGGACAAATGGAAAAAATCTAGAAAGCTTCAGTATTTGACAGAAGAAAGGAAGATAAGCTCACAAATCTCCTTCCAAAATCTTTGCAAAGCTTTCAAGGAGAGCTGAAGAAAATGAGATTGGAGATGAAATATCCAAAGGAGGTTGATTCTAGAGTTGAATCTAGATTTTCACATGGTGATTATGAGCATACATCTTCACTCCATGATTCACAATGCATTCAAATGCCCAGAGCTATCCTGAGATGGATGGGAGGAGGAAAAATGCCTAAGAGGAGAACTCTTAGTGATTTTTTGCAGGAGTATGAATCTCAAACTGAGAGGTTTAGAGATCATATTCATTTCCAGGAGTTTTGCAAGATCCAAGTGGAGAAGAGCAAGCATCAAGATGCAAATAGATTTTTTCTATCTACTCTTGCCAGACCACCTACATGTTCAGTTGGAGCTTGGGTGAAGGAGCCAGATTCCTTTTTGCAGCTGCATCATATTTTTGAAGATGAAGACATCAGAGTTGCAACGCTGCATTTCAGAGGTAAGACTCATGCATGGTGGATTTTTGAATCTTATTCCTTAAAGAATGCCAACACTTCCTCTTATGAAATATTCATAAAAACATTGATGGAGAGCTTTGGTGAAAAACTTCCTAAGACACATGAGCAAGGAAAATTTGAGAAAACAAAACCCTTGCATGTGATGGAGGAAACTCCATTTCAGAAAACCATGAGAGGAGCTGATATCTTTCATTACACATTGCCAGAAGCAAAACCACCGATTCATATTATTGAACAAGAGAGCATGGGGATCACTTTTTCACAAACGAATCCAATTGTCGAGATGTTACCCACACACATTGATGAAGAAGAACGCAACAACGCTATCACATCTAGAGCACATCCAGTGCCTCATGTAGAGGAGGGAGGAGCACATGCTCCAACAGGAGGGATTCATGTATCCTTGCAAGAAGTTCCCCAGGATCTCATACGTGGAGGTCCAAGCACAATCAATGAGAAGCATGATTTTGCAGCATTGCAGCTAGATGGATAAGAGAGGGATGAAGAGAAGCATCATTTGATGAGAGGCACACACCCTTCCCTATTTTATAAAGCCAATGCAAGAAATAATCAGATTGTATTGCGTCGTGAAAGCAAGGGCAAGGTTGCCAAACCATATGTGCAGTCTACTCTTGACATTGATTTCTCACTATATGGAGGCATTCCACCTGGGAGGCCACCTGATCTATATTTGATGAGAGATATCTTGTCTTTTTATTCACCACTCTTGGATTTTGGAAAGGTAGAGCCTGCAGGAAGACTTTGGCATGAGGGATGTCAAAGTAGCAAGTAGAAAAATGAGTGGAGCTACACATGCCAGATCACCAACGCTGTCTCTTAGGAGGATTGATCCTTATTGGAGATCTCAGCTTTTGGTAGAGTACTCCAAGGATCTGGGTGCATGCATGACTCTTGATGACCTGGATGGAGATGACAGATACATGGTTGATGATGCGGTCATCTATTTCTATGGCAAGATCTTCTTGACTAGATATTCTAGTCTCAAGGAGAAGCTGCTACATCCAGCACATGAAGATTTCTCCTCCATGCATTTTGATGCATATCTTTCCTTGGAAGAGAAGTTAACTTGGGAGGGCATCCAGCACGACATATATCAACATATGAAGAGATTCATAGCCCAGATGGTTACAGAGAGGATGTCATAGCCACCTTCCTACTCATTGGGAGTGAGGGAGAATTTCTAGTTGAGCCATTTCAGCTCAAGACCTCAAGTACATGATGGAGGAGGTATAATTTCACATTTTGTATTGTACTTCTTTTCCTTATTTGATTAGCATGATGTATCAAGAATATTTTCTTCTTCTTGCATATTGTATGATGATGTACTTGCAGCTACTTGTAGCTTTGATCTTGGCTATCTTTTTTATGCGCTATGGGGGAAGCCATATGTCTCTTGGTGTGCACCATCGGCACCATATTGTAACTCCATGTTTTCATATTATGAGATGACTGTGGCAGTAAACAAGTGGCTGGAAAAGAACTTGTTATTTATTCTTTTGATGCAGGCACATGATGCACTGAGCTGGTTCCATGAGAGGGACCATGATGCACTCTCTGGTTGTCAATTGGAAACTTTTTTTTATTGTATCTTGCTTCTTTGTATTGCTGATGTGTTTTTGTTCAAAGGAAGCTTGTGTGAGGGAGAGATGAGGTAGCAAAAAAAAAAATTGTTGCTATGGTTTCACTTGGGAGAGTATGGGAAAAATTCTTCCCATACTTTTCATGATGTTTCTGAAGAGAAGGAAGGCACATTCATGGTGCAAGGAGGCTACCCTTCAATATTGGAGGATCATGATAGACTTCCATGTTGGAATATGATGTTCTCACATAGCAGCATGATGGTGGATGGCTTTGGTATGTGGAATGTCAAAGAGATAAGTCATGGAGCCTTATTCTTAAGGCCTACAGCGCTGTCACATGGGAGTGTGTCCTTATCAATGGAGTGTTCCAAAGAGTATTTGTATACCTTCTTCTTGTAGATTTTTGTGAGGGAATCCTCACGAGAGAGCTTATACATGGACCTAACTTATAGCCTACTCATTATTTATGGTAGGGAATGCATTTCTGTACTTGTTGATTACTCCATTGAGTATTTGTACTTTCCCACCATGTTTGAACAGTGCATTGCTCCCCAAAAGAGCAAGAGTATTTTTGGGTTTCATGGTCACTTTAGGGCCAATGTTTATGATGATAGTAGCCCATATATACATGACTTTGGGAAATTTTATTGTTATCTTATATATGTACCGCTGATATACATTGATGCTTACTTCCCCATGTTGGGAGAACATACATATCCAACTTGTAACTTGTTGTAGGAACACTTGCCACATGACATTCTCAAGCAGCAGTTGGGGATACTGTGTAATATCCACTTAGAGAACCTTTGGTACCATCCAAAATTTCATCTAAATTTCAAAAAAATTCTGATTTGGAGGCCAAATGGTGAAGATGTGCCACTCATCTTGAATCGAATGGATTGGGTTGGCATGACTCGTGATTTTGGAGGAAGAGTCCTTGGAGGCTCAATCTTCTTCTTGCCATTGGAGGGAAATCATGTTTCAGCCCAAGATAAACATGCCCTCTACACTTATCATGAGTGCAGAGGAGGATAGTGTTGGATAGGCCCTCTTTCCTATCATGTACATTCATTCAGCCCACCTTCATTTCAGGAGCACAAGGTGGATGAGACTTTCCATGAGTTACCATGTTGGAGGGTGACTCAATTTATTTGGATGATAGCATGGCTGAGGGAGGCACTCATTCACCATGTTAATCATCACTCCTATTTGTGGAGGCCATGAGACAGCTAGCAAGTTTCCATTCACACTTTCCACCTTGGATTGATGCAGACATTTTGGTTTTGCACACTTGGGAGGAAGCATTGGATGACAGTTTCTTTGCAGATTCTCTTGATGCAGTGATGGATGCTATTGATGGAGGCCACATGAGGAAGAGGGGAGAAATTTTGTTCTCCTTATGCATTGTCCTGAGGATAACCAAAGAGTTTGGAGGGGAAGACTGTAATGTTCCAAAATTTTAGCCTCCAAGCTAAATGGAACATTAGAGTTAGCAGTAGCTGTAATCGGTAAATAAATGGGTAGAAAATCCCATAAGTCTCCTAAGGAGGAATAACATACTCCAATTGTGAAAAAGGACACTCTTTCAAGACTAATAATACACCTCCATGTGTGAACAGGGTTAAAATGAAGCTTCTTTGATTAAGTCAACAGCGCAATTTTAGTGGAGGAAGAATTCAAGAATGAATAACACAATTTTGGAGGGAGATGTAGCTTGGGTTAGAAGTAACCTAGTTGAGTGGGGCCAAGGGTTAGAAAAATCATGTCTTATATAATGAAGAGGATGGCAGCATTATTCATCATGTTGTAGAATTATAATTCTTGTCTAGCAAGAATTGTTGTGCTTTGCTGCTTAGCAAAGCTGTAGTGTTGTTTAGCACTGGGTGTTCCTGGGTGGGAATCCCACCTCTTTCATTCAAGTAGCTCATTGGGAGACTTTTTATTCATATTTCAACATCAGGTTTTTAGGCCAAGCTTCATCCATCTACATCAGCACAGCTTTTCCAGAGATTGTGTAGTGTTGCTGGGTGCAGCAGTGGAAGGGATAGGAATTCCGGCTTCTGAGCTAGTTTCTCATTGGAGGAAGGTTTCCTTCACTTGAGGGATATGTTTAGAGAGCACCAGAGCTTATTTCAGATCTGCGGTATCAGATCACACATTTCTCATACCCTCCCATCATCGTTTCTACTAGGGAGTGCGTTATTTTGGAGGCAGTGTTCATTGCATGGTTTGGTGGCTCCGTTGCAGTGTTTCCTTGTGATTGAGAGGTTCATCCTTTCATGGGAGGAAGCCCTTGAGGGTTATACATCATATCAGACATATTTCAGCCTTCTACACTCATGTGCTTCAATTTTGTAATGATTATTCAGTCATTTCCTAAATATCACATTTTATATATAGAGTGTTTGACAAGAAACCCTTGCCAGGTTATCTTGTATTTTGTATAGGAGATTAGATCTTTGTACTTCAGCATTATTTATCAATATATGAGTATATATATGATTCTCCTATCATTTTATGTGTAAAACCTCTCTTATATTTCACAGTCCCATGAGCAGCTGCTCTGGTGTTTTGCAGTCTTGGGGTTTTAGCACTTTCTAGTCATCCTAGGTGTGGGAGATCTGTTTAGCCCACCTAGTTTGATTTGTTTCGGCTCTATTCTTGGATTAATATTTCATATTGATTATTTTATGGGATCCAAGATTCCATTTCAGAATTTTATTTCTTATGTTGTTGGAATGTGTTTTTGATGCTTGTTTTATGAGCAATCCTGAAAAAGGAACATTAAAAAATATGGCCAGAATATCTACAACTACTACATCCATCATGATACTCTTGGCTGGAATTTGGGCCAAGGAAACAACCATGTCTTTGATAAGACCTACACACTTCACCCTTTTTGAATCAAAAGAATATAGGTCTCTATATGGCTTAATGATTTGTAAATTTATCTCTTTCATCACAGATAATGGCATAAGATTATTTGATGCACCAGAATCTAGCATAAAATTATGTAGAATGAAATCATGCAAAAGTAATGATATATAAAAAGGTGGAACAGAAGAATCTACCTCTTCAACATGAGGCCTAAAATTAAGCACTACTTATCTTCTTTCAAATTCACAATATCACCCACCTCATCAGACTAAGATAAATTAATAAACTCTGCAATTTCCTTCTTATAACCAAGCATTTTAGCCAAATCAAGAAGAGGTACTTGAAGTTTAACTTTTTCTAACTATTTAGAAAAACTGAAAGTTTGGTTTTGTTCAGTCAGTTTTTCAGGTTCTTCTTGATTTTTGTTTGGATTTGCATGTTGCTCAGGAACAGTAACAATATTCTCCAAAATATTAGAGTCATTAGACTTGTTTTGAGAAGCCTCGACTTGTTGCTTCTCTTTTTCTTTTACTGGATTTATGGGCTGCTTCCCCTTGTCCGATTGTTTTATTGAATTTTTCTGTTGTGGAGTCTCCATTGGGGAAAGGACTGAATCCGATTCTTTCTCTTCATCCTCTTGAGTTCTCAACCTCTTTTTTGATCTCAAGTCATACTTTTTATGCAATTCTGCTTGCATGAAATCAGTAAATTGTTTGCAGTAATCATCCATCTCTTCCTCATCAAATGAAATATCAGCTTCTTTACATTCTTCTTCTGCACCATCCTCTAAATATATGACATAAATTTTTTCTTCATCCTCTTTTGATCATCATCAGCAGACTGAGAAGGTGTTGCTTCTATATATAAGGGTGCTTTAACTTGATCTTGATCTCTTCTCTCTCTGCAAAATCTATAGAGGTTGCTTTCTAAATTAGGGATTAAAAACCCCTTTGTTTTGCTCTGTAGGTTTCTTGTTATCCAATTCCATATTTACTAATTTGTTTGACAAATTTTTAAGGACCTTATTCATGTCATCAATCCTTTGATCTTGTAGTGACTCTTCCTTAGCTTTACCTTTATCTTGAACTGATTGCTTTTCTTAAGCTTTCCTAGCAGTAGTAATATTTGCTTCAATCTCCAAAGCATTCATTTGGATTTGTTCAAGAGTAGGGGACCTTATTTCTCTCAAATTAAAACTAAAATCTGATACAAATGCTCCAGAAAAAAAAACTCTTGCTTCAATAAGAGGAGTTTTCATCTTTGCAGAAAAAATATTGCACAATTTATTGAATCTTTTAATGAAATCACTCATATTTTCATCTAGTTTTTTCTTAATAGCATTAAATTCTGTCAAAAAATAACCATGGTCTCTCTTTTCACCCCATCTTTAGATGAATTGTCTTTCTAACTCATCCCAATCATTAATTGAGCCATTTGGTAATCCTTTAAACCATTTTCTTGCCTCTCCACTTAGAGACTACACAAAAAGTCTCATTACTACATCTAGATGTTCCACATTAAAATTTTCAGCAAAAGTGAAAAACAATGAAAAGTGTTGTTCTGCATTTATTTCATCTTCACCAGTAAATCTAGGAAGCAACTTAAGATACTCCTGTGGCATTGCATTCATTGGTTGAGGAATATTTAATGGTGCATATATGTTCATCAAGAAAGCAGGGGCTTCCATGTTTATGCCCTAATTGACTGCTCCTTGAGTAGTGGGAATCTGTGTACTAGTCGTAGGTGTGGATGAATGGGGTGAAACAACTAATAAGGGAAGTGGTTGATAAAATAAAGCAGAAGAACTAGCAACTGTATTAGGTTGAGTTTCTGTAAATGTGAATAATACAAATTCAAAAGACTACTCTTCTAACCTTGGTTCTTGGAAATGAATGTATGGAGACAAGGATTCTTGTTCCAAGAAAGTGAGTTCTCGGGAAATATCCTTGGATGAAAGAGTATGAGAATTGTTGCCATGTGTAGGCAATGTGGCATCAGGTGTAGAATTTTTTTTTGATTTCTGGCCCTTTTTAGAAACCAACTTTTCTGGATTTGAGAGCGAAGGAATCTTCTGCTGAGAGGTATCTAACCTCGTATGTGGCCTCTTATAAGCCATAATTGGAAAACAAAAACACAACTTTTAATATTTCTTCCTCTCTGAACAACCAAAGGAAATATAAACAAAACCCAGGGAAAAACTTCGCTTCTTCGTCCCCAGCGACGATGCCAATAAATTTTGTACCTTAAGAGACAATCCCTTAGCTGTGATAAGTAATAAATGCTTAAGAAATTTATATGATTATGTCACAAAATTATCTGTCTCTGTTTAATAACCCTCAATTATTTATCATTAAACCCTCAAATATCAAATATAATGAATTCCTCACAATGCTACCATTTGTTGATGTTGAATGAAATGACCAGAATAAAATGAAAGAAACAAGCCCAAACTGATATGTTGTTACACATCTCAAACTCCAGAATAATTATATGAAGGAAATAGTTAAAATGAAGGAGCGCGAATTAAGGGTTTTAACTCGTGCTTACATATTAAGTAAAAAGAGACCCGTTGCTCATTACTTCATTTTATTCAAAAATAGAAAACACAGAATGTAAACTTGAATACATATAAACATAAACAGATGCCAGAAACTTGTTTCTCATTCATTAATCTTTGAAATCTCTGAGTACAAAATTATATCTGAAGGTCCAAAACTTGGAAACTTTCTTCTTCTGAACTATTACATTAAATACAATAAAAATTAGTTTGAAACTTCTATAACTGATCCTAACTACCTCAACTCCTGAGGACTTCGTAAGCTATCTATTACATACCCTCAAAACATCTTATTATATTTACATCATCTTTGAAAAATTAAAATAACATAAAAATTAACATCCTAATCTATATGTTGAATGTGAATAGACAACGATGCTGCTACATTTCCTGGATTAGCTGATTTGTCTTTCTTCGAAGCCGAAGGATCTTTTGGAAAGTCTGTCATTCAAGCTCTACACCTCTTCCATATCTCTATTATTTTCTTGGGTGAATGTATCAAATTGTGATACTCCAATCTGAAAGTAGTAATTCGGTTATAGGATGGTATTTCTACAAATAGATTTTTTACCAACCACAACAACTGAAAATGTCTCTAAAGAAATTTGATCACTGTTGCTCCCTTGAGCACCTGAGTCTTTTCATGTGCATTGTAAACTTTACTTTTTGTCAATACTAGTAAGTTTTCATAAGAATCCCATGACAACAGACCTCCACCAATTCCCCAACATGAAGGCAAACCTGCTCTTGTCACCTTTTCCAATGACTTATCAAACTGAGTTACTGCTTCTTTAATTTCTATCAACTTCTTTTCTGTGGCCTTCCTGTAATAATTCTTGACAATCATCTTATTAATCTCCACTGCATATAGGATTCTATCTTTAATCTCATTTGCCTCTAACTCTTGATCTATCTTGGAATTAATAAATTCAATGAATCTTCTTGCCCAAATAGCCCTATTTATTGTCTTCTGTCTATCTGCCATGACTTGTTCTTAAAATTCCCTAATGTGACTTTTCTCTTCTGCAACCACCATAAAAAATCTCGAAATTGATTTCATTTATGAAATGATATCATTCTAAAGGATATCTTTTGCCTGAATTAAGGATATGTTCCCTTTCAATTTTTCTTTGATACTTTTGATCTCAGCATTAGCATTTTGACTATCCACTTTATATTTACTAGCTTCATTCTCTATAGCTTGAATAATCTTTGATGCAGTCTCTAAATCTGCTTGAGCATTTTTCCAATCTCTTTCTTCCATCTGCAATTTAGTATTCAACTGAACACTCTGTGCTTGTGGATCTTCATTACCTGAAGAAAAAATAAAAAATAAAATTATGATTATCAATATGATTTTGAAGTGATATTGCAGTTTTCTTTATTTTGGAAATTTCTTCCTCCTTTTGCATAAGATGTTGTAGAAGCTTTTCTCTCTCGTTCTCTATTTCTGCAACCTCTGCAGCCATTGAATGCTCTCTTGTAGGCAATTTTAACTTTTTCTTCAATGTAGATATCTCTGTCTCAGCACTTTGCAGAATTTTCTGCACATCAGTCCTATCATTAGGGTCCACTCCAATCTATACTATGATTTCCTTCAACTCATTCTGAATTGTTAAAGCCCTAGAGTTAGATTTCTCTAACTTTAACTACTTAATTACTTTTCCAAGCATATTATCTGCCTTCATTTCCATTACATTAGTATTTTTCAGGTCATTTACAATCAACTAACCTGTTTGCATATGTAGGTTCACCTTATCCAACAGTGGGATTTTCTTCACATCCATAGTCACATTTACAGTATTGAAATTTCTTGAAGAACCAATTGACATGTCTATAGGGTGTGACAGGGAAATTCTGAATTAATATTTCTCAATATCCATGGCAGTCAAAAGTCTTGTTTCGTCTAGAGAAATTTGATATTCAGCTTGGGCCTCCATGCTAGCCTTCATCTTCTGGTTCCTCTCTGCAATTTGGGCAAACATTTCTTTGATCAAAGGAACTTGTTCATGAAAGGTCTCATGACTCCTGGCCGAAGAAGGAACTTTTTGTTAATCTCCTAACTATAAAGAAAAACTAGGTTTATTATTTGCAGGTCCTTCACTAAACTTTGTCCTCTTCTCAGCTCCCTGCTCCTCATCCTCTAAATCAACCACTGTCTCTTTTCCTCTTTTATTTGACTTTTCAGATACGATAGGAGTCTGAATATTTGATCCAGTTGAACTCATTACATCTTTTCTTGCTATCTTCTCTAAATCTGGCCTACTTTCATGAATGAAAGGTGAATACCCATTCTTAATTCTTCTATTGGAAATTACACTGTGAGGGTCATAAGCCCACCTTTCCCCTAACATGAAATGCATCTCATCTAGCATTCTAGTAACCTCTTCAAATGTCTGTCGCATATTAACTATGAAAGGACCTACAGTCATGGGAAGTTTGAACATATGCCCCTTTTTCATGGGCACAAAGTGAACATGATCAACATTTAGACTTTTTAAAACAAACTCCAAAGAAAATAGCATCATAGGTACAAACATTGGAAGTCTATAAGGCTCAACACTTTCTCCATACAGCCTAATTTCGGAATAATCCTCAAAAACAAACAAATCTCCAAATTTGTAGTTTTCTCCTAAATGCAATAATTCCTGAGCTTTGGGTAAGAAATGCGGTGAAGGAACTCCATTCAAAACTTTATATGTAATTGACATGAAATAACTGGCAAAACCAAACAGTCTAGTTTCATTTTTTTCTCTTCTTACTACATATATCCATAACACTATTGATTTCCTTTTCTTATTCATATCCATAATATTCAGACCCAGATGCATGAATTCCTCCACATTTTGATATAAGAACAAGTAAATAATTAATGAAGGAAATATGAAAGAACCTGTTAAAGATAAGCTCATGAGTTGTGAATTGACTGCTTCCTGCCAATAGGATGAAATATCCAACACCATTCCCAACTTAATCATCATGGAAAACATCCCCAAGGTTGATTTATCCACTATTCTGTTGTCATCTTTTCCGAGAATCTTTGCAATGTTGCTTAGTACTGGTTGAACCTCAGTATCAAAAATTTCCATAGGAAAATCTTTGCTGTCAGGTTGAAATTGTTGTGTGTTAAGCTTCAGAAAATGAATAAACCAATTGAAATCTGGACTTGCAAGGTTGTCATAACACGCAACCAAAGAATCATCGAAGAATTGAACACATGAATCTGACTCCAGATAACAAAGGGCTTGGAGAATTAGCTGGGAAGACACTTGCAAGACATTATCTCCCTGAAAGTTCATCACAAAACATTTCCCAGGATACATAACTGATACCAACCAATATATAAATTCAAGAAAAATATGGGTTTTAGTGATACATGAAAAAAGCACACTAGACTTGGGCATGGAAGTATAAACCGGGGAAGCTTTGTCATTTAGGAGAAATTGCTAGTAAAATGGAAGGTGAACCAAGGAACAATTGGTGCCTTGGATATCCCTCTCGGTATCCATGAGAGGGATATCACTAGTAGAACCTGACAGAGATGAGCGTTTAGCCATGATTCAAAATTATGACAATGGACGACTCACAGGGTGGCCAATTTTTGATAGGGTGACGGAAAGCTAAATAGGATGCAGCACAAACCAATTACAATTATCAACTTAATCACAAATGACTTCGAAAAGAATGTGAATTTCATTTAAATAGGTGGTGTGGCTTTAAACTTAAATGTTTACATGACACGCCAACGAGCCGTTAAGTTCACCTGACGTGGAAGACAATTGTGAACAACTCAATGTCTTACATCACTGTGGGGGGTTTCGAGGTACAGAGGACTATTTTGGCTTGTGACCCCACAATCAATCTCCATCGCTCATCTATCTTGCCCTTGCAGTCAACCCAGTCAACTGCGGAGGCACCCTTCATACTAAATCATGCACTAGTAATACCCGTGGGTTGGGTCTTTTGTTCGGAGTTCGAGCCATCATTGCATCCTGCTCGATAAAATAATCGACCTTTAAACTTTAATTCGGGACCCACTTTCATAAATTTCAAAGTATTTAAACTTTTAATTATAATACAATGAATAGAAATATTTTTATGCCAAAGTATAAAAACTTTAATAATTTAACATATTTTTAACAATTTTCTATTTTTTTATATTTTCAAAATTAAAAATAAAAGGATATTGTGGATGATCCACAACAATCAGTCAGGGTAGTAAATGACCCAGGCGACTGTAGCTAAATTTTGAGACCATCTTTATGCTCCATTAGAAAATCCAAAATATGGTTCATTTTTTTTGATCCATGGTGATACTTTGAGCACTTTTTTAAATAAGTCTTTGGGTCAAAAATTTTGAATGGTTTGGTTTTTGTGTACTCTTACTCTAGGAAAAGGGATGTTGGGGCCCTTATGGGTAGAAATTATTGAGGTAAAGGCCGTTGACAGGGTTAGGGAGGCAAGTCTCGTCTGGTTCTGTCAAGATGTATGCCCCCTGTCATAGGCATTGTTTAGTGATGTAGGGTCCTTTCTGCGAGGTTTCAAACTTTCCTGGCCCTAAAGCCTCTTTTGCGACATCATAGCGGAGGACTAATTCTCCCTTTGTGAACGAGTGAGGGGTGACGTGGCGATCAAATGACACTTTAACCTTTTTCTTTTGGTACTCGTTGTGCTACAATGATTGTTGTCGATTTTCGTCGACAAGCTCGAGTTGTACTAGGCGCTGCTCTAGAGGTTGGGTTTCATTCAGGAGTTCAATGGTAGCATGAAAACTTGGGATCTTGTGGAAATAAATGCAAAAGCGCAAGTTACCTTGGTTTTTTACAACAGGAATATGGTGGAAATCCTGGGATGGGTGGAAGGCAGTAATCTTATCGCCAATATGAGTTGATACAAATCGTATATGGTGAATTATGTCATCGGCACTTGGCAGGGGAAGAATCTCTGTAATCGGATTTTGTATGAGTGCAAGTTTGGGTTCCTCGGTAGGATGGTTGATTTCCAATAGGTGGAAATTACATCTGCCACAAAGGTGCCTGAATGTTTCCATTAGCGAGCATGACTCTGGTGTGTGATTTTGGCCAGTGTAGATGGTGCTCGGTATCATGGAGCCAACGGAGTAGATAGTGTGGGATTCTATGCTACTCGTTGTCCCTGATGTGGACACTTGGAAAGGTTTGGTCGTACAAGAGGATGTCTTCTGCTTCCATTTCCGTATTGTTGGCTTAGGTGCACCTACCTCCTTGGTGGAGTGTAGACTCACCACAGCTCGTGATGCTCTTAGCTTGGGGAGGTGTACACACTTAAATGTATGATGGAAGTGTGAGAAAATACAGCAATAAGTGCACGTGATTTTCTCTTGATTGGAGAGAACTTTCTGAGGGAGAGAAGAGACTATGTGGAGACTGTTTGCAAGGGGCATGAGTTCTATGCATTGGTTGACTCGGTGATTTTTCAAATCACATAGGTCGCATGTTATCTTGGGCTTGGCCGAGGTTACACTTTGTTGGTGTGTTGTCTTATCTTGCTTGATAAACCATTTTTGGGGTGAGGACATTGACCCAACGATGTACTTTTTATGCCATTACCGGAGTTTGTCCCGTCTCTTCTCTATGGCATTAATCATGTCAATGGTGAGACAAATTTGTGAGGCATAAGTACAATGTTGCTCATAATTATTTCCCTGACATATCAGGAAAAATATCCTTGATATGAAGGTTCCATCGAGTTCATTTTTAGGTATGATGGGGAACTAGCACCGAAAGGCTGCTAAATTAGGGCAATGGATGATTGCATGGTCTGTCTTTTTGCATAACGTACATGCTAGTCATCCTTGAGAAGAGCGGTTGGGGGTAACTTGGGGTTCCCTTGTGGGTCGTTCTTCAGCTGTCAAGAACATGATGGATCCGCTCATCTCATTCGTTTGGGTCATGGAGCTGCCTATGGACTCGGTATCCATGTCATCTTCTTGGGAAAGGCAGACTATGGCTACGTGAAGGCTAGCAAGGGCTAACCGAAAACGTGGTATGTAGTGACAATCTTCCAAAAGGTAATTGTTGGCGCATAATGGACATGTGAATTGTGCTTCCCACAATCCAACATATTAGACCCGTTTAATTGGATACCATCTGTGGATGAGCTCCAGGGTTTTGCACTCTTTAATAAATTGGCCACGTTCATCACATAGCGTACAATGTATAATGGGCATGATTGGGGGTCTTTCTACAACCCTACGTTCCTCTTATAAATATATGATGGTGCAAGGCTCGCCACTGACAGACTGGGTGGAGGGATCCTCCTGATAGGATCGCTCGATTGTATGTAAGGCATCCCTATCTCATGGGATCTATGGAAAATGGTGGGTGTAGTGCCCATAGTTGCTACAAAGAGCACGTACGTGATTGGTATGTAGCACTTTTCCTTTACCTTTGGTGGTAGGTTCCTTTTTATAGGAACGTGGTGTCGAGATGTCCATTTGGAGCCAAGGAATGGTTTTAATTCATCTAGCTCTGGACATATGTGAGTTGGATGGCCTATTGCCTCGCATATGGCACAGACTAGTGATTCCCGTTGAATGGTAGGGGTCACCATCTTCTTTCCTCTCTTCTCAGTTTTCTTAGCCATGATTACCGGTTTCGCAATGGGAGTTTCCTTTGCGGGGGTGGTCTTGACCGTTTCTTGGTGGGTTGGGGCTCCTCAAGACTGAGGGGATTTAACCCTGTGGCAGTAATGTGGGTGGCTCCTGTTCCAAAAGGGGGAACAAGGTACCAAACTAGGAATGCCAATGATACGTTGGGTAATACCAGTGTTGCCAAAACATGCTGGGAGACGAAGCTAGTTAGAGAGTAGAGGAAAGGGGTTTGGGAGGTGGCATACGCTATAGAGGCTATCATGGTCGATGCCTTGGTGTTGTTACTTCTTGATTCTATGTCCTAACTAGCCTCGACACTTGATGTGGACATCATGCACACCGGATCCCCTATGACATCGAGTGATGCCTCAGGGATAATGGGAGGATCTCATAGGAATGACCCTAGAACGGATGACAGTTTCCATATTCTTGGTACCGTGAAAGACCATCTGAGGCTATACCTACATAGGGTAGCATTACATCCATGTTGGTTAGGGGATGCTTCTCGCTGTGTGTTAACTAGTCTACAGTAATGATGTGGTCTTCGTGGGGGAACATCATAATGTGGAAGATGGAGGAGGCTATGGCGGACATGGCGTACATATAACTCCGCTCGAGGAGTATATTGTAATCCAAGTGAGCATCCAAGACTTCAATATCTATGTGGACCATCTTTCCAACTAAACAGATTGGGACATTTTGGTAGAGGCTGACGGGGGTCGAGGGATGACTGTCGTATGCTCAAAGTGTGATCACCAAGGGTTTTAGTTCGAGAGAACCCAACTTCTTCCAAACAGTTTTTGACATGATGCATGTTGATGCACCCTCATTTATGACACATCAGTGAATAGTGATATTTTGTACCCATACTGGTATCTGGAAGGTGACCATGGAAGCAAGTTGGGGGGTGGCTTTGTCTAAGTCAAAAGCCATCAGGCGCATGTCAGCAGGGTCGATAGCGCCTAACGCGGAAAGTAGGGCTTTCCATTGTTTTGGGCATGACTGCAATACTTTCAGAGCTGACATAGCAGCGGGAGATTGAGATAAATAATCCATGATGTTATAATTATGGGC
Organism: Pinus albicaulis; assembly: GCA_034641835.2. Taxonomy (NCBI): domain Eukaryota; kingdom Viridiplantae; phylum Streptophyta; class Pinopsida; order Pinales; family Pinaceae; genus Pinus; species Pinus albicaulis. Next base: position 671,628,687 of record CM076584.1, on the reverse strand, counting down.
TACTTTGGATTATTTTCCTGCTCGCCTATTGGGTCCCTTTACCATCTTTGGCAATGGTTATATAAGCATCTTTGAAATGGTCAAAGGAGCAGTCAGTGCACTAGTACTAGCCCCTAATGTTGTGGTTTCTGGTGGGGCATCGTAGTTGCGATTCTGTGTTTGGAAAAAAAATTCTTCCCCAGTCATGTATATTTCATGGCTGCATTTCCAGGAATCATCTAGGTTTTGTTGTTGAGTTTTTACCGTCCCTTGGTGGGGGAAAGGTTCTTGCATTATAGCGGGCTGCTAGGAAGATCCTCCTTGTCCTCGGTTACTCTGTAACATTTTTAGCTCAGGGAGATTGAGACAGTGGTGAGTATAGTGCCCGTACTCTCCACATATTGAACAAGAATGGTTTGTTCGAAGAGGTGGCATTTTTCCTTGCCACTGGGCATTGCTAGGCCCCTAGTTTTGATTCCAATCGGAGTTGCCTCCGGCCTGGGATCGCGATGGGCATTCTTGGTTGCTGCTCCCCTGTCTAGGGTTCCCTTTTGGCTTGTTTTTCGATTTTTTCTTTAACACATTGGGAGGGTAGTTCTCTTGGTTATTATGGTGTGGTTGGTTTTGGGATGGCTGCACAAAGTTCACCTGTGCATTGGTTTGCATGGGTGGGTCATGTGCTAGGGACTGAGCATAACATTGTCCCATGTTTTCACCTGGCCGTTGGGGAGGAGCTCTTTCATCGGTGTTTTTTTTTTGCGTACTGGGTCCCCTCATCTAGAGGATACGGTCCTCCCTGGTGATACACTTGTGCCCTATTAGTCAAATTTTTTTGAGGCACATGATGACTTTGAAATCCGGGTTGAGACATGTTCTAGGTATAACTATATGTGTAACCGGGATTTTGACTACTCCTGCCTAGGTAACCTTGGGTCATTGACCCAATTAGCCCATTTTCAGAGTTCGACGCATTAGGCAATTCTTGGTAAGTTTGCAGGCAGAGGGCGTTAGGCAGGATGTTGTAAATGTATCCTGACTGTGTATAAATCAATTCAAGCTTCTGGGATTTACTGATTGCATCCTCTTAGGATGTGGGATTTTTCTATGCCACATCCTTTGAAATCTCCGCCATCATATTTTTTAAGAATAAATCTAAGAGGACCGATCGTCGAGTTTAGCTTTACATAAACTGTGACGTCACCTCCATTCATAGAGATGGTCTGAGATATGGATAGCGAGGGTTTTTCTAAAATGATTCATTAACTGCATTCCCGAATCATGGTGAATGGGTAACTGAAAATATGTGAGGAACGCGGTAGCAAGGGTGCTAAAATTTCCATGTGAAGCAGGAGGTTTCTCCACGTACCACTTCACGGCTACTCCCGTAAGAGTGCATTGAAATATCCTCAATCAAATAGTGTCGTCGATGATACTATTTGATGAGCACCACAGGTGAAAGGTCATTACATGATTACCTGTGTCTTCTGCTTTCTTGCCTTCGAATTTTGGTATATTCGAAGGGAGCTTTGTGGGCATGGGAGGCCATGATGGATCGTGTGTGATGGGGTCATTTGTTAGCTTGGTTAAATCGAGGAGATTCAACGAAGCTAAGAAAGGTGACTCGGAGGTTGACGCCATTGCAACGTGTGAAGACACAAAGTTCTAGTTAGAATGAGGGTTAGTCTGTGACGTACCCTAGTGTGTGTTCAACTGGCTTCTCGAATGGGATGCACTCGTGTGCCCCCTAGGGGTCAAGGGGGGAGTGGTGTGAGGTGTGCTATTGGGAGACCGACTAGGGTTCCCAACTATGGTTGCTCCAATAAATGATGAACCAATGATGGTGGTTGTGTTTCGTCTTTGACGCCTAAACGGCGAAAGACCTGGAAACCCTCCCTGTAATCTGGGGAGGTCCAAAAGACACCTGGATCGATGAGGTTTCATTGGGACCATTCGGGTGTTGACCAGGTTAGGTTTTGGAAAAATTTGAGAGGATAGAGTCTATGATCAAAGTAAAATTATGGGCACATACATAAAGCAAAGCGAAAATAAAATAAAATTTCCCTTTAAATTAATCTATGTGATCACTCAAGCAAAAAAATGCTTTTTATTTGTTTGCGCATGATACTCAATATCCTAGAAGAATTATGTGTCCTCACACACTCAAAAGTAACTAGGCCTTGAGAATATTTCTTGAGAGTGCTGGCACAACATCTCGTAAGAGCTGGTGATGCCCCAAGTCACCTGCACAGAATCCACCAAGGTAAGGGTAGAGGATCTGGCGCTTTCCTGCACCATCACCTATAGGGTAAAGTATGCCCTAGTTTTTGGCCACTAAGAACCATCATCCCACATGATAATTCAATTCTTGGGCTTCTTGGTAGTCAGCTAACTGTACCGAGTATCAGTCAGGTCAGGTAGCCCCAACTGATACTACATGCACTGCGCCTAATCCTAACCCCCTCTGAATCGGGTCTCTGTCGCACTCAGGTTTTCTTTGCCATGGGCTGATAGGTAGATTTGAAGCTCCCTAAATACACAACTTATATGTTTCAATATGAATTATGATCAAGGTGGCTCATTGGATGCCTACCTTCTTGATCCTAACTTAAACTATAAATTCTTTTGTGGCCCCTGTGGGGAGAATTTAGTGAGTTTGGTTAAGTTAGTTTTAAGGTGTCTTCCTTTGCTTATTGGTTGAGTGTGTGTGAGTGTAAGGTGAAAAATCCCATATTTTAAACATATGGATATCGGTGATCCTTTACAAAAAATCTGCTAGTTAAACTATGTTATATTGTTCGTGGCTCAAATGGAAAACATGTGTAGATAATGGGCCGCTTTCAAAGTTTCCTAGTTAATCTATGTGACTAACTAAAGGGAGATGGTGAATTGTGAAATATAGAGCATTCATATGCTTACCTAGGATCACTGGAGGGTGCAAAGGTAGTAGAGATTACTTGCTCTGATTGACAGTTCAATCCTAGTCCCGCAATTCCTAATGAAAAAGTTTAACTAAACTAAACAACTTCTACACTAGAAAAAAGAAAACTAGCTATGCATGTGTGGTCGTGGGCCACTTACTTGGACTAGTTATCTAAGTGTGAATACTAGAATTTTCAAAACATAAATTGTTCAAAATGCAATGGTTAATTTCCCCCCTACTTAAACTATGTGAAGATTTTTGCAAAACCCAACTTGAAGCAAAGCTAAATCTAAGCCTACAAAAGGCAGCTAAAAGTGAGTTCTCACAAGATGTGGGGTATCAAAACAAGTTCTGGAAGATACATTAGGGGTTTCCCAGCACCTTACAAGTAGAAAAATGCAAAATCTTGGGAGAAAAATCTCATTCTGTAAATTGCGTGCAAAAATCCCTGACATGTGCACTTTCCTACGTGCAGGTCAGCCCTGAACGCGTTCCTTGCGCGTCTGTGAGGAAAAACGCGCGCAAAGTCCTGCAAGTAAAAAATAGTAGAAGCCGCTCTTCTTTATTTTGTCACTCAAATTGAAACTAGGGACTACAATATGGATCAGAGGACCATTAGCTCCACCCTCTAGTGTAGACAAAGGTCTCCTGCAAGAGATGGCACAACCACATAAACTTGTAAAACATTAGTGGAGTCACCAATCCTGTTGTGGTGGATTTGACGCATGGGTGTACGAAATCACACCAGTTTAAGGGGTGTGATCTACCTCTATAAACTATTGGTAACAGGCAGAAAATGGTGGAGCTCAAAAGCATACAATCTAGAAGAAAAAAGTATGCAAATGTATGTTCAAATTAAAATAAAACTAAAACACAAATATACAGAAGCTATTGAAGAGAGTCAAAATGATAATAATGCAAACGATGGCTCTAGGACTCGTCTTATTAAACGTTTGATATGGAGAATAAATTTTACCCACTTGCCAAAGGGCCCCTAGACAATGGTGCTAGGTCCCGATGCAAGGATTTTATTTTCCAAGCTCTGCCTCTGGTGCAGTCTCCCTCTCTCTTTGTTGTGATGGACTAAGATTGTTGGGTGGCCAAAAATTGAGTCCCCTCTATCTCCAGCTCTAGGTCACACACTGCTGGTATTGCTTGGGAAATTCTGGCCAACATAACAATTTGATCACCCATTCTTCATCTCTTGGTGGCTTTATATAGGGGATTTCAAATCCTCCTTCCCTCCCTTGGTACATGGTGGATGGTGACCCAAGGGAGAGGTATGATTCCATTGTGTGCTCCAAATATTCCTTTGTGTGCTCACATAGTATCTAAGGAGGAATTGGTGGTTGTCCTTAGGCAGCTTCATGTAAGGAGTAATTGTCCTTTTCTTTGTGTAGTCACAGAAAGCGACATTTTTCTACTTTCAAGAATGTGCGCTTATTGGGAAAAAAGGCGTGCAAAAGGCGCTCTTCTCGAAGGATAAAGCACGCAATTAGCATTTTAAGACTAGCTCAAATTTGATTTTCTCAAAACCTTATAGATTTTAAATACTTTCTTGATTCTATAATGTCTTCCTGCCCTATAAATCCTTTGGCTTGACATTAATTAATTTCATCTTCTGTTGTACGATTTTCCAGTGTTAACACATGGTAAGAAGGCTCATGATGAGACATATTATTTTTTAAGTTTCTTATATTTTTTAATTACACTCTAAAAAAACATGTATGATTAATGGATGGGGAGGATCATTGACTCCTTAAGAGTAATGGATGACAATTGGAGTTATAGATGCTAAAGCTATAAAATAGTCTTTACTTTTTAAAATAAAACCTTTCCTAGCTGATAACAAGATTGAATATTTTATAAATTTTGAGGTTAAAAGAACATACAAATTCCATGGATAAAATATTTCAAATTTTTATGATAATTATCCAATTTTCAATTTCGTAATCATTTCCCCAAAAATGTATACTTTCAAAAGAAAAAATATCATAAGATGATTAGAGATATTGACAAATAGCCAAAATTATGTTACCTAACATTATTTATCCTAAAATAAATTGCTATGTATATGTTAATATTTACATATATACATCACAACAAATGTTCTTTTATGAAAATAATTTTTTGAGAATCAAGCCATTAATAGGAGGAGAATTTCTCTTTCCTTGTAAATCTTGCAAAATGAAAGTTCATGGGCCTAATTGATCAATAATTTTAAATGGTATAAGCCACAAATTTTGAAACTTGGCATGCTTCCCTTTTTCTTCATTTTCCTTGTCCCATTTCAAGACTAGATCTCCAACTTGAAAAGATTTTTTATCAATCGAGCTTACAGCAAAGGAATATTTTGCTAGTTGTTGATGGTGACCATGTATTTGTTTTCCTTTTTCCCTTTCTTCTTCTAATTTAAGTATTTGAGACATTCTTAATTGCAGAGAAGAAGAAGGTTTTTCTTCGATAAATTGTACTAGGGCTAATGAGGGGAGGGCTAGGTTAGGAGGAAGGATAACCTCTTTTCCATGATACCAGATTAAAGGGAGAAGTACCTATAGAGGCCTTCTTAGTTATTTGATCAGCCCATAAAGAAAATATCAAGGTTTTATGCCAATTATTTTAGCTTTGATCAAAAGTTCATTAAATAATCCTAGTGAGGTTTTTATTAGTTAACTCTACTAAACCATTCCATTGAGGATAGTAATTAGCAGAGAAATTAATTTTAAACCCTCTTTTTAAGGAAAACTCAAACATACTATTTCCTGAAAAGTAAGATGCAATGTCAAAATAAGTTCATTGGGTAAGCCAAACAAGGTGATCATGAATTGATCAATGAATTCAGTAATATTGTCAGAATTGGCTACCTTTAGTGGTATTTCTCCCATCCACTTGGTGAATTAATCTATAACAATAAGGATAAAATTATGTTTCTTGGAAGAATGAGGAACAATCTCACCTACTATATCCATTCCCCATTGTTCAAAAGGTTTTTAAATGTTGACTGGTTGAAGAGGCAAGGCTAGTTTTCTCTGTCTTCCTGCAGAAGTATGAAAATTTTTACAATTCCTTACATATGCATGGGTATCTTTAAACAGAGTTGGCCAGTAATATCCAACATGAAGGATTTTATGAGCGGTGGTATCTCCTCCAAATTTTCCACCAGCTGGTCCATCATGTAACTCCTGCAAAACCATTTGTGCTTCGTATTTTTCTAACCATCTTAACAAATGATCAGAGGCTCAGTATTTTAGCTCAAAAATGAAAGTTATAAAAATTAAATGAAACTAGAACGACAGTGACTTTTCCATCACAAGGAATTCAACACAACTCGTTTCATTGAAAATCGAGTTCGAATTAAGGAGTTACAGTTTGTTGATCATCGTTCACAACAGACAATTTTTTATTAAAAAATTGCAAAACAGGTACAGGTTGGTGACATGGCATCCCAGTCAGCATTCAGGGAATCATATTTAGTTTTATTTCAATGGGAGTGTGACAAGTTTCACTCTGGGATTCTCCAGTTTGGTTTGTGAAGGAAAAATTTTTCCAATGACCTCTTAAGGTTGAATTTTGGGTTCATGATATTATGTGCTAGAAATGATATATATCTCTGTGTGTGTGTGTGTGTGTGTGTGTGTGTGTTTTATATTTAATATTATTTCAAACTTAAATTAATTAATAAAATTTCTACACACACACACATATATATATATACAAACCCAAATCAATTTTAAAAATTGGAATATGATGGATTATTATTACATTATGGCACATTTTAATTACAAATGTCAACATTAAATGTGGCATGGAAAATATTACATTGAAGTTATATGGGTGGCATATGTATTAAGGTCATACATTTCTGATATTTGAATGGAATATTTTATTTACGCTGGCACATACCATTAACCAGAGTATTAAATCCATTTTTGACAGTCGAATGTCATATTTATTTATGGTGGCACATACAATTAACCAAAGTATTAAATTCGTGCCAGCAAAACAAGTAATCAGGGTTGACATCTAGAGTTTAACCCCTGACCTCCCCCCAAAGAATGTGGGCTCTTACCATTGGACCATGGGCTCGTACTTTGTAAAACCATGTTCCAATTTTATATTTGAATGTGTAATTTTCTCCAGTGGTGGGAACGGAGGGGCCAGCCCACAAGCCAACCATTCACCATACGACCTCTACCCCATGACCGTGCAGAGGGTTAGAGCCTAAACATGCTTAGCACTAAGACTGAACTTAATCCACACATATATTTAAGCTAATGAAGATATTAATATGGCAGCAGAATTGGCAGAGCACCATTTTCGGCGGAAAGCTCCATATTTAGTTGGAGTTAACTCCAGTTCTCTAGATTTGGAGGCAAAATTGCAAGAGAATTTTCTTTTGCCAAAACTGAGGCAATTTTCGACCAAATTGAGCTCATGAAGAGTCATTATTAGTATATTTTGATGTTTTTGGGACATTATAATAGTTTTCAAAGGCAGAATAGGTCATCTACAGAGGTTTTATTCACCTTGAATATTTTTTAAGCTTAGGGCCACCAGGAGGGAAAGCCATGCCCAGAGCATCTGGTAACCAAATTAAGTAAAAAAATAGTCATTCCTGATAGATTTAAACATTTTAAACTCATTGGAACATGTTCCAAGAGAATTTTATGCATGTAAACATAATTTTGAGCTCACTTGAGCTAATACGGAGGCCCAAGCTATGAAGCTAGACCAAGGAGATGTATCCCAGGAGGGGTCAAATCCTTCATAAAAACTATGTTTTAATGGTTCAGTTTGTGATGGCTTGTTTTTATTTATGTTGATGTTGTTCAAACTTGTAAATAAATTCTTTATTCTTTCAAAAACACTCATAAAATTCATTTTTAATTCCTCTTTTGACACACATAAGCAACAAGGGAACCTGTACATCAAGCATAAGATCAGTAAATAAGTTTTATGTCTGAAATTGAAATTAGCACAGCAAAAATAACATTCAAATTCATATCAAGTTGGTATCAGAGAACAAGGTTGCTAAAGGTTATTTTCTTGATAGTTTCTTGAAGTTTTGTGCAAGTTTAGTCGTTGCAATTTGTGATGCTGACAAGGTTAAAGTTGCAGAAAGGTGAAAGGAATTTTTTGGTTGCAACTCCTGAGATTAAGACCAAAAGAAGGAGAGTTGAAAGATAATTATCCTCACCCAAAATTCCACTCATAGTTTCACTTGAAGAACCTAAATTTTTGTCTAAAGAAGCTGAGATTGAAGAGGTGAAATTTTTACAAGAAGCTAAGTTGATTGACAAGGTACAAGCATCAGAAGTTGAGCTTGAATCCATAGCCATTATGTTAGGTGTTGGAGATAATCATGGAAATTAAAAAGAGGAATATGTCAAGAGAGACTTCAAGGAGATTCAGAGAATGGTTAAAATCATGTTTGATGCATTCACTGCAGAAAGGGTAGGAGGAGGTTCTAAGCCTTCATATGGAGAAGAAAACTTAGATGGTAAGAAGGATGAATAGAAGAGTTCAAAGGGAAGTGGAGGAAATCCACCTCCGTCTCCATCATCTTCATCATCCTCATCATCGACATCAGCATGATCTTCCACTTCCACCACAAATACCACTCACACTCACTCAAAAGCCACAAAAACGAAAGACTCCATTACTCAAATTGGACATTAAGTTTGAACTACCCATGTACAATGGCAAGGTAAATGTAGAGAGGCTTGAAAATTGGATACGTCAATTGGAGGTGTATTGCAGAATTCAGAACCTTCATGAGGATGACATAAAGATCCAGTTGGCTTCATTAAGGCTAAAAGGAGAAGCACTAGTTTGGTGGGAAGCAAAGACTCGAGAGGAAATGTGAATCCATGGTCATATATAAATTTCTTGGGTTGAGTTTATTTCTTCCATTAAAAGAAAGTTTTATCCGTTAGCCTACATGCAAAATTCTATTATGACTTTGAAATTTTTTAAGAAACTCAAGGATCAAACAGTTCAAGAGCATACCCAGGAGTTTCGAAAGAGAGCTTTGTTGTTAGGGGTAAACGTGAATTCCCAAGATACACTCTTGAAATACATTAGGGTTTTATATACCTATTTGAAGCATACTATCCTTATGTTTAACCCAAGCAATATATATGAAGTTTGTGTACAAGCCACACACTTGGAGCCAAGGGGAAAACAAAGCATAGAGGGTGAAAGTGAGGGTAAAGGAAAAGGAAATTTTATGGAAGAGGAAAAAGAAATAGTTCTGTAAAAAAAGAGAAGGAAAAACTCACATGCAAGAATTTCTCAAAGATTGGCCATGATGAACACCATTGTTGGCAACTTCATCCAAAATTGAAACCAAGCAAACTGAAAGCCAAAGAGAAGGGGAAAATTGTTGTTATAGATGAACATGAATTAGGGTCAGATTCAAGAGATGAGATAAAAATTATAGCCATGGGTTTGAAAGGTAAACATGTTGCAAGCACTAGTTCTTCAAATTGTTCAAATGATACTCATGATGAAGATACAAGAATAGAAATTTTCCATATTAGAGTTGTCTTTAAACATACCAAGACTGATACACTTTTTGATAGTGGGTCACAAGCTAACTTGATTTTCAAATATTTGGTTAAGCAACTAGGCCTTGAAACTATTAGACATCCAAGACCATATCCTTTGGGTTGGATATGCAAGAATGAAAACTTGCAGGTTACAAGGAAGTGCTTACTAAGATTCGCCATCAACTCAAACTTTATTGATGAAGTTGAGCTTGATGTGGTGCCGCTTGAGATATCAGGTATTGTATTGGTAAGTCCTTATCTATATGATAGGAAAGTAGTATTTCATCGCCATGAGAACAAGTATCACTTGTTTAAGGATGTTATTGAGTACATAATTAGAGCACATAAGAAGAAGACGGGTTTGTCTCTTATGCATGCAAGTGAAATGAAGAGGATAGTGAATGCAAGTCAAAACTTGACATTGTTGATGATAAAACAAATAGATGTATTGAATCACACTTTTCAAAAAGATACTTATACTTGTAATGAGTTATTTCAGGATGTTAACATGTTTCCTTTCAAAGAAGGTGTAAAACATTTGCAGCAGTCAACAGTAGTGTTGAGTAGTGTTGGAAACAAGATGTCAGTGCAAGAGAGTGTATAGGTCAAAGAGAGAGCGACAAAGCAGCTTGGAAAACAAGGCATGGGTTCCAAAAATGTCGGTTTATGGTTTCCAAAAGGTACATCAAAATGGCGAAGATACTTGGTCAAGACACGACACAAGTACAAGGAAAAAGCAGCAAAACATTGCCATGGTGATAGTGTGCAAGGTGAGAAAATTTTTAACTTTCCTTTGATTGTTGACCAAGGTAGGAACAAGATGGTTTCTGTAAGAATAGATTTTTGTCCTGCAAATTCAGAAATATTGTAGCATGACGGTGTCAGTGACAGCAAGAGAAGGTCACAAGAATCAAGGAAAATTTTGACTTTTTTGTGAAAAGCTCCAAATGATGAAATTGGGAAAATTTCAATGGATAGAGACTAGAAGCATGACGGAAAAATACCCTCATCTACATAATCAGTAATCAGAGAGATTTTGGGGTCCAAAAGGCTTCTAGGGAGGAATGATCAGAGGCTCAGTATTTTATCTAAAAAATGAAAGTGCTCAAAATTGAATGAAACCAGATCGACAGTGATCGGCCCATTGCAAGGAATCCAACACAACTCGTTTCGTTGAACACCGAGTTCGTATGAAGAAGTTATGGTCTGTTGATCGTCGTTTAGAACAAGTAATTTTTTATTAAAAAATTGCATAACAGGTACAGGCTGATGACATGGCAGCCCAATCGACATTCAGGGAATCTTCTTCAGTTTTAGTCCAATGGGACTATGACAAGTGTCACTCCGGGATTCACTAGTTTGTTTTGTGAAGGTAAAATTTGTCCAATGACCTCCTAAGGTTGAATTTTGGGTTTATGATATTATGTGCTGGAAATGAATTTTTTTAATTAATTAATTAAGGTTTATATATAGATATATATAAATTTCTAATAAGTTGACATATCATGGATTAGTATTACATTATGGCACATTTTAACAATAAAGGTCAACACTAATCGTGGCATGGAAAATATTACATTGAAGTTATATTGGTGGCATATGTATTAAGGTCATACATTTTTTATATTCAAATGGCATATTTTATTTATGGTGGAACATACCATTAACCAAAGCAAGTAATGGGGGTCAAGGTCCGAGGTCGAACCTGTGACCTACCCCAAATAATGTGCGCTCTTACCATTGGGCCATGGGCCTGTCGTTTGTAAAACCATATTTCGATTTTATATTTGAACGTGTAATTTTCTCCAGTGGCAGGAGCGGAAGGGCCAACACCTCACCATACGAGCTCTACCCCATGACCATGCAGAGGGCCAGAGCCTAAATGCACTTAGCATTAAGACTAAAATTAATCCACACTTATATTTAAGATAATGATGAGATTAATATGGCAGCATATTTGGGGGAGCAATATTTTTGGTGGAAAACTCCATATTTAGTTGGATTTAACTCCAGTTCTCCAGATTTGGAGGCAAAATTGCAGGAGAATTTGTTTTTTCCATAACTGAGGCAATTTTCGACCAAATTGAGCTCAAGGAAAAGTCATTCTTAGTATATTTTGATGTTTGGATCCATTGGAATAGGTTTCAGAGGCATAATAGGTCATCTATAGAGGTATTTGTCGCCTTTAATATTTTTGAAGCCTAGGGCCACCAAGAGGGAAGGCCATGCCCAAAGCATATGGTAACCAAATTGAGTAAAAAAATAGTCATTTCTGATATATTGTGACATTTTGAACTCATTGGAATAGGTTCTAATAGCATTTTATGCATGTAAATAGCATTTTGAGCACACTTGAGCTAATACAGAGGCCCAACCTATGAAGTTGGACCAAGGAGATGTAGCCCAGGAGGGGTGAACTACTTCATCAAAACTATGTTTTAATGGTTGATTTTGTGATGGTTTTCTATTATTTATGTTTATGTTGTTCAACCTTTTAAATACATACTTTATGCTTTCAAAAAAATTCACAAAATTCAGTTTTAATTCCTCTTTTGAGACACATAAGAAACAAGGGAACCTATACATCAAGCATAAGATCACTAAATAAGTTTTATATCTGAAATTGAAATTAGCACACCAAAACTAACATTCAAATTCATATCAACAAAACATAATCATATTTTTTTCTGAATAACACATTATCAATGATTTCATATTGGTTGGATTTCAATCTTAAAGCCCTTTTCTCTTTTGTAATTGAGTTCAGGGGGAGCATAACCATTCTTTAAATAAAAAATGAGATCAAAATATTAGGACTCATTAGTAGTAAGGCATACCTCAAATATATGGACAGTGTTACCTGATTCTTCATCAACTGATATATTGGAAGCTCGATTAACTAGTCTACAAAAACCTTGACCTCTGACACCTTTAGGAAGTTTGATCTCCATGTCATATTCTTGCATAACGGTGACCCAATTTTCTATTTTTTCTCCTAAATAATTTTGAACAAGAAATTTTCTTACTATTGGAAATGAGACAATTAATTTAGTGTGTGTCTTGAGAAGAAAAAGCATGAAATGCTTAATGGATTTGAAAATATAAAATACATATTTCTCCACCTTTGAATAATTCAGTTTTGCACCCTAAAAGTTTGAGTTGAAGAAATAGATAGGTGTCTATACTTCTTGATCATTGAGTTGTGTTAATACAACACCATAAGATAGCTCAGAAGAAAAAGTATACAAAATAAAATGATCAGAAAAATTGGGAGTTGTTAAGGAAAGAGCATCGATAATAGCTTGTTTGAATGACTCGAAGGATTCTCTTTCATTATGTCCCCATTTAAAAAGTGACTTTTTCTTGATCATAACTTGTAAAGGAAAAACAATTTGAGAGAAATTAGGAACAAATATCTTAAAAAAAATAAACTTTCCAAGGAAATATTGCATTGATTTTTTGTTATGAGGCAAAGAGATTTCATAAATTTCCTTAATCCTATCAGGGTCTATGAAAATTCCTTCTTTAGATACAATAAATCTTAGGGATTTTCTTTCATTGAGAGCAAAGTATGACTTCTTGGGATTTATTGAGATTCCCTGCTTTTTCCATCATTCAAAGATCTATTTTAAATCATGGAAATGATTTATCCTTTTATTGGAATATATAGTTATATCATGCAAGTAAACAACAATAGGTTTATTTATCAGCCCTCTGAAAGCAATGTCCATATCTCTTTGCAAGGTTGCTCCCGCATTTATTCATCTGGAAGGAATTTTCTGGTAGGCATAAGTTCCCCATTTAGTTTTGAAAGTAGTTCTTAACCTATCATCTGGATGAACCAGGATTTGGTTATATCCTAAGAAGCCATCAAGAAAATACATAAGTTCAGAGACATCTATTGATTGTAAGATTTGTTCCATAGGTGGTAGAGGAAATTTTTCTTTTTCACAAGCTTTATTTAAATTTCTAAAGTCAATGCAAATGTGTATCTCACCATTCTTCTTCCTGACAGGCACCAAGTTTGAAACCCATTTATAATTCCTAATTGGAAAATTTATTTTGGCCTTAAGAAGTTTGTTCAACTCACTCTTAATTTTATCTTCTAGATTTGGGTGAATTTTCCTTAATTTCTGTTGAATAGGTTTAAGATTAGATACCATTGGAATAGTATGTTGAACGATGGATGTATCATAAGTTCTCAGATCTTCATAGCTCCAAGAGAGAAAAAATTTGTATCTTTCCAACAAATGAATAAAGGCTAATCCTTCATCTGTTGAGATCCCAAGACCTAAATTGATGTTATGAGGTTTAATATGTGTCACACTATTTACCAATTCAAACCTAAAAGTTGAACTCTGAATTTTACAATTAGTAACCTTCTTAAATCTATCCTTTAAGTCATACAAATCTTCACGCTTTACCACAGACTTGGGAAGGGAATTTTCTTCATTCAATTGTTTCAAGTGTCTACTATGCTCATCTTCATCAATTATTTGATCATTTAATGACCCTTCATATGTTAAACAACTTAAAATTTCTTCTTCATCATTAAACACATGCCAATTACTGACATTTTCAGGAATGGATGGGTGAAAAATTAATTCTATTGAAAACCTATCTGGACTATAATCCTCGGGTGGAATATGTCTAGATGCTACATTATCCAGAAGGCCAACACTATCATTTTGAAGTCTCGGGATAGGATAAATATTGAATGCTAGAAAATGTGAAGTGAGGATTTGAATGAGAGATTGATAATGTTTCAAATGACTAGAGACATAGTGAATGATGTTTCTCACCTATTTTACAATAATTCCTTATTATCCAGCCACTTGAAGGTATTTCACACCAATACCTATTGCTTTGTACAAACCCTGAAAAAGTGCTTCATACTCAAAAACATTATTTGTGCATTCAAACTCTAATCTACATGCTAACATTTCTTTTTCTCCTTATGGACTTATTAAAATGCATCCTGCTCATGCACCATCATTGGGTTTAGAGCCATCAAAATACAAAGTCCAAAACAAAAATTTAACTATTGGTTTATCTACAATATTTACACATCCGAATGAATATTTTTGTGAAAAATTCTCAATTCGGGAAGTAGCATAATTGATTGAGAAATGTGATTCTTGTGAATTAAAACTAACCAAAAAGGATTCAGAAAAATAGTTCCCGAGGATATTATTGGTAAAGACCACTGGTTCATTCTATTCTTCAAAATCAGTTTCTGAATGTTTCATATGCTTTTCTTGGTCAAATAAAACTTGATTGGGATTTCCATTGTAAGGAAGCCACATATGAGACCGGTTTGTGGCAAAATAAACATGAAGCTTTTTAGACTAATCTCTACTTAGAATCAAACCATAAAAGTAGGGAATATCAGCAACAAGTATATCGATAACTTGAGATACTTTGGAATTAGAAAAAAGTATTATGAGAACATAATTCATCTCCCCCAATACCTTGACTTTGGTTCTGTCAAGTTGAATAACATGAACAACATACTTTTGAGGTGAAATATTTAGTTTTGGGAAAACTGAATAAGGCATTATATTTGAAGACGCCCCTGAATACACCAAGAAATTATGAACATTTTTATTGAAGATCTCAAAATTCAAAAGGAAATGAGGAGTATGGGAATTTTATCTATCCCCAATTAAGATAACATCAGTGTGATCAATCATTTCCAAAGAATCATTGGGAGGTTTTCCTTTTCCTTTAGAAGCTTTGGATGTGACAGCAGTGGGTAAATGGGATGCAGGCACTACATTCAGTTCCTTAAGTAAAAATTTATGTTATTTCTTTAATTTACTTACTTCATACAAGGAATATTAGCTTTGACCTTCTTCATATCCTATACTATATTATATTCTACGGTGTCATAAACCACAAAATTTTTAGATGTGGATGGAGAATTTGAAGAAGATGGAATTAATTCAGAAGATGTAGAAATGTAATTTTTATTTATACCTTTGTATTTAGTAGTAGGATTAGAGGATTTATGCTTTTGAATTGATTGTGACGTGCCTTAAGGCTGCTTAATTCTTGTGCCAATGGGTAAAGCTTCATGATCCTCTTCGTTACCAAAAGTTGGAAGAATAAAATACCATAATCCATGGACTTCAACTAATTCTTCATCTTAGGAGTCATCAACAGATAATGTTGTTTCTTCTTCATCTTCGTCTTGATAATTTTATATAATGTTTGGGAGTTGATGATTTTATGTTTGAGATTTCTTAAAAGACCTAAAAGGCTTCTTAGAATATTCAGCTACCTGTTTCTGGATTTCCACAATTTCATTTGACATGGATTTAAGGACATTTTGTAATCCTTCTAGATCAAAAGGATCCTTAGGAGTCCTCTTCTTTGGTTCTTCTTTGAATATGACCTTATTTGTCTTTCTTTCTTCTTAAGCAGTTTTCTTTTCTAATGCAATTATCCTTTCTCAACATAAAGTGCTCTAAAGTTTTCCACAAAAATTGTGATATTGGAAGGAAGAGAGGAAATGTAAATTTGATTTGCACATCAACACCAGGCTTTGAGGTAGTTGGGATTTTTTTTAGAAATTTGTTAAATCTAGAATTAAAATATTTGATATTTTCACCTGAATTTGATTTTAGATTGGAAATATCATTGATTAGAGTGGTAGTTGTGCGATCATCATTGAAATTAGTTAAGAATTTTTCTTCAACTACATATTAGCTGGTAATAGTTCCTGATGGTAATGAAAAATACCATGAACCTGTTGATCCTTTGAATATATAAGGAAATAACCTAACTAAAAAATATTTTTCATCCACTCCATTGAGATTGATGGCTAACATGAAATTATGGAGTTGTTCCTTGACAGGGAGTCCATCATCGGTATTATACTTAGGCAACCATTTGAACAACTCCTAGATTTATCCTTGTTCTCACTGTTATTATAGGAGTTGTGGGAGTAGAATATGTTGTAGGAGTTCTATAGGTTGATGCGATGGTAGAAGAAATAACCCCTGAAATAGCACTTATTTTAACAACACTAGTTGACTGAGTTTGAGGAATATGAATATTGTGGTGATTGGTTGAGAGGAAAGAGATGAAGAAGTTTGTAGACGTGAGGAAGAAGTAATATCGCTATTGGATGTTTGAGCTTATGATGCAAGATTTTTCCTTCAGTGATAATGAAGTGGAAACTCAAAAGGAGTAATTCAAATTTTTTCACTTTGAGATAGATTTAGTACACTGAAAACTTGTAAATATGAAGTTACACTTCTTCAGAAGGTTTATATTGAACATGATTTTCTTTTGAAATAGAAATTTCTTCTAATTTCTTAATTAAAGTCTAGACTTCGGGTGACTCTGGAGTATAATATTTAGGGATTTACTCAGGAAGTGTACTAGGAGATTTAGGAGGTGATTGGAAAACTTTAGATCTAGAGGTTGGAGACTTTGAGAGAGATCTTGAAGTTGTAGGAAATTTGGAGGGGGATTGACTCTTTTGATGGCTTTTAGATTTAGGATTAGACCTTGATGCCACTCATAGTCTTTAGGCCCTCCTTCTAGCGCCAAAAATTTTGAATGCTCGAAAATGGCTGCCTCAACATCGGGGATAACAACCCGGTCCAGAACATGAAAACTATTCCTGGAAAAGTGGCTTTGAATTGCGATAATGGGACCAGTTTCCCTTTGAAATATAATTGAGTGGGTTTGAGGTGTAAAATAGTGAAATGAGACTAATAAATGGAAGTAAAAAGAACTTAAGTATGTATATGTCTATTTATCTATATCCCAGGACTTAATTTTACTCTTTATATGTGATGTCAAAAATTTTCTTAAGTGAAAGATAATATAGATCGTCAAACACTTAAAGAAGTAAATAAAAAATGATTAATTTGATTAAATAGTTAATAAAATTAATTTTTAAACACATATCACATGAAATATATAGTTGTTTCATACATATATTTAAAGATAGAAATCTCACACATTCAGTAGTGAATTAGTGCTCAATTATATTTAAATAATATACATAGCAAAACAATTTAAAGAAAAATATGACTATTAATCACATATAAACACAACAATCATATAAATATAAAAGTACCTGCTATATCATAGCCCTTCTCATGAGAAAATAGCCTTGGTCTAGCCTTTTTATTAGGATGCTTGAAAAGTACAGTAGCGCAACTTTTTAAAGCCTTCTTTACAAAAATTAAGAATACTTTTCTTAACAACATGAAAGGGTATTTATAGTTGATACTTGAACTTTAAAAATAGTAAATGCATGAAATGCTGAGGAGGTTTAAACAACCCTCCTTAAAATAAGAATTAAAATAACAAAAATAGAGTGTGTTTGAACAATAACTTCAAGAATGGTAAGTTGGCTGCTTTCCCATTTGTTGTCTTAATTCATAGATATCCACCATGGGCTTCAATTAAGGAGGCTAGTTGGTCTTATGCACATCTGTCTCATATACACTACATCTGAGAGAGCAGGAAGCATGTGTGAGGTGGTGTTAGCAAGGCATCGCAACATCAGCCATTGGCTATGTGGATTTACTAGATATTTCCAATACTTCTCAAGATTCATATTTTATAACTTTTTAATATTATCCTCCTAATTCTTAGACCATTGTTGCCATGATTTAATTAATATTTTAGCATTGGGAAATGAATTAGCTGAGAATTTATGAATTATGTTAGCACCAAACAGGTTCTCGTTGATGGTTTTAGTAATATTACTTGTGATATATTTTGTACTAAAAATGGCTCTTTCTTCTTGCTTCAATTTTATATCCTAGTTTCTAGAGAGGATTCCTTTATGTGAATATTCTATTCTTGGAGGGTTATTTGTTCTACCTTCTACACTTTCTTTCCATGTGATATAATCATAAATTCAATCATCAATGTCATCGAAGTTTGTCCTCAAATCGGGATATTTATTCATCAGTGAATCATTTTTTTTACATATATCATTGATTACTACCAACATTTGGAAAAATACCACCTGATGTTGGGCAAGGAGGGTGTTAAGTTCCACTACTTCTTTCTTAAAATCCTCAATTTTTGGATTATCCTTCAATTGCTCAATTCTAACTTGAAGTTCTTGTATCTAGGCGTCTTTAATATTGATGTCAGTTTCATGTTGGAGTTTCATTTCATTAAATATTTTTTGCAATTTTAATTATTGTACTTGCCATTGATGATCAATGTTCTGTTTTTCTTGCAATAATTCCTACTCCAAATGTTGGATTTTTTCATCTTTGTCTTTGATTAATTTTTTTATTTTTGAAGCCTTGTCAATTGTAGTTATTGCATAGGCCCTTGCAAACTACGATAGCCTAGTTAAGTCATCATAGGGGCTTTTTTGTGGATCCTTCCACAAAACATCCAATGATACATATACAAGAAATAGTGCCTATTATTTCTCATCTCTCCTTCTCTTTGTTTTCCTGCTCATTATGGCCTTATGCCTAGGACTGTAAAATATGTCGAGAGGAGGTATCTCTTCGATATTAAGAACAATTTATGAAGTGGGGTTTGTCGAGGTGAATTATACATCATCTATATTAACATATTTTTCAGAAGCCCCAATATTAAGTAAGTTATGCTTATTAGTTTCAGGAGTGTTGATTTCTTCTTTTGGATTTGAGGTATTTACCTCTTGCAACCCTTATTTATTAATATGTTGATCAAAATGATCTGAGACTTTATTCAAATCACTACTAAACAATATTTCTCTAGTTATTTTCATTATTGATGTTGTCTCCTTCGCTTCCTGTTTCATATTGCTGTGTTTTGTAGGTTGTGCCAAATCCTGCTCTGTTTGTATAACTAGTTAAGAAACCCTCAATGTGTCAAGATGGATATTTTCCAACCTTTTATTTTTATATTCTCTAAACTTATTCAGTTGCCTAGGATTAAAACAGGCTTCTGCTAACTTTTATACCTATATGTATGTTTCGGCGGACTTGAATAGATCATCAAAGTCATCAGGATAATGTATGAACTATCTCACTTTAACTTGAGCAAGGAATTTTTGGGCTACCTGGTTTGGGTCATACTACCTATTGGGAATAGTGGGAAAGTGTAGGCATTTTGTTTGGTTGATTTCAATCCTAGCATGCTTGAAATTATTGAAAGAATATACTCCATAGTGAATGGGGAATGATTTCCAGGCATATTTATTGGCTTCTTTAAGGGCTTTAGTTAAGCCATTTCCCATAGTTTGATATGCAAATTCTTGGGCCAAAAGCTTGTTAGGGACATTGTTAGGTCCCTATATTACTAGTATAGTCCCTTATTATTGTTATTGTAACCCCCTTATTGTTATTATTGTACCCCTGTAACCCCCATATTGTTATTATTTTTCCCTTAAATTATTATTTTTAGGTCACTAGGATTACATTATGGCCCCACTAAGATTACATTGTGGCCCCATGGACTCCTATATATAGAAAGGAGGTTTTGTAATTTGTATCATCCAAGACTTTTTCATTCATGTAATGTATTGGAGGTTTCCTCCTCAAAGTGGCTTATTTGTAAGGTTTTTATATCTCTTTTCTTCTATTTTTGGAGCTGCTTTCTCAACATTTGGTATTAGAGCTTTGGATTCTAGGGTTTTTGCTGCTCCAAACCGGTCATCGTGTAATTTTCACTATAATTTTGATTCTACGAAGGTTCAGAAGTTGAAAATTTTAGAGTGCGAAGCAAAAATCTTGAGGAACATCTTCGAAAAATTTCAGAGATTGGTTCGCAATATTTTCAGAGATATGATCTATGGAAGTTAGGGCTTTTTTCAGGCTCCTGAATTTAACCTAAACAGGTCATCACAGAATTTTCACTATAAATTTTTTTCTACAAAGATTCAGAAACTGAAATGTTTATAGAGTGAATCCAAAATCTTGAGGAACATCGTCCCAAAATGTCAGATATTGGTTCTCAATATTTTCAGAGATAAGATCTATGGAAGTTAGGTCTTTTTCAGGCTCCCGAATTTCATCTCAAAGAGGTTATCGTGGGAAAATCTTCATAACTCTCTCTCTGAGCATCGGATTGGAATGATGTAAAAAGTGGCCACAAGTAAATGGAATTTACTTTCCTTTCTATCAATTTCATAGCCAAATGAGGAAACAGTGACACGTGGCAAGTCGTACAAGTTCGCTCTACTAAACCAGTCCATAATTGGGTCATTTTGGGAGATTGGACATAAATTTGCCTTGAAGAATCCAAATTAGATCAGACCTATGACATTTGAAAGAAGCTTCAAAGGGCTACTACAAGGCTGAATTTTAGATATTTATGATTTTCAATTATAGAGATAATTCAATTTCAATATACAGCTCCTCAAAAGAAAGTAAAAGGTGTGTCTTTTTTATCCTAAATTGCATAAGTCTTGTTTGAAGAATCAAGTTGAATTGATTCCAAGGGCATGTTGTAGAATAGATATCAGTATTGGATTCTAAAATGGCCCCTAAAAATAATTCAACACCCATTAAGCCTTTAGAAGGCTCTACTTTGACTCATGAAGACGAAGAATGGCAACAAGACATATCAAAATTACAAGAGCAAGTGCAAAAAATTTCGCTCTCGCAAAGAGCAACAAAAAATGACATGGAAGTTTTGAAGAAAGGCGTGGAAACTATAATGTATGGTTTCAATAAAGGTGTGGAATCTAAGATGAATGGTTTGAAGATTGGAATGGAAGCTAAGATAGATGGCATGGAAGCTAGCATGGAATCTAAGATGGATGACATGGAAGCTAAGATCGATGAAAAATGGAAAACATGAAGAATGATCTAAAAGAAGACATGCAAGGTTTAACAAAGTTGATACAAGAAATGTTTCCTAATGGTGAAAATATAGTAGAGGAAACTCATGATGAGAACAAAATAAACGTTAATTGTGATTTCATAAACTCTAATGTTGACATGAAGAACCACCATATTTCAAAAATGGATATGAGGAAGTTTGATGGAAAGGATCCTGTAACATGGATAATACATATGGAGCAATATTTTGATCTCAATAATGTGAAAAACACACAAAAGATACGCATTGCAACTTTACATTTAGAACAAAATACATTTGTATGGTATCGATGGCTTTTCTCCCGTAAAAAAATTGTCACTTGGTCAATTTTTACGGAGGAAATGATAGCACATTATGAGGATACAAAGAGCAACACCTTCTTTACCCAATTGATAAATCTCAAACAAAAGCGTTTAGTGGGGCAGCACATTGAGGACTTCCAAAAATTGAATATAAGGGTAACTGATCTTACAGAGGAACACAGGATTGATCTCTTCCTAGGCACTTTAAAGGATAACATCCAACATGAAGTTCGCATTTTGGAACCCGATTCATTGGAGAAGGCATTCAGGTTGGCAAGAAAAGTTGAATGTAAAATTATGGCGACAAGGAAGCCTACCACTCAATTCTATAAAGAAGGAAGTGTTGCTACGCCTAGATTTCCATAACCTACAAGGTTGACACCACAACAATTGGAAGAAAAAAGAGCAAAAGGGCTTTGCTACAGTTGTGATAGAAAATACACTAAAGGTCATAAGTGTGCTGAGAAGAAATTATTTTACATAAATTGTGAAGAGGAAGAAGAAAATGAACAAGAATCTTCAAAAGAAGAGGATATACACCAGGAACCAACCCTAGAAGAGGAAGAAATGAGTTCGACCATATCGTGTAATGCATTGGCAGGAATTACCACTCCTCAAACTCTCAAGATACAAGGACATATCAAGAAGAAAAAGGTAATAGTGTTGATTGATTCAGGTAGTACCCATAATTTTATTCATTGTAAGGTAGCCAAGAAATTGAATTGTTTCCTATACCCAGCACCAGAATTTCAAGTGATGGTTGCAAATAGAGGAACTATAAATTGCTCTGGAAAATGCCATAATATCAAGCTAACCATGGGGGAATATGTATTTAATAGTCCAATGCTTTCCATTCCTATGGGAGGTGCTGATGTTGTACTAGGAGTACAATGGTTACAATCTTTGGGGATGGTAGCTTTTAATTTTCAAGAACTTTTCTTGAATTTTTTTTCAGAAGGAAAGGAATTCAAATTACGGGGTATTGAAGGGAAGCCGGGAAGGATAATAAGCTCTAATTTCATGACAAAGCTTCTAAAGAAAGAACAACGAGGCGCAATTGCACAATTATGCTCACTAGAAGTTCCGACATCAAAATCATCTATTTCTGCAGATCTCCAACAAGTCTTGGACAATCATTCCAAGGTGTTTGAAACTCCCAAAGGACTCCCACCTATCCGTGATCATGATCATGCTATTCATTTGATTCCAGGAAGTGTTCCTCCAAACATCAGGCCTTATAGATATCCTTACTTCCAAAAGAGCGAAATTGAACGTATGATTGCAGAAATGTTAGAGGCGGGTGTAATTCAACCTAGTCAAAGTTCTTTCTCTGCTCCTGTAGTATTGGTACACAAGAAGGATGGATCATGGCGAATGTGTCCGGATTATAGGGAGTTCAATAAGCTCACCATTAAAGATAAATTTCCCATTCCTGTGATTGATGAATTATTGGATGAATTACATGGAGCAATTTATTTTACCAAGTTGGATCTTCATTCAGGATATCATCAAATTAGAATGAAGATCGAAGATATTATGAAAACAACATTTCGAACTCATGAGGGTCATTATGAATTTTTGGTCATGCCTTTTGGCCTTACCAATGCACCTTCTACATTTCAAGGGTTGATGAATTCCATTTTCAAACACTTCCTTAGAAAATTTGTGCTAGTATTTTTTGATGATATACTAATCTACAACAGGTCTTGGAAGGATCATGTTCAACATGTTGACAGGGTGCTCAAACTATTGCAGGAGAAACAATTATATGAAAAAACATCCAAATTTTTCTTTGGAGTACAAGAGGTGGAATATTTGGGTCATATTGTATCTCACGAGGGTGTTAAAGTAGACCCTAACAAAATTGAAGCCATTAAGGAATGGAAAGTCCCCACAACCATAAAGCAGTTGCGAGGATTTCTTGGGTTAACAGGGTATTATCGCAAGTTTGTTAAGAATTATGGGAGAATAGCAGCACCTCTAACAACATTATTGAAGAAAGATGCATTTTCATGGACTCCCGAAGCAACTAAGGCCTTTGAACGTCTTAAAGAGGCAATGTGCCTAGCACCGGTCTTAGCTACACCAGACTTCACAAAAACCTTTATTGTGGAATGTGATGCCTCAGGAAATGGAATTGGTGCAGTTTTAATGCAGGAAGGAAGACCCATTGCTTTTGAAAGTCTTCCAATCAAAGGAAAGTATTTACAGAAACCTATTTATGAGAAGGAAATGTTAGCAATACTGCATGCACTAAAGAAATGGCGAACTTACCTAATGGGAAGACACTTCAAGGTAAAAACCGATCATGATAGTCTTCAACACTTTTTGGAACAAAGACTATCGTCAGAAGAGCAGCAAAAATGGGTCACAAAGATGTTGGGTTATGACTTTGAAATAATCTACAAAAAAATTCGCTAAACGTTGTTGTAGATTAGATAACCGAAGCAAGGGATGAATGGAAGAAGGACGAAGAAGTGTGGACACTCATTCAAAAGTTGCAGCAAGATCCTAGTACATCTGATACATTTAGTTGGAAAAATGATTCCTTATGGTACAAAGATCGCTTATATCTTTGTAAGAATTCCCATCTAAAACAAAACATTCTTCTGGAATTGCACACTTCTCCTTTAGGAGGACACTCGAGATTTTTAAAAACTTACCACAGGATGAAGAAAGAATTTTTTTGGGATGGCCTTAAATCTGATATTCAAAAGTTTGTGACGGAATGTTTGGTTTGCCAGCAGAATAAAGTTGAGACAATTAAGACCCCGGGACTTCTACAACCTTTATCCATTCCAAGTCAACGTTGGGAGGAGATTTCAATGGATTTTATCACAGGTTTACCTAAGTCCGAAGGAAAGAATGTCATCATGGTGGTAGTTGATAGACTTACCAAGTATGCACACTTTTGTGCATTATCTCATCCATTTAAAACAAGTACAGTTGCTACTACATTTATGGACATAATTCAAAAGCTACATGGAAACCCAAGGGTTATTGTGAGTGACAGAGATCCCATTTTTACTAGAAATTTTTGGATGGAATTATTTTCTTATTTGGGTACTCAATTAGCTTATAGCTCATCTTATCATCCTCAATCTTATGGTCAAATGGAGATAGTAAATAAATGTTTGGAAGGATATCTTCATTGTTTTGTATTTGATAAACAAACACAATGGGTCAAGCGGTTACCTCTCGCTGAAGCTGAATGGTGGTATAAAAATTCCTTCCATACTACAGCAAAAACGACCCCATTTAGGGCACTTTATGGATATCATCCACCATCCATCACATCATCTTTAAGAAAAAATTCAAAGTTTCAAGTAGTGGAAGATCACATCGAGCATCAACAAGAAGTTCTCCAGCTCTTAAAGGATAACCTAAATTTGGCACAAAATCAAATGAAACAACATGCAGATCAACATCGCAGCAAGAGAATTTTTTATGTAGGAGACTGGGTATTTTTACGGCTACAACGATACAAACAAATGTTCCTCAAGCAAGCTAAGAAGGATAATAAATTATCGCCAAAGTACTATGGTCCTTACAAGGTGTTGCAAAATATTGGTACTATGGCATACAAATTGGAGCTTCCTACTTATTCACGAGTGCATCCAGTTTTCCATGTTTCATGCTTAAAGAAGGTTATAGGTGAAAATATTCTAGTTGAAATAATATTTCCAGAACTTGATGAGGAAGGAAAAATCATATCGGAACCTAAAGCAGTCACGGAAACAAGAACTAGACAGCTATGAAATCGATCAATTTCAGAGTATCTCATCAAGTGGAAGAACTTACCCACTGAAGATTCTACATGGGAGGATGAGAATTTTATACAGAAGCAGCCAGAGCTACTCAAGCATTGAGGACAACACTGTTTTGAAGGAGAGGGGCATGTTAGGTCCCTATATTACTAGTATAGTCCCTTATTGTTGTTAGTGTAACCCCATTATTGTTATTATTGTATCCCTGTAACCGCCATATTGTTATTATTGTGCCCTTAAATAATTATTGTTAGGTCGGCTAAGATTACATTGTGGCCCCATGGACTCCTATATATAGAAAGGAGGTTTTGTAATTTGTATCATCCAAGAAATATTCATTCATTTAATGTATTGGAGTTTTCCCCTTTGAAGTGGCTTATCTCTAAGGCATTGATATCTCTTTTCTTCTATTTTTGGAGCTGGTTTCTCAACATTTGGTATCGAAGCTTTGGATTCTAATGTTTCGCTGCTCCAAACAAGTCATCATGTAATTGTAGCTATAACCTTTTTTTTACGAAGTTTCAGAAGCTAAAATTTTTAGAGTGCGAAGCTGAATTCTGGATGCACATTGTTGCAAAATTTTAAAGCTTGGTTTGTAATATTTTCAAAGATATGATCTATGGAAGTTAGGGATTTTTTCAGGCTCCTGAATTTAACCTAAACAGGTCATCACGGAATTTTCACTATAAATATTTTTATAAGAGATTTCAGAAGCTAAAAAATTCATAGAGTGAAGCAAAAATCCTGATGAACTATCTATAGAAATTTCAGATCTTGGTTCACAAAATATTTGAAGATATGATCTGTGGAAGTTGGGATTTTTTTAGGCTCCCGAATTTCATCTCAAAGAGGTGACCATCGGAAAAAATTCATAACTCTCTCTCTGAGTGTCAGATCGAGATTCTGTAAAAATCAACTGCAAGTACACAGACTGTAGTTTCTGCTATATCAAATTCAGTGCTGAAAGAAGAAACAGTGACATGTGGCAAGTCGTACAAGTTCACTCTACTGAACCAGTCCATAATTAGGTCATCGTAGGATATTGGGCTTAACGTTGTCTTCAAGAATCCAAATCAGGTCAGACCTGTGGCATTATGAAATACAATTCAGAGGGATACTTCAGGGAAAATTTTTAGCTATTGAGGATCTGAAAGCATGTATATAATTTAGTTTCAATATCTAGCTTCTCAAAAGCAAGAAAAATGTGTGTATTTGGTTTTTAAAATTACATAACGTTTGTTTGAAAAAAATAGTTTGAAGTGACTCCAAGGGCATATTTTAGAATTTTTATCAGTATTGGGTTCTATAATGCCTCCAAAAAATATTTCCATACCCATTAAGCCCTCAAAAAGCTATACTATGATGCATCAAGAGGAAGAATTTCGGTATGAGATATCAAAATTATGGTACCAAGTGCAACAAATTTCGATCTTAGAAAGAACAACCGAAGATGACATAGATGTTTTAAAAGAAAAAATGGAGGCTAGGTTGGACGGTTTGAAGGATCAAATAATAGCTAATATGGATGATAAATTAATGGAATATCACATCGAGCATCAACAACAAGTTCTCCAACTCTCAAAAGATAACCTAACTTTGGTGCAAAATCTAATGAAACAACAGGAAGATCAGCATCACATCGAAATAAGTTATGAATCAGTCACAAAAACAAGAACTCGACAAGTAAGATCAATTTCAGAGTATCTCAGCAAGTGGAAGAACTTTCCTGTAGAATATTCCACATGGGAGGAGGAGAATTTTATAAAGAAGCATCAAGAAATAATCAGGCATTGAGGACAACACTTGTCTGAAGGAGAGGGGCATGTTAAGTCCCTATATTAATAATGTAGTCTCTTATTATGTTAGTGTAGCCCCCGTTATTGTTATTGTTGTACTCCCGTAACCCCCACATTGTTATTATTGTGCCCTTACATTATTATTGTTAGGTTGGTTAGGATTACATTATGGCCCCATGGACTCCTATATATAGAAAGGAGGTTTTGTCATTTGTTTCATCCAAGAATTGTTTATTCATGTAATGTATTGGAGGTTGCCTCCTCGAAGTGGCTTATTTCTAAGGAATTGATATCTCTTTTCTTCTATTTTTGGAGTTGGATATTTTCCAACCTTTTATTTTTGTATTCTTTGAACTTATTCAGTTGCCTAGGATTCAAATAGGCTTCTTCTAACTTTTATATCTATATGTATGTTTGGGCGGACTCGAATAGATCATCAAAGTCATCAAGATAATGTATGAACTATCTCACTTTAACTTGAGCAGGGAAGTTTTGGGCTACCTGGTTTGGGTCATACTGCCTATTGGGAATAGTGGGAAAGTGTATGCATTTTGTTTGGTTAGTTTCTAGCCTAGCATGCTTGAAATTGTCCAAAGAATATACTCCACAGTGAATGGGGAATTATTTCCAGGCATCTTTCTTGGCTTCTTTAAGAGCTTTAGTTAAGCCATTTCCCATAGTTTGATAGGCAACTTCTCAGGCCAAAAGCTTGTTAGGGACATAGAGTGGGATAACATGAGGTTTTTCCAGGCTACCAAACCCTAAAATAAGTACATAACTCCTATCCGAACCATTTTCCTATGGCTATGAAATAATCCTTGCCTTCATATAATAATTTTGGGGCTTTTTCACCAAAGGCATCATGGAATAAAGGTAACATGACTCCATGACATATTTTATAGAAATGGGATTGGAAATTAGACTCCCAAATGATATTATAATAATTGTGGATAGGAGTAGGGCCTTCTAGGGTCGATTTCATTCCCATGGATGGAAAACCATAGGTAAAACAAATGACATCCATAATATATGCACTCATATGTAAAGGGGCCACTATCTTAGTGGAGATGCTTTGTTTTCTTCTGTAGGCTCAGATTTGGGAAGCTATGTTATTTGATAGGATAGCGGCCCAATCCAGTATATAGGAATCTGATATGGAATCAATTAGAGGGACCCATTCAACTATGAAATTTGTTTTATTGGGATATCCAAACAATCTACAGATCATATCAGCAGTATAGAAATTAGGAGTAGGGAGAGAAGATATGTAGTACAAACCCTTTTCAATGTGCTTGTGTTTGTTTGGATCTCGTCTCCACTGTCTTATCGGCTTTGACTCAACATTGTTTTCATATGCAAATTTCTCAAGGAAATTCTTATCATATATCTTTGGTGGGTATGGAAGATGATACATTTTCTTCAAGCCCTCGTCTCTGAAATACCTAATTTTTGTCTGTCTCGAGGTTATGAAATTCCTTTCTAAAATATTTATATTGTCGATAATCCACTTAACTATTTCAATTTAGGGTAGAATCTTAGGCCGAGTAGAAATTCAATGAAGGAAGGAATTAGCGACATCAACATAATTAGTTTTAGAAGACGATGAGGAATCATCGGTCATGGCTACCCTTTTAATCACTCTGGTTTCTTCATCTTCAAACAATTTATACATGGCTTCCCAAGAAGAGCTTCAGAATCTATGGTGCGTATCAGAGAAAAATGGGGGAATATCAGTTATTTCTGGAGTAGGTAGAGCCGCCTGTGGTGGAACCATAGGATTTTTGTTCTTCTTGGTATTTTTCGATATTTCATTCAAGTCTTTCTTGTCGAGACTATCATGAAGCAGAGAATGAAGAAAAAACACTTGGGATGTGAGAGAATTATGACAAAACATTAAAGTGATATCGGATATATGTTTAATGAAAAAATCATGAAACATTAAGTGAATGAAATCAAATAAATTACATTATAGAGAACATAAATACCGTTACACTTCAATCATTAATGAAAATGTGTGTTCACATGGTCTAACAGACATCTTAGTGCCCCGTTGGACATCTCGCATCGCAAGTTTTTCTTAAGTATACAACTTGGAAATTGTGATATTATCCCTTTGCCAATATGTGTTTGAGTTTTATTATAGATGTAAGATAAATGAAAAATAAGCATGTGTTGGATTCCT
The DNA here is from genome assembly GCA_034641835.2 of Pinus albicaulis. Taxonomy (NCBI): domain Eukaryota; kingdom Viridiplantae; phylum Streptophyta; class Pinopsida; order Pinales; family Pinaceae; genus Pinus; species Pinus albicaulis. Next base: position 671,599,388 of record CM076584.1, on the reverse strand, counting down.
ATCACATTGGAATATCTTAAGACTGGGCTTGTTTCAATTTTCGCGATGTGATATAAGTACCGCGATCACAAAGTTTGAGGGATAGGCATGTGCGATGTGGAATTTTGATATAGCGAATGCGATATATCTCATCGGGGAATTTTTGCGAGTATTACAAATGTAACTTTGATATCACTTTTACAATGACAAGGATGTGATAAGTGATGTGGCATATATGTGGGACCGACTGTGGATTCTATTATGTGTGGAATCATTTTCCTTTGTTAAATTTTTTTAAGACTTTAACGTATTTTTCTTTTGAGTCGGGCAAGTCACAATCGCAATTTTTCGCGGTACAACGCTTTGATATGTCATTTCAACTTGCAATCTATGATATGTGATAAATATTCAATAAACTTTGTTTAAATTCCTTAGACCAATAGAACTTAAATAAGTTCGGATAGCAAGTTTTTTATCCTTTTAATTCAAATGACTTGTTTTATTGCTTTAAAATGTTCTACATTAAAAATTAAAAGGTTCCCCATTATCTAGTAAGTTAACTATCTAAATATAATGGGGGGTTTTTGAGTAGCACAACATGACTAAGGATAGCAAGAACCCCATCTTCTATATGATTTGGGATAGAGGGAAAATCCTAGAATAACATCGTATTCCTAGCCAACCATAACCCCCAACAAACAATGAGGGGAAAGGATTTGAATGGTTGAAAACTAGGGTTAGAGTGCCTTAAGTGTCACGTTTATTTTAGATCCTTCCTTTCTAATGACAAAGAGTGACACAAGTCATCTCTAAAAACATTCCATGCCTAAATAAAGAAAGGACATGCCTTGAACAAGTGCTCAATAATTTCCTCATAATTTTGACATAATGAGCCCAACCCTGCCCAATTATGAACCTTCGTTTAAGACAGTCCCATGTGGGAACTTCTTTTATATGAGACACTACATGAACTATTTTTATTTAGGAGGACATTTTTCTTTCCATGTCGCGTTCCACCACCACTTTTTCTCCACCTCCACTTTATCCCCAAGAAGGAAAAGGTATCCCAACTTAGGATAATAGGTTCCAAAAGGGGCAATTCTCCTATAAGGTCATCAATTCTATCAACAATTATGATGTTCCCATATAATAGGGATTGAAGATACTTCTGCCAGAAACCCTTGCAATCCCCTACCAAACCCAAATCATTGGCAGAAGTTATCCCTACCTCCAGATAGAAGTAGAATCATGGTAAGAAATATGGGAAATTTTGGAGAGACCTATATCTTTGAGCATATGAGAAATATCCTATGGAAACAAATTTCTAATTCCAGAACCTAACCCAGAATATTTTCCAAGTCTTACCCTATCCCCCTTGGCAACCCTCTATGCCAATCCATTTCCAATCATATCAAAAGTGTTTATTATTTTCGTCCAATTGAAAAAAATGTGTGATATATCTTAGTATGGCATCCTAATCCATTCTTCAAGGGAACTGGGAGCAATGTAGTTTTGAATAACCATCAACATCCATATTCTATGAGTAAAAATCAGTCTCTAACCACATTTTGCAACCAAATCTTTAGAGAAAATAAATAAATTTTTAAGGCCCCAACCCCCCAAATTTTTTGGCAGAGAAATCATTTCCCATTTTACACATGGTAGCTCCCCTTGGTATTTTTTTCTTCCCATAGAAAGTTTGAAATTTGTTTCCATATTTTCTCCACAACACATTTTAAAATCCATGCCAAATAAGGCCAATATCAAAATATCTTCAATCAATATTTTTATAGGAACCAAACAACTTGCTTGAAACATCCATCTATGACACCCTCTGATCAAGTGATTTTCCACCTTTGTCATAATCCAGAACCAGTATTTTTTTTGTAACAATTTGGCTTCAACTGGAAGCCCAAATATTTCAATCAATGTTCTAATGGTTTAACATCATAAGAGAGAAACTAAGAGATACGACATGCCTCCTCTTTAGACAACTTATGATAGGAAATATAATATTTAAGGGAGTTGATAGGCATCCTTGTGGCCCATAGAAAGAGATATAGAATATCTGCAAGAACAGATATATCCTAAGCATCACCATTGCAAAAAATAATTATTTTATCCACAAAAGGAAGGTTTGTGATAAATAGCTCCCTCGTGATAAGATAACTTTGGAAATTTCGCCTCCTTTTTGCCTCATTTAAGAGACAAATAAGACCTTCAGCCACCATAGGGAAAATAAGAGGAGAAAAATGGATGCCCTAACAGAGCCCCCTTTGGGCATCTAATAATGAGGAAGTTGCTCCATTTATAAGGACCAAAAAAGATACATATTGTAAACAACCCATAACCCAATTGATGAAGTTTAGTTAAAACCAAGGTGGGTGAAGAGAATCCAAATGAAAATTTAATTTACTCTATCATAAGATTTGGATAAATCAATTTTAATAGATGATCGTTTCAAATTTTAAAATTTAATGCTACCAAGGCCCTCATGTGCCACCCCAATCACTTCATGAATTTGTCTCCCCTCCAAGAAGACAAATTGTTCCAGGGGTGTGTATCTAGAAAGGATGGGTTTGAGTGTACTCATAGTGATCTGAACAATTATCTTTTAAATGGAAATAGAGAGGGAAATAGGGAAGAAATCAGAGAAAGAGATGGGTTGGTTCGATTTCAAAATAAGAGAAATAAGATTAGAATTAAAAGTTATATGAATGCACCTATCCATTCTAAATTCTTCAATCATCCCCAGATAGATCAGGACCTAAGAAATAAAAAATATCTTGAAAAATTCATTGTCCCATCCATTTGGCCCAAGGCTCTTATCTCTTTAAAAACTTTGTAACACTGAAATGATCTCTCCCAACAAAACTACCTCCATTATTTCTGTATTTTCAACTCCATCCACCATATAAGGTAAGAGTTGAGTAATTTAAATAACTTCACCTATAGAAGTTCCGAGAGGAGCTCGAAAGAGGTTTTCATAATGACTTTTTCTCGGGTTTTCTAGCCCATCACAAGAAGATACTCATTCCCATTATCATTCCATAGGCTCTAGGTGGTATTTATCATTTTTTGACCCTTTGCAAATGCCTAAAAAAAAAACAATTGTTTTCATAACCACATTTTAACTAGATCGTTCTACGTTTTTGATGTGATGCGTCATGCCTAGTAGAAAGATGGACCATCATCCTCTTTTCAAGATTCCTATGAGTATCCCTGGATTCTTGAGAGGATAAATCCTCCCGTTTTGAATTAGAAATAAATTGAATCTAATTTTCAATTTCCTCCATCTCCTTGACTTCCAACACTTTCTTTGTTTTCACCATTTCTTAGTCTTATGTTTGATTTTTTTTTTAAGTTTAAAACAAATTGGGCAGCATATGATGAACTTGCAAGGGGGGGGAATGGTATCCAGGAGGTCTTTAAAATATTTAAGAACTCCTCATCCTTTAGGAAATTTGAATTCTTGTTAAAAGGACTGGATGGTTTCGAAGGAGCCTGTATAATTGATCATGTGCTCAAAATTATGCTAAAAAATGAAATTTGTCGAAATGGTGTGGAACCGAAACAATTGCATAGATCTCTTCATTCTGAATCCAATGTAACTTGTTTTGTGGAAAAAAAACATAGTATGCTCCAAGAAACGTGTTCTGTTCATTTTCCCAAACAGGTAAAATTTTAGCAAAAATGTGTAGGTTGCCCAGTCAGTAGTTAGTACAGCTAACTGGGCAAGGTTAACTAGTTAAAGGTTGATTGAGTTCATTCGGCCAATCAAGCCTCGCCACTTGTATGATTTTCTTTGGTGTTGGTTTTTTTGATCTTATTGGTTAGGATGATGGCCAACCACATGCTGCCACATGGCCCAACCAGAGGCTGCCATGTAGCAACACGGGAGGTCACCAAAATTATTGTTAAGGTCCAAGAGGACCGGGTGGGGGTCGAACACCAAACCTTCATCCAACAAACAATGCCAAACTCCACTACGCCAAGGTGTTTCTCATTACCATAACGGATTATTGTTTTATTTGAATTTGAGCAAAGTTCGAAGGTAAGGGGCCAGGGCTAAGTCCTGGCCCCATGCTTTACATTTCATATAACCAATGGCAAAGACCACAGGCCTGGAGGTATAGCCTCCGCCTAAACCACCACCCTAACCGCTAATGTGACACCATTTGTTTAACCGTGGAAAATTATCATAACTGTCTGATTCTTTTTTAATTAAAAAAATAATAATTGGCGCCATATGAATATGGTTCAAATTTTGGATTTTAAGTGTTAGTGGAAAAATTAAGTGTGTGAAAATTTCGCCTGATGTTGTGTGAAAATGTCGCTTGGTTAGCCGAAATCAGGGCAAAATTATAGGATCGGTCAGTATTTTGGGGAATTTGTGGTGTGGTTAGTAGCAAAACTAGGGAGGCTCATAACTTCTTCATTTTTTGACCAATTTTGGATCAGAAAGAGGCTAGGCATGAATTTTAGGGTATTCTAAAGTTTATGGAACAAGTTTTGAATACATTTTAGCATTTTAAATGTATGTAATCACCATTTTGAGCATAATGAAAGAGGGTGAAGCCATTGGAAGTTGGACCAAGTAGACGTAGCCCAGGAGGGATGAAATCCATCATTTTTTGTGTTTTGGTTATTTTTATGGTGTATTTTTCTGTTGTTTCTCCAAATTTCAGAGTTTATTTTCATGCTTTATGTGTTTAAAAATTAACGTAAAATCTCTCAAAAACTCAGTTTTTAACACTTGTAATTTACAAACCTTCAAGCACATTTACATTAAGATCTCATACAGATCAATTTTTTTATCAGAGATTAGGTCTTGTTTGTTTCTATGAGGGTTTAATTGTTTGAAAGTGTTTCTGATCCTTACAAGGTTGAAGCCCATGAGGGAATAAGGAAAACTTGTGGTTGCAAGTCCTCAAGTTAGGTCAAGGACAAGGAGAGAAAGTTTGCCACAATCTCCAACACAAATTCTTCCTTAAATTGCACTTGAAGCTTTGGCAAGCATGTCACATTAAGGAGGAGCTGCTAATATGTCAGATGGAGAAAATAATTTTAGAAAAACTTTCTTTGACATGACTGAAATGCTGAAGGTTCTCTATGAACAGAGAACTTCAATATTGCAGGGTGAAAGTTCCAAGCCTTCAAAAGAAGAGGGTTCTTCTGGAGGAAAAGGAGGATATGATGACAAGCCTTCAAAATGAAATGGTTACACATGACCCTATTCTACACCATCATATTCACCTTCGTCCTCACCTTCATCTTCTTCCTCTTCCCCAACCACTGTTACTCAAACACCTCCACATACCGCAAGGGTTCATGGTAAAAATCCCTTATTAAAACTTGATATCAAATTTGAACTTCCTATGTACAATGGTGAAGTGAATGTTGAAAGACTTGATAATTGGGTTCATCAACATGATGTTAATTGTAGGATACAGAACATAAAATATGATGAAACAAAGATTCAATTCGCTTCATTAAGGTTGGAAAGTGCTACTTTTATTTGGTGAGAAGCCAAAGCACAAGAGGATATGAAAAATCATGATAAGCTCTCCACCTCTTGGATAGAAGACGATTTTATCCATTAGCTTATATGAAAAAGGCTATTATGGATTGGCAAAATTTTAGGCAACTAAAGGGTCAAAGTGTGCAAAGTTACACTCAAGAATTTAGAAGAAGTTGTTTTATATTAGGTGTAGACTTGAATTCACAGGACACTTTTTTGAAATATATTGGGGGTTTACACAGTTATTTAAGGCATACTATCCTTATGTTTAATCCTAAAATTTTAGATGAGGTTTGTGTCCATGAAACCCATCTTGAAGCAAGAGGGAAAAACATTTCAAAAGAGGGTAGCAAGAAGCCATTCACAAGTGGAGACAAGGGTAAGAGTAAGTTCAAAGGGAAAGGAAAGAAAAATGCATCCATCAAAAAGGGAGAAAAAATAACATGGAAACATTGTTCCAAATAGGGTCATGATGAAGCTCATTGTTGGAAGCTTCATCCTGAGATGAAACCAAAGAAGTTTAAAAACAAAGGGAAGAAAAATACAGATGCAACTACACAACACAACTTAGGCCCTAATTTGGGAGATGAAACAAAGATCACAGTAATGGGAATGAAAGGTAAGTACATAGCAAGCACTATCTCTTCAAGTTTTCCTAATGATACTCAAGATGAGAAAAATAGAATTGAAAATTTCCATATTTGAGTTATTTCAAAGCACACCAAAATTGATACACTCTTTGATAGTGGTTGAGAAAATTTGATTTTCAAAGACTTAGTCAAGAAATTAAACTTAGAGACCATTCCTCATCCAAGACCTTATCCTTTAGGTTGGATATGCAAGAATGAAAAATTACAAGTTATGAGGAAATGCATACATAAATTTGAAATTATAGAAAACTTTCATGATGAAGTTTAACTTGATGTAGTTCCACTTGATATTTCCATAATTGTTTTTGAAAACCCATATTTCAATGATAGAAAATCTATTTTCCATCGCCATGAAAACAAGTATCACTTTTTCAAATATTGCATAGAGTACATTGTTAGAGAACATTGACAAAAACTAAATCGTTCACTTGTAAATGTCAGACAAATGAAGAGACTCATTAACTCTAGCAAGAATTTTGTGCTTTTAATGGTCAAGCAAAAGAATGATGTTGAGGATGAAGCTTTTCAAGGTTGTGATTCAAGATTAAAATCTGATTTGGTTGAGGTTGTTAACCAATATTATGAGATTTTTTAGGAGCCAAAAGGATTCCCTCCCAAGAGGGGAATCCAACATGAAATACAATTGCAGCAAGATTCTCCTCTTCCTAACATTGGAATGTACAAGATTTCAGTAATGGAAAGTGCAGAAATTAAAAATAAAATTCAAGAGTTTTTGAACAAAAGGATCATTAGACCAAGTACTTCACTATGTGGGTCACCTATTATTTTGGTGCCAAAGAAGGATGGAACATGGTGCTTGTGTCTAGACTTACGTGCATTGAACAAAATTACGGTAAAGAACCATTACCCACTTCCTAGAATAGATGCTTTAATTGATCAATTGGAAGATGAAAATTATTTTACTAAATTGGACTTAAGGACTGTCTATCATCAATTATAATTGTTGAAGGTGAGATATGGAAGACAACATTCAAAACAAAACAAAGTTTTTTTGAATGGCGAGTTATGCCTTTTGGTATTTGAAATTCTCCAGCTACCTTTATGTGTCTAATGAATGATGTATTGAGCCCATTTCTAGATTATTTTTTGATAGTATTTAATATTCCAAAGTGGAAAATACATGAATATAGAACATTTACAGCATTCCAAATTAGAAAAACAGGGATATAACACTAAAAACTGGAAAATACTAGAAATATGTTGCAACTGGAAATTACATCAAGAAATTATAATCATGAGAAGAAATAGTTGAGTTGTATCATTATAAAAAATATAAAATATAAAGTACATGGTGCTCCAAAGAAGATGCACTCAAGCCAGCAAGAAGTGGCTGAAATACACTAATGAAAACTAGCATTGGAAATGTTGTGCTGCTACTGATGTTGTTGCTGGAAACTACTACTACTACTATGAAGAAGATCCATGTGTTAGGGAGGCTTCTAGAGAGCTTAGAAAGATCTGGAATTTTAACCATGGACTCTACTCAAAACACCCAGAAATGGTTTGGCCAGATATTAACTTTGGATTTTCATCCCTTTCCAGGTTGCCAACTGCACCCCTACTAGCTAACTTATGCACTCTAACTAGGTAACTGTTGAGATGGGGATGAAATTTTGATCTAACTGCTACAATAGCACCCAGTCAAATCAATACATGAAGGGCTAACCCCTTCTTTAGATTCTCAAGCTAGAAACTTGAGATCTATCTCCTCCTTCCTCGGCTCAAGTTACAGTTGCAAACTGCACAACTGTTGGAAGGGACTACACTTTCACGGAGGCTGAAGTTGTAGCCTGCTACTAGATGATAAGATATAGCTCACAACTGATAAAAATAATCTCACCAAAGTGAGGGAATGGTCCCTCACAAGATTCCAAGCTTAAATACTTGGATCTTCCTTCCTCCATTGGATCTACCCTCATGGACTGCACAATTCCTGATGGCACTGTTGCTTCATGGAGGTGTAAAATGATGGCCTGATGTCGAATGTCACAATTTTTCTCCTGGAAGACTGAAATGAATGCACAAGGTGAAAAGATGAGCCCTCCATACGTTTCCTAGCTGAAATGCTAGAAACTACCTTCCTCCTCTCAAACCCTAAGACAGGAATATGTAATTCCTGAAGTTGTATATGTAGAAGAGAGGGGTTGAACGTGGCACCAATTTCAGATGATGAATAACTACTCAAAATAACCTTCCCAAAGTAGGCACTCGAAGTCCCCTATGGGTAAGGGTGGGATTCCCGCTTGGGAACACCCTTGTGCTAAACAACACAGCAGACTTGGCTAAATATTTGAAGTGTGCAAAGAATGTCAAATGACAATACAATATCAAATTCTAGACTGATTTGCTTTATTTCCCTCATCTTCCTTATATGGTTTTGAGCCCTCCCTAGCCTTGGCCCACCTCATAACTGCGTTGCACATGTGGCCACTAGTCTCCATGAAGACTACGTTGTCTCTCCATGATCTCCATGATCTTTACATTTATTTTCCACTCCTCCATAATGTGTGCATTTAATGCAGCACTTCCTCCATCACTGCATCATTAATTATCTATGATCTTACTTTTATTCCTCTACTATCTCCATCATACTCCTCATTATCTCTCCATAATCTCCACTATTCCTTCATTAATGAGCTACTCCACTACTCCATGATGCTGATCTACTATCTACTAACCCACACACACACACAAAAAATGGATTTTTTTCATATATGGGGTTTATGGGTCTCTCCACCCTTTTATTTAATTAATTAAATCAGAAAAGTAAGAACTCTAATATTCCAATTCACTGATGGAAAATTGGGAATATTACAATCCTCCCCGCCAAAATATTTATTATCCTCAAGCAACTGCAAAACTAAATGCTACAGCAATCCTCCTCCCTTCAAATGGCATCCTCATATGGAAGGTCTCCCCATCTGCTCCAATGTGTAATGAATGCCCAACTCCATAGTTTCCTCTCTAGAATTTCTAGAATGGCTTCCAACTGTATAGTTAGATGCCTCTCCTCATCAATGAACCTCCAAGTGGCAACCATATGTTGTTCCAGAGCCTCTCCTCTAGATGAGTCATATGAAGTGAAGTGGTTCCACCCCCCAAAGGAAAGTCCCAAATCATGAACTATATCTCCAACCCATGCTACATGGAGTAGGATGTACCTCTCCATGCTCCCATCATTGGCCCTGTTGACCCTGCTTGCTCCAAGAATCATCTCAACACTGTGAAAAATAGGAAACATAGACATATGGGTTGACATGTGAAATTTTGAACCATACTCTCTCAATAACAACCATCGCAGTAATTCCTCTTGCTGCCATACCACCCCATCATCATACCAAGTACGGTAGCCATACTCTCCTAACAGAAGACAACGTAGTAAGGCCTCCTGTTGCCATCCCCCCTCCTCCTCATGTAAGGTATGGGAGAAAGTCAACCCATACTCTCCCAAGAGTAACCAAAGCAGCAATGACTCTTGCTGCCACCTCCCATCATCATAATGCAAGCCATGGAGCAACAACATATTGATTGACATGTATAATGTCACATCAGCCCAACATAGCCAAGCTCCCTACTACCACATCATGTGAGTTCCATGCAATGTTCCAAACAATAACATACCCGTTGACATAGGATATGTAATTTGATGGTTAAACTCTCTCAAAAGTAGCCAGCATAGCCATGCCTCCTGCTACTTCATCACCTCAATATTGTGCAAGTCATAGAACATACCAATCTGAAATGTCAACTGGTAACCATACTCACCCAAGATAAGCTAGCGTAGTCATGCTTCTTGTTGCCCTGTGTCATAGATCTGCAAGTAGCTCACCAACCACTTTCTCATGATCCTCACCTATCCATCCAACTATGGGTGATGACTCATATCATGCTCCAACTTGGTATCCACCCAATGGAGAATATGATCCTCCTCAATCTGATAATATTTGCACTCCATGATATGTTGAAGTGCATCCTCCTTGAGGTTTCTCAATGAGAACCTCTCAGCAATGACCTGGTAGAATCCATAAGATTCTGAATATGATGTAGGAAAAAACATCTATTTGATTTGTGAGGTTCTCATCAAGAAATATCTATCATAATAATGGAATATGTTATCCATCACAAGATGTATATCATCTACCATCTTCCCATCCAATTCTTCATGATTGAAGCGGTCATCAGAATGCTCCAAGAATACTTGGGACCCCAACTCATCTCTTCTCCTCAGTGACATCGTTACTAATCTCCATGATGGTGCATCTGTTGTCTCATGACCACAGACAACACTGAACTCATAGCCTGACATTCTACTAATTAGGACTATACTTATCCCATCCTTTGAAACCCCACACTTCAACACAAAGTGTTGTGTGTAGCTCGACAATGAAAAAATGGGATGGCTATACATCTCCTCCTTGAATAAGTCAAGTTTCCTCTACGCAGTGATAGTTTGATACCCCAAATGAGCAAGGTGGTCTCCTCGGTTATGTGATTTCCCTGATGGAATGATCTCACAAATTTCAAGTTGAGGTGCTGAAATAATATGGGACGGAAATGTTTGTAAACCTTGGATCAGTTGAAACTCGAGAACATCTTGCATAGCTACAAGAGTTCCTCCAACCAGTGCAATGGCTTCTCCAACTATTGGTAATGGTGGCGGCTGCTCCTCTTCTATTGTCCAAGCACTGGTATATGCCTCCTATTCCTCATGCATCTCTTGAATCATGCATGGGACTCCCAATGTCAAGTCCTCAAGACAATCTTGCAAAGATGTAAGTGCTCCTTCACCTGATGTAAGTACTTCTGCAGCTGGTGGTGGTGGTAGTTTCTCCTCTTCTGGAGTGATACTGCTAACATCTTCCTTTGGCTCCTCATTTTCTTTCTCCTCAATGTGGGAAAATTTCTCTATGGAAAGTGTCTCTAGTTTTCTTCTACCAAACTTATTTTTCACCCTTTGAGTGAGATCTTCATAAGCAGTCACTCTTGCATGTTTCATATGGCTGAACCACCAATCCTTTACTTCACCCTCAAGTTGCAGCACTGCAATCTCAATAGCCTCTCTTTATGCTACTAGATGTAGTAGGAAGAATTCATCTAACTTATTCCTCCAAGCCTTTGTTGTGCTTGTGGATGATCCATCAAATGTAGGTAAGAAGAATATATTATACCTTTTTCTTCTATTCCTGCTGCGGAAACTCCTTTCTTCTTTGATTTGTAAAAACTATTGGAGAGTTAGATTCTCCTTTAATGCTCTAGCCTATGATTTGAACTCTACAAGATATTTACTTAGAGTCTCATGCTCCAAGTTTCCTCCATCTCCATGCCATTCACCTTCCTCTTCAAAGAAAGTGGACATAGTAGATTGTTGTGGAGCTCTATGCATTGTCGGTTTCTTTTGATGTTGATAGGAGGTGCTTGGACCTTCCTCATTCTAAAATCCTCTTGAGGTTTATCTTTTCCTTCCCCTTCTCATTTCTTTATTCTTCATGGAGATATCCTTCATAGATCCAAAGAGAAGTGTGGAAAAACTTAATCCTTCCACCATTGAAAACTTCTTCTTTTCATGTCATGAAGTGCCCAGAAGCTGAGCCAAATATCATGCTCTGATACCACTGTAATATTCCAATCTGGAAAAGACAGGAATATAGAACATTTAGAGCATTTCAAATAAGAAAAACAGGGATATAACACTAAAATATGGAAAATGCCAAAAATGTGTTGCAACTAGAAATTACATCAAGACATTATAATCATGACTAGAAACAGTTGAGTCATATCATTATAAACAACATAAAATATAAAGTACATAGTGCTCTAAAGAATATGCACTCAAGCCAACAAGAAGTGGCTAAAATACACTAATGAAAACTAGCACTGGAAATGTTGTGATGCTACTACTGCTACTGCTAGAAACTACTGCTACATAGAAGAAGTAATATGTGTGGAAGGCTCCTAAAGTGCTCAGAAATATCTAGGATTTTACCCCAGGACTCTACTCAAAAAACCTGAAAAAACCCAGAAATGGTTTGACCAGTTTCTCAATTTTGATTTTTGGCCCTTTTTGGGTTGCCAATTGCACCCCTGTTGGCTGACTTATGCACTCCTCCTGGGTAACTGCTAATATGGGTCTGAACTAATGATCTAACTGCTACAATATTACCCAATCAGATCAATACATGAAGGTCTAACCCCTTCTCTAGATTCTCAAGCTAGAAACTTGAGATCTAGCTCCTCCTTCCATGGCTCAAGTTGCAAATGCAAACTACACAACTGTTGGAATGGATTGCGCTGTCAAGGAGGTTGAATTGTAGCCTACTACTTGATGATGAGATATAGCTCACATCTAATATAAATAATCTCACCAAAGTGAGGGAATGGTCCGTCACAGTATTCCAAGCTTAAATACTTAGAACTTCCTTCCTCCACTGGATCTACCCAACTGGATTGCGGAATTCCTGATGGAAGTGCTATTGCATGGAGGTGTAAAATGATGTCATGATGTTGGATGTCACAATGCTTCTCCTGGAAGACTGAAATGAATGGACAAGGTGAAAGGATGATCCCTACATAGTTTTCCTAGCGGAAATGCTAGAAAATACCTTCCTCCTCTCAAACCCTAAGACAGGAATGCATAATTCCTGAAGTTACATATGCAGAAGAGAGGAACTGAATGTGGCACCAATGTTGGAAGATGAATAGTTGCTCAAAATAACCTTCCCAGAGTAGGCACTCGAAGTCCCCAATGGGTAAGTGTGTGATTCTCACTCGAGAACACCTGTGTGCTAAACAACATAGCAGACTTAGCTAAAAAGTTGAAGCATGCAAAGAATTTCAAACGAAAATACAATATCAAATTCCAGACTGATTTTTTTTGCTTCCCTCATCTTCCTTATATGGCTTTGAGCCTTCCCTAGCCTTGGCCCACCTTATAATTGCACTGCACATGTGGCCACTAGTCTCCATGAATATTGTGTTGTCTCTCCATGATCTCCATGATCTTTGCATTTAATTTCCACTCCTCCATCATGTGTGCATTTAATGCACCACTTCCTCCATCACTGCATCATTAATGCTCTATGATATTTCTTTTATTCCTCCACTATCTCCATCATCTTCCTCATTATCTCTTTATAATATCCACTCTTCCTTCATTAATGAGTTTCTCCGGTACTCCATGATGTTGATCTACTATCTATTAACCCACATTCACACAAAAAAAGTGGATTTTATTCATCTATGGGGTTTATGGGTCCCTCCACCCTTTTATTTACGTAATTAATTGAAAAAATTAAGAACTCTAATATTCCAATTAACTGATGGAAAATTGGGAATATTACATAGTCTAGTTATACGACATCTTGATTTTCAATAAATATCATGAAGAACATGTCATGCATGTGAAAAAGGTACTTGATGTCTTGAAGAAAAAACAACATGTTTTAATGTTGTCAAAATGTGAGTTTGGAAAAAATTCTTTAGTGTAGTTGGGTCATATTGATGGAGGAGTTGAATTAAGAATAGATCCCTCCAAGGTTGATGTCATTTTGAATTGGCCAAAGCCAAAAACAATTACAGAGGTAAGATTCCTTTTGGGAGAAGCCCAATTTTGGATGAATTTTATTGCTAACTTCTCTTTTATCACATCTCCATTGCATGAATTGACTAGTGTCAAGCAAGTCTTCCAGTGGGGAGGTAAACAACAAAAGGAATTTTATGCATTAAAAGAAAATATCAATTCAACCCCATTACTTGCACTTCCATACTTGATACAATTATTTGAGATTCAGACTGATGCTAGTGATTACGCCATGGGTGTGGTCCCCATGCAACAAGGTAATCCTATCTGTTTTCATTTGGAAATATTTAATGGTGCAGTGATTAATTATCCTACATATGACAAGGAATTTTATGATTTGGTGCAAAGTGTAAAAAAGTGGAAACACTACTTGATGGGTAATGAAACAATTATTCACACTGATCCTCAACCATTCCATTACTTGCAATCACAAAAAAAAATTGCAGCAATCAAGGCACTTTCGATGGATGGGTTTTCTTCAACAATTCCAATTGGTGCTAAGGTATAAGAAATGTATCTATAATAAATTTTATTACATGCTTTTTAGGCCTATTTTTAGTGTTGCTACTATTCTTAAGAATAATTATGTTTTTCATGAGAGCTATATTGAACAATATGCTTTAGATAGTTATTTTCAAGATGTATATGCAAATTTAATTCAAGGGAACCAAGTAGAGGAATTGGATTATCACATGCATGATAACTTGTTGTACCATCTTGGTAATATTTTTATTCCACAAGGAGAAAGATTCAACATCATAAGAGAGGCACATACTTCTCTTATTTATGGTAATTTTGGTGTAAGTAAGATGGTGGCACATCTATAAATGTTTTGTTATTGGCCTCGTATGATTGAAAGTGTGTCAAAATTTATTAGAGGTTGTTCATTATGTTCTGTCAGTAAGCCTAGCAATAGAAATTTAGGATTGTACACACCATTTCCAGTACCTTCTCGTCCATGGGAGAGTGTTTCTATGGACTTTGTTGGAGGTATTCCTATGTCAAAAAGGAATCATCATTATCTTTTTGTAGTTGTGGATAGGTTCAGAAAAATGTGTATTTTGATGCCATGTAAAAATAAAATTACAACTGAAAAAAATTCTCTCTTATTCTTTCAAAATATATGGGTTCATTTTTGATTTCCCACATCCATTGTTAGTGATCGATATTCTCTCTTTTTTGGGAATTTTTCGTCAAGATTGTGGAGATTCGTGGACACCAAATTGAAAAAGAGTACAACATTTCATCCGCATACATATGGTAAAACAAAGGTGGTGAACAGGACAGTAATACATCTTTTTGGTTATTGCAACAAGCATCCTAAGTTGTGGGATGAAAACTTGCACTATATTCAACGTGCTTATAATCGGGAGAAGCACTCTTCAACTCAAAAATCGCCCTTGGAGGGACGTTTGGGATACTTTCCTAAATCTACTTTGGATTTCATTTTTGGAAAGGGAATTGCTATTGATGGTCATAATGACATAAACAACATTAAAAGGTTCATTAAACAAATCCAATTGGTACATCAAGCAATTCAAGAATAGATGGAAAAGAGCCAAGTCAAGTACAAAACAAGGCATGACAAGCATCGTGTAGATCACAAATTCCAAGTCAATAATGAATTTTGGCTTCACATTAGCAAATAAATACTTCAAGGAGAAGGTAAAAAATTGAAACCAATTCGATATGGTCGATTTAGAATCTTAGAAAAGATTGGTTATAATTCCTTCAGGTTGGATTTTCCTTCATATATGTAAATTTATGTTGTTGTCAATGTTGATAACTTAAGGTTGTATGAGCCATATTTGATTGAAGATCAAACAGAAAATGTTCATATTCCTTCCATTGAGGATTTTTATCCTGAATACCTTGATGAACTATAGAAAGAGACCATTCTTGATAGAAGAACAAGGTCTTAAAAAGAACAGAATGTGCAGTACCTTCGTGTGGGGCTCAAAGGCAGAAATACAAGCAAAGCCAAATGGATCGAGATTGGAAAGGTGAGGAAATTGTACCCTCATCCGTTGAACAACTGAAAGTGATATTTTGGAGTCCAAAAGCTTCCAGTGGGGAGGAGAAATCAGGTGCTCAAAATTATGCTCAAAACTGAAAGTTGTCAGAATGGTGTGGAACCTGAATGACTATGTAGATCTCGTCGTTCTAAATTCGATGTAACTTGTTTCACGGAAAACCAACATCATATGCTCTCATAAACGCGTTATGTTTGTTTTCCCAAATAGGTAAAATTTTGGCAAAAATGTGCAGGCTTTCCAGTTAGCAGTCCATAAAGCTGACTAGGCACTATTTACTGGTCAAAGGTTGACTGGGTTCATTGGGCCAATCAGGTCCAACCACTTGTCTGATTTTCATTGGTGTTGTTTGGCATGATATTATTGGTTGGGATGATGGCCAACCACATGTTTCCATGTGGCCCAACCAAAGGCCACCACGTGGTAGCACAAGAGGCCACCAAAATTATTGTTAAGGGTTGAGTGGACCGGGTGGAGGTCAAACACCAAACCTTCATCCAACAAACAATGCCAAAATCCACTGCGCCAAGGTGTTTCTCATTATCATAAGGGATTAATGTTTAATTTGAATTCGATTTCGGTGGATTTCAGAGGTAAGGGGCCAGGGCTAAGCACCCCCCCCCCCCCCAAATGTTACATTGCATATAACCAATTGTGAAAACCACGGACGCAGAGGTAAAGCCACCACCCTAACCACTTATGTGACACCATTTGTCTAACCATTTGTCTAACCATTGACAATTATCATAACCATTCAATGTTTTTTAATTAAAAAAATAATAATAATTGGCACCATATGAATATGGTTCAAATTTCGGATTTTAGGCATTAGTGGAAAATTTAAGTGTCTGACAATTTCGCTTGAAATTTTCAGAAAATGTCACTCGGTTAGTTGAAATCAGGGTGAAGTTGTAGGACCGGTCCAGATTTTGGGAAATTTGTAGTGCGATTAGTAGCAAAACTAGGGAGGCTCATAACTTGTTCAGTTTTTGACCAATTTCAGATCAAAAAGAGGCTAGACAGGAATTTTTGGGTACTATGAAGTTGATGGAATAGGTCTTTAATCCAGTTGAGCAATGTAAATGTATGTAATCACCATTTTGAACATAATGAAATAGTTCAAGCCATTGGATGTTTGACCAAGGAGACGTAGCCTGGGAGGGGTGAAATCCTTCATCATTTGTTGTGTTGTGGTTATTTTTATGATGTATTTGTCTAATTTTTATGCATATTTCAGAGTTTATTTTCATGCTTTATGTGTGTTATCACTAAATTGATATGGATGGGATGCTCCACCAGACAACCTAGAGTAACTCTTTCAAACCTACTTCAAGCTGAAAATTAGCCTTTTCAGCCTGAGAGGGCTCTCCCATATACAAAGATGATTTTATTCAGGTTAATTTCAATGGATGGCTAACTCTGAAATAGTATTTTAAGTATGTTTGTATGCATGTGAAAGATGTGTAGAAATCACTACCATTGGGCATATGGAATCAGTGTTAAGAAACTCAATGACATGGGAACTCTTCTTATGGAAGCATAGGCATATAGATGTTTTGATGAAAAGAAAACATACACAAATACACACAAATATAATGTTTGAAGGAAGTTAGAGAATGATATACATGATTTCTAAGTAATCAAACATCAGATTACTGAAGATAAAATAACAAAATATGTAAGATAATTTCTCATGAAAACATGAATGAATCTTAGGTGAAGAAAATCCAATAGCCATTGTATATTATTGATAAGAATTTTTTTACAATAGTAGTTCTATATTCAACATCATTCAATGCCCTATTCTTCATTAATCTTCCTATTAATAGGCTTAGCCATATTTACACTGGATCTGCCAACAAGGCTGGATCATTGAGTCTCTTTGATGACACCTAATCTAAAAATAAGAAAATTACATGGAGATAAAATTGACAGCTACAAATTTTAGGACGTAGAGACCTAATAGTACTGTATAACCTATTTATTACATCAAAAAAATTTAAGACTACATATTTACATTGATAAAATTCATGTTCCTCGGTGGCACTGACCATGACCAAAACATAATTTCCCCCACCAAGCCAGGAGACTTGTCTTCCTAATTTTTAGGAGGTGGTGTCATGATGGATGATGAGTGTTTCATGGTGAGCTAGTGAGCTGAAAAAATTTGTCAAAGACCATGCCTCCACCAAAACATTCCTCTGATGGCCTTTACACTTTCGACATGGATGGCTTATCCCAAATAGACTATCAAAATTTGAAAATGCTACAAAAAATTCTTCGATGCAGAAATGGGGGAGTTAAGACAAGTTCATAGCAAAAGTCTGTAGCACTTTGATTTTAGCCATCTCTGCCACCTTTTTGCTACATTTTCTGATTTGAAGTTGTTTATTAAGTAAAATATCTAAATACACACTTTTACCTGCCTTCATTATGACAATACCTGTGATTTATAACAAAAAATATTCTACAGTGAATTCGTAGTGAATTATGGGCTTCGAGCATGAGATACGCTACAAACTTGCCTCATTGGAAGCAAACTTGAAATTGTGCTTTCCTTCTTTAGAATTTGCCTATGGCTCTGCAAGTGATGATTCAAAATGATACAAAAAAAATATCAAAAGGCTAATTTGTCCACTTTTCAAGCTTTAGAAGCTTCTTATTTGGTAGTTGGGGCTTCAGTCTCCTCAGGTTCATCTATGACTGTTATTTTTAAACCTTTCTTCTTTAACTTTGACTCTAGCATTTCCATCTGCTCTTCTACCTCTTTGACTTGGCTTTTAAGTTTCTTTCTCTCTGACTGCAAAAAAATATTCCTCTTTCTTGCATGTTTCATTACCCTGCGTAGAGGAAGTGCCTTTTCAAAATATTCTTGGCATTGGCCAATGACTCATCATATTGATTGATTTTCTCATTTACCTTCTATTTGAATTCTTCTGTAATTTTTCTGTCTAGCTTGGCTTCCTCTAATTCCAACTTGGTTTCAATCACTTCTTCCCTGACTTATTTTAACTGCTCCTTTAACAGTTGTAGCTCATATTTTTCAAAAACCTTCTTTTACCCTTCCTCTACACATTGATCTCTTCTTTTGTTGGAGACAAATCAATGATATCCTCTGCCATAGGTTTCTTGCCTTTTTTTGTAACTTCTATCTTTTTACTAGCCATGACACCTTTGGCAAGTTGCAGTCGAGGGAGTGGTTTTCTTGGTTGGAACATAAACCCTTCATCTTCTCCTGAAAAATCAATCTTTTTGGCAGTAATACCCTTATTTTCCTTCTTACATCCATTGATATCTACATGTTTGACTACTGGAGTCTCTTTTATGTCTATGGCTTGAATAATATCCTCAAGGTTTCCTTTCCCAAGTGTTTTTCTTCTTTTTATCCTTCCATGACTCTTCTTGTTGATCTTTGACTTCATACTTGCAGGTGTAGGTTGTGGGGCTTTGGTTTCTTGTGCATGCTCCACTTTAACATCCATGGGCTCTATAATGGGCTCCATTTCCTACTCATTCACACCCTCTATTTCAACTATAGGTTTGTCACTCTTGCTTGAAGGAGTGGCTTTTGATTTAGGTGTCTTCTTGGGTGTTAATGTATCTACTTCATAACCACTAAGGAATAGGAATTTGGCCCCATCTTTGTTCATTTTTTTAATTCCTCAAACAACAGAATTTTAATCAACCCATGATGAAAAATTGAAGTCGCACTACCTTCTGGCCTAGCTTGAACTTTGTCTGACATCTTGTCTAGGCTCATAGATAAGAAAAATGGAAGGTCTAGAGCTTTCTTACCAATTAAATGTAGTAATAACCTAAAATGACACTGATAAAACATATGTAAACCCCCTTCACATCTGAAGTATTTTTGAATTACAAGCAGAAATTTGAAGTAGTTCTCTTTAAGGCGGCTCCTTGGGATTCTAGATGTCATATCTACTCCAATATGTTCAGGTTTCATAAATTCATCAAAATTATATAATTTGAACTTAGTGGCTCTCAGCCACTATTCTCCCATCCTCAATATCTTTGTGGCTTGGGAAATTGTTTCAAGTGACACTACAAAACTCAGTACACCCACCTTTGATGCAGTACCCACAAAGTTCACTGCAAAGTATTTTGAAACTTGGGCATTAAAACTTGGTAATTTCTAGAAGAATCTCATGCATCCAACACTTCTGAAGGCTTCTGCAAAACTAGGGTCCTCGTTGATCAATTTTAGATCTATGCATTCATACCTTACACAAGAGACTCCTTTATTAGTCTTATTTTGCATGTCCATCTCCCTTAACACTACGTTGGCCTCTTGATGCTATGACACCTGCAAAGAAAATGGTTTCATAGAAAATAGCTTGCAACAAAGCTAGACTTCTCAAGGGTGAAAACAACAACTATACATAGAGGTCGAAAGAAATATGGCAGACAGTAGCTTTGAAGGTGAATTTAGAAGGTGAAATTTGAATATGGGAGGGATAATGAAAAATGGGAGAGGTTGAGTGAAATGATGATTGAACACTTATGATTACACATGTTGCATGACTCCTCTAACTGATCACATGACCTTGGAGTGGTTTCCATTAAAATTCTGGAAAATTCACTACGGACTGGTCAGGTGAGTCCTTAGAGAAAACAATCTATTTTCAGTTATATTCACTGTGGACTCAGGAAAAGACAGACATATGGCCACAACGAAGATTTAAACCAATTCATGGAGACCTTAGGTGGATTTTGATAGATTTTACCATGATGACATGACAAGTGGGACTCCCTAAACTTAGGATAATGACCCATTCTTAAAATTTCATCAATTTCATGAACCAATTTTAACAAGACAAGTGAAACCTATGCTAAATGACTCTACTAATCAAAATTTTATTTTATTTGTGATAACAGTGGCTCCACTGGGGATGGTGTGCCCCTATGGTACAAAAAAGAACTTGTAGTTCCAGTGCCTTCCTTGAAAAACTGAAATTTTCTAAAATTGATGAAGACTTCGCCAAGCTCTTATGGCCTTCTCCTTGGGCTCAAGCTTGATGATGAATTCATTTTTATTTGAAAAATAGAATAACAGAAAATGATATATGTACAATGGAGTGTAATTCAGCAAAATAAATTAGGAGGAATGGCTTTTTAGGAACCTGCCATTTACAGGTCCTCCTCCACACAGTGATCCATCCATCTCCTGAAGTAGAAAATTGGTGTTTCCATGGTATGCAACTATCACAAATGACCCTTTCTAGATGTTTTCAAAATTTCCATGCTTCCCTTTTTTCTCAATTTTGGCTTCCCATTTTAGAACTACATCCTGGATTTTTAAGTTTTCTTCCTTAGTATTTCAGTCAAAAGTTTTTTTCACTCTATTTTTTTATTTTTGATGACTGTCATACACCTCTTCTATTTTCTCCTTCATATCTATGAGTTTTTTTATCCTCCTTTGGATGGAATTAGGTTCTTCTTCAAGTCCTTCTAGCATTTTCATTAATGGAACCCCCATAGAAGTTGGGAAGATCGCTTCAACTCCATATACTAATTCATAAGGAGATGTACCTATGGATATTTTAGTACAAACTCTATTAGCCCACAAACTAAAATTTGGTTTTAAATTTCGTGATCTTTTATTTTCTTGCAACACCTTTTTGATAATCCTCACTATGCTTTTATTGGACGATTCTACTAAGCCATTACCTTGAGGGAAATATGTTATGGAATGACCAAGAGTTATATGATATTGATGACAAAAAATAATCAACTTTTTGGATTCAAAAGCTTGTGCATTATCAATAATAATCTTCATAGGACAACCAAACCTGGACAAAAAAAAATTCTCCAAAAATTGAATGATGATTGAGTCAGTAGCCTGCCTTGTAGGGATTGCTTCAATCTACTTGGTTAAATAATCAGTGACTGTCAAAATCCAGTGATGCTTCCCTGAGGATTATGGGTGTATTTCACCAATGAAATACAGCCCCAATTTCTAGAAAGGAGCTTCAACTTATAGTGGTTTCAGTGGTAAACGAGTCATCTTATTCTTACCATCAAAAACTTGGCATTCATGGCATGCATCAGTCTTCTTATAGATGTCTTTAAAAATGGTAGGAAAATAATATCTTGCTCTGCGTATCTTATTAGCTGTGGCCTTCCAGTAATGGTTTCCTCCACAATATCCCTTATGAAATTATTCCACGACATATTTAGCCTCTTCTTCCATCAAGAAATTAAAAATAACTCCACCAGTGTCCTTCCAATACAAGTTTTTATTCAAAATGCAGTATCTTAAAGATTTCATCTTCACAAACCTTCACTTGGACTTAGTAAATTGAGGAGGGGCTTTATGATGATGTAGAACAAATATCACATCTCTTTACCATTTAGACAAAATGAATTTCTCTTCAATAGGGACCAATTATTCTTCTTCTACCACCTCTGAAATTTCCGCAAAGAAATTCATGTCTAGACACTCAAAATTTCATTGTTTCATTAATTTTTCTAACCCTTGACCCTTCACCAACTTGGTAGGCTTAATTTATATATCATATTCCAGTAAAGTGGTGATCCATTTCCCTTTTTTGCCATTAGGATCAGCCTGGGTCAGAATATGTTTCACCACATTGTTAGACACAAATGCAATAATATGAGAATGAAAAATGTAAATTATGAAATATTTAAGAGCCTTTCATTGAAGAATATGCATGTTTCTCCATGATATTATACTTCAATTCAGAGTTGGAAAGAGTCCTACTAAAAAAATAAATAGGTTTCTCACCACCTTGCTGTCTTTTCTGCAATAATACTCCAGCAATTGTGTGTTTAGAAGCAAATGTAAAAAATAGAAAGACACTTGAAAATTCGGGACTTATGAGCATTGGGGCTTGAGTGAGGCCTTTATTTCTTTATTCAAATGAATGATTTTCTTCTACTATCCACTTAACATCAGAATCATTCCTTAACATCTTATTGATATGCTTGACAATCTCAACAAAGTTTGGAATAAACCCTCTAACATAATTTACCTTTCCAAGAAAAGACTGAATATCTTTCCTATTCCTTGGCAAGTCTATTTTCTGAATGGAACAGACTCTATCTGGATCAATATTTATTCCATCTTTTGATATAATATGTCCTAATAATCTCCATAATTTAAAGCAAACACACTTTTAGTAGGATTTAGAGATATACTAAATTTTCTGCATTTCTGCATAATTTTCTCCAAGTGCTTCAGGTGTTCTTCCTCCTTTGAAAATATTGTGATGTCATCCAAATAGACCACCACTGATTTGTATTTCTCCTCAGCAAAAGCAATATCCATTACTCTTTGAAAAATTTCCCCTACATTCATTAAACCAAAAGGCATTTTGGCATACATGAATGTTCCCCATGGCGTGGTAAAAGAAGATTTCTCTTGGTCCTCCAGATGTAATAATATTTGGTTGTAACCTAAGAAACCATCAATCATGGACATTCTTTGAGAGCCAACAATATTCTGCAAAATTTGATCCATCTTGGGAAGAGGATAATTTTCCTTGAGAGATGCTTTGTTTAAATTTCTGAAATCCATACAAATTCTAATCTCACCATTCTTCTTCCTTACAGGTACCAAATTATCAAGCCATATTGAAAACCTCAAAGGGACAATGATTTTTGCATCAAATAGTTTTTTGATCTCTTTCTCAATCAGAGGCATGAGCAAAGGATTAATTATTCTCAACTTCTGCTTGAAAGGTTTTTCATTCTCTTTGATGGGGATAGTATGTTGAATAATATTGGGATCATACCTTTTCAAATCATCATAGCTCCATGCAAATGCATCAATATACTTCTTCATCATAACCACATACCTTTGTCTCATATCCATAGAAAGAAACCTAGATAGCTTGACCATTTTAGGAACTTCTGTTGTACCAAGATTGCAATTTTCCACCTCTTCATTAGTAGCCTTCATCCTTGGGGATTTGAAAACATAATTTTGATCAAATAATTTCTCAAGGGGAATAAGGACTTTGGGAATACAATTATTTTTCAACTGGAAGACTTCAGGATTGAATTTAGTTTCAGCAAACATATTCTTCTTGTTAGTGCTAGAATCAACACTTGGATTGTAACAAACACTTGACCAGACACATATTAAGCTCAAGCAATTTTCTTACAGTTGGATTATGATTTTGAAAGTGATTGAGATTCTCGTACACACTAGAAAATTAAAGGTTTAATCACTCACACATATGAGGTTACTACTGCTTGATGTGGTAGAAGGGATTAGTTTGTATTTAAATGGTTAGGAGAATGTGAAGGAACATTGGGTCCAAAGAATATAAGTCCACTGCTAACAAAAAAAACGAAAAAGTATTTCTGACCTATAGTGTTGAAGAAAGAAGGCTTCTACAAGACTTACAAGAATCTCATCATACATTTGAAGATTTCTGTAATAGGGAAAGCTTATGAATACTTTCACCATACATACCTTATCAAGAAAGCATGTAAAACAAGACTTACAAAATTAGATAATCATGTACAACTATACCACAACACTAACAAAAACATAAAACAACATATGTAGATCATAATCTAGAATGAAACAGTAAAGTATGGAAACACATAAGGAGATATAAAATACACACATCAACCATTCATAAGTCCTCAAGCTTGTTTTTGGATATTATAAGCTCAAAATATACAATACAGAATGCAATGAGATGGACAACTAACAAACCCTTTCTTCATTTCTTTACATAGTATATATACAAAAATATTTTTGTTAAAGTGTCCACAAAAAGTGAAAGTTTGTTTCAAATACTTAATTAAAATCTTCCACATGTAGTAAAGCTTATCTTAAACATAACATAAAAGTAGTCTGAAATAAAATTAAGACAAAACATGATATTATGGATCTCAAAGTGGTTGAGTTGAGGTGGCTAAGTGTTCCTCATTTTATAGAAAAACTTCCTCCACAAAAAATGCAATTGCCAACTGAAAAAGACACTTGGACCTTTATCCACAAAAGTGTAGGAGTAACCAACTGAAAAAGACACCTGGACCTTTATCCACAAAAGTGTAGGAGTAACCAACTGAAAATGACATCTGGAAGATAGCTTGACTTGATGACACTTGGAAAAACCATTACCATTAAGGCTTCATTCACTTTATCACCATTGAGTTTCATTCTTCGAAACCAAAAGGAAAAGCTACTTTTTCATCTTCTTATAAAAATTCTGAAAATAATGGCTACTTTTCTCAAAAAGGTAGCTATTTCTAATAATTCTGTATAGAAGCCAAAAATGATATGATTCTTCAGATTTGCATGGTTCTAGACATTCAATCATTAAATATCTAGTATAGAAGAGAAAATCATAATAGCTTCTACCTTGATGACCCTCTTGTTTGGCTTTCTCCTTTGTACTTGCTTTTTATTTTGAGCCTTCTTCTTCCCTTTCTTCCCTGGATCATTTTCTAGAATTTCATCTATGTTTACTATCTCATCTCTAAGAGTAGGATTGGCTATAATTTTTCTTGCTAGCCTGAGCTTATTCTTTGGTCTGGTATTAGGCCTTTGTATGTATGGATTAGGAATGTATTAAGGCCTCCTTCTTCCATGGATAACTCTACTTGACTACCCTTCTTCAAATTTTGTTTCACTAAATTCCGTTTCACTGTTGTCTTCCTCAAAAGAGGAGTATCAGTGAATTATGGCTTTCTTCTTTCCTTTGGCTGATGAATTGAGAGATGAATAAAGTTGGGCTATAGTTGGTTCTTCTATTGTAGTATCTGAAAGTTTACTTTTCCCCTTAGCTGATGTTTTGAGAGAGGAAAAGACTTGTGCTAGTGTAGGTTCCTTTGTTGCTGGAGTGACATTTTCTTCTTCATTCTCTTGTTTAGTCTCTAGAACAAGGCTTGGTGTTAAGGCTTCAAGGGTGACTTCCACTAAATTTCCATCTGTGAGAATAAACTTTATCCTACGTTTATTCTTTGAAGAGGAAGCTACCTCTTCCTTGCCTATAGACATTACATTCTTGTCGGGTAGAGTAGTCTTTTGTTTAGGCTTTCTTGCATGCTCCTACCTGAAAGACCCCAAGGTCTGTGGCTCCTTAGGTATTCTTCTAGTATAAACTTCCTTGGTTGGTTGTATTATGGGTATAGGAGTGGTGGTTTGAACTCTAGCTCTCCTAGATGAGTTCCTTGTTGGTCTGCTAGATGGTGTAGAAGATTGACTAGTTTGTGAATGATTCAATGTAGGTGTAGGGCTTGATTTCTCCTCTTGGGTCCTTTTCCCTAAAGGCCTTCCTACCCTTCTCCTTTAGTTAACACTGTTGAAACCATCAACTACTAAGAACTTTTCCCATGTGGTTCTCTTCTTCTTTAGATGATAAACCACCAGCATTTTGATTAAACCCCTATGATAAATATTGTTAAGAGAATAGTCTAGGGTTCTTTGTATTTTTGTAGACATTGTCAACAAATATTTATAAACGAAAAAATGGTAGATTCATAGGTTTAGAACCCGAAATGTGAGCTAGAAACCTTGTTTGATATTGATGCATAGTGGAAAACCTACCTTCACAGGTAATATAATATTGCACTATGGTAATAACATATTGCCACTAATGCCTAAAATAAGAAATGTGAACAGTAGGGTTCCAATCTATATTTTCATGCTCAAGCTTAAGATAGGGATCTAAATTAGCTTTAAGTAGATTTTTCAACTTATACCAGGACTCACCTGTAGCTAATGTTTGGGTAGCCCTTTCTATGATAGCCTCTGTGATCCTAAAGGTCCGAGACCCCAGCTTGAATTGATCTCCATTGGATGACTTGGAAAATGCCTGAGCAACTGCCACATTTTCTCTTGAAAACTTCTTCAAGAACCAATACCATCCTGCTGCTTGGAATTGTGACTTTGCATGGTGATCAACAAAACGAGTATTGGTCAATTTTGAAAGATTCACTTTACCACCCTTACCCATTTTGTTAACAGCTAACTTAAAATTTTATGCACACCTAGAAAACAAGGAACAACAACCATCCACGAAGCCCTAACTAATGGAAGGAGGTAACAAACTGCCTGCTAGAGGATGAGAAACTATTTTTTGTAGCTTTCTCGGGTAAATGGAAAGACAACTCTGCATGCCCTAAATCACGATGAGGTTATGTGACACAAATTCAAATGATTTAAATTTTGGTGACAACTCATTCCACTGAGCCTTTCATTCCAATGAATAATTAAACAATAGCTAGTCATACCTCAACATCGATATATTTCACCTTTAATGAGTAGCATTAGATTTAACTAGCCTTAGTAAATAAAATAACCTACCTCCTTTTAATGAATCCTCCAATTAGAAATAGCCACCTTTCAAAAGGGTATTAACTCTTTTTTTAGTATACCTTCAATTATTCCAAGGGCAGTGTCTTTTCACCTGAGTAATGCATCTTTTCCTTCTTGTACAATTTTACAGGAAATAGCTACTTTTTTTAAAAAGGTAGCTATTTTTGTGTTTCTTGTGAAACCATTTTTTCTGAAGAAAATAGCTGCCTTTTTAGAAAAGGTAGCTATTGCTCTGTTATTCCTAAAATAACTAATGACTCTAACATTTTTTCCTTAGGCCTTGGATAGAAGATATCATTGTTAAAAAATTATACTTCTCAAGCTAAACCCATGACCTTAACTACTCAAAGCAGTTAAAATAATTATTAAAAGAAAATTTAACATAATAAATCTAACACAAAACAAACTATTGGACTCAATTTTTTTTTGGATTTTGTTTAAAAAATGATATAAACTTATACACATTTTAACCCTCCAAGGCCTTTAACCATAGGTTAGGGGACAAGATATGATCAAAGACACAACTACAATTGTGACCAGACTTTGAAAAATTGTAGTGTTAACAGTGGACCCTATTTGGGATGAAATCCTCCCTGTGAGGCTTCCAGGATTGTATATTTAGTGCCTTAAACTCTCAGGAGTTTTGAATTTCTGTAGCTAATGAGGGGAACTGAATTTTTTTGACTGAACTCAAGACTGAACATATTTTACATACACAAAAACCATTGGGCATGGAGCTTTATTAAAACAACACTCCAAATATTTACAATGGAAAGACTTACTGACTTATCAAACAATTTTTTTTTTGAGAAAATGACCATTGACTGGACTGTTGAAAAGTGTAACTAGGTCAGTCTTCATGTTGACTATGTAATTATGTACTTATGAAAAGAAGAAGAAAAAGATAATACAATATATTTTGTACTTGCTTCATGGGTTTCATGAGAAATATTTTATTATGTAGATAGACTTCTTCTCAATGTCTATCATGTTTCTATATTCTAGGTATAAATAGAATTAAGTGGCACAAACATGAAGGATCTAGTCTAGAAATACATGCTCCAAGACCTTGTGGAAAAATGGAAAACAACAATGGAAAATAAGCTCCACATACAATGAACAAAGTCCTTATGAATGCTGGAATTTATACTCTTCATGTCAACCTTCATGCAATGGATAAGTCGACATACATATTGGTTGTAAGGTTAGCTTAAAAAGGGTAGACTAAACACTATATATGCACAATGATTTGTGGTAATATCTTAAATAGAATTATGGTCATATATGAAACATATTTACGGATTCTTGATAAAGCTTCAGTGCGGATATTAAAGGGACAGTTTTTTTATACCCGAAGAGCAGTGCAGACAATACCTAAAGAACAATGCAAATTATACCTGAAATCCTGCGCAGATAACACTTGAAGTGAAGTGTAAATTATAGAAGAAGAGCAGTGTGGATTTTCAGTGAGATGTAGTGTGGTTTTAGGTTTTTGTAATATACACATATCACTGTGATATATTGATATAAAAAGGAGCTACGGTTTTTTGAAACACGAGTGGATATTTTCCACCAGATGCATACTATTCTGAAGAATTTACAGCAAGAAAGGATAAAAGGTGTCATATGTATTCATCTCCAGTTCATGTAGAATTGGAACAATGATTTACAAAGAGAAGAATAAATTAGATTATGGGAGGAAGTAGTAAATTAAATATGTTATTTGCCTTCCTTACTGCAGTTGATATATACATCAAGTAATAGAAGCTTCAATTGTATACAAAGGAAGTGTTGGTGTAGAACAGTGAAAGTTGGTGAAGAGAAGAAGGACCGGCATTGAAGGACATCAAAGAAGTAAGGACAAGGTCTTGGATGCATAAATAGGTCAAGGGTCTAAGTCTAGGTCATGGTACTTTTCATCTGAAACCTATAAGAAGAATTTCTCATGGGTTTTCCTCTCCAAGAGGGAGAGGTTTTTGCCCTGGCTCTAGGAGCCTAACTCTTGTGTCTCGTGTCTTTTGATAATTTACTTGTTGAAATATTTAATAAGCTAACGAAGGAAAGACATAAGTAACTCTATTAATCTCACAAGTAATTATCAAGAAGAGAATTCTTTTATTAATCACCAGCCCTCCAAATTTTCAACATGTTTTCAGAGCTAAGGTGTTGAACTCAAGGGTTGCTTGACAAAGGGACTCTCTAGGAATAAAAATTCAAATTTTGGGTGAAAAGTAAAATCAGTTTGCAAGGAAGACTCTCAAGAAATTTTTAAGAAAGATATTCATCTCATTCAAAGGATCATCTTTTCAATATTATAATCTTTGCCATCAAATATTTTCATTCAAGACATATTGAAGAATACTTTGTCTTTTAAAGATATCCTTTGCCATCAAGGATTCAAGAGCACCTAGATTGAAGATTTCTGTCTTAGAAGAAGCTCCTGACTCCTTGTCATCATCAAGGAAGATGCAAGTAACTCTACTCAATTAATTATCTATGACCTTATTTAAATCTTTCATGATGACTTATTGTAAAGAAAGAAACAAGCTGGTTCGGTCATCAAAATTTAGCGCATGGAAGAAAAGGACAAATTTGAATTTAATTGAAGATGAAGTTATGGACTACATCGATGGAACAAAAATTCAACCACCAAAAGAAGATGCTTTAGCTCATACCAAATACATGAAGGGAGAAATTAGAGCCCAGAGGATTCTCATAGAATCCATTAAAGGCTCTCACATTCCCTATGTATCAAAACTAAAATTTTCTAAAAAAATATATGACAAACTGGTGGAGCTAGTCTCTGTGAGTACTGTGGGAGAATCAATCTCTCTGAGACAAGAATTATATAAAATGAAATTGTCAAGGGAAGAAGGAATCACTCCATACTTTATAAGGATTTCTGAAATAAGAGATCAACTATAGGAACTGGGAGAAGTAATGTCTGACACTGAGATGACTACAGTGGTGCAGAATGCTCTACCAGAGGAATGGGGAAACTTCACTTCAAGTTTATACGATAAAAAAGAAGCCACTCCACTCCATGATTTATGGTCTCTATGTAAAATATAGGAAACAAGACTGAAATAAAAAGTTGATACAAGACCAAGTGAAGAGATTCAAGCCTTTTCAACCACATACAAGAAGAAAGAAAGACTCAGAAAATTTGGTCCTAAAAATAAATGAAGAAACATGGATAACTTTGGATGTAATGAACTTGGGTGTTATAAAAGAGATTGTCCTAAGTCTGACAAGGACAAGAGGAAAAGGGAAGAAGCCCATATCTTCTATGTAAGGGAAGGACCTGATGCAAAGAAATATAAGAAAGAAGAAACAAGGGATCTCTACTGTGACTGAGATCATCTTCTTCTTTAAAATGATTTTTGTTGGTTGTAAAATTAGTATGATAGGAAGCAATTTGTATTATATAATCATGATAAAATCATATTAGGAGCTCTTGGTGAATTAGATCTGTGAAAACCCTCTCTAATAAATGGAAAGCAAACATCAAGATCAAAGGTCATCATTAAAACAAAATTTTAGGATGTGATGACATATTGATGGAGAAAGTCAAGGAAATGAAGCTCTTCATTCTAGAAAAATTGCTACAGGATGACTCAAGGAAAAATGTATGAGGTATGTATATAGTTATATGCTAACACTGGATGTTGTGAACTCATGTCATATGGTTGCAGTTAATGGACTTCTGCATTTAGAATTATTATCTATGCAGGAGTATCTCTCGGTGCACTGACAGATGAAATCAACATAATATATCCTCATGGAATATGAGGTGGTTGTATATGAACGAGGAGCTGGAAAATTTTTAAGTTCATGGGAATGAAGAATGTGCAGAGAGGAAGATATCATGAAATGCAACCATGTCAAGAGGTATTCATCATCTGAAAGCCAATAATATATGACTAGGAGATCTCCTGGGAGGATATGTAGACTCTAACAGAAGTCTGGTAAAGGATAAGACCCTTAGCAAAACATATCACTAGGAGATGTGTCAATCTATATAAAGGATGTCGATGCCTACAGGAATATTTCATGGTGAAAAATTGTCACTGAGGTAACTTTAGTTTTAAAAGTCCATATGTATATATTTATCTGGATGAATATGTGCAGGGATGCTAATCATGAGAAAGGATGTATGATCCTTGGAGATTATTCGAAGAAAAGCAACATGGCATAACGGTCAACCAAATGAGAAAGACAGATGAATCACTTTCTGGTATATGAAACGACTCATGAATGAAAGTGATGGATGATTTGTGCCCTATGGAGCTAAATTTGAAGATTCCTCAATATCAAAATCCATGACATCAAGGGGAGGAATTATTTATGACCAGCTGGGTGACTCACCATAGTTGTTTCAGGTCCATGATTGAGAGGGAGCCTGGTGATCAGTTTCTTACTTGGAAGAAACTAGGTAGTTCTTAAGAATAAGATTAGGTACATTCCTTATACAATAATGATTACATTCCCTTATGGAATAGGTCCTCCCTGGCTGAGAGGGAGAGATAGACACATCATTCTGATATTCACTTGGGAATATAGAATGGAGGATTGGGTAATCATCTGACATTCGATACTCTTTGAGAATGTGTTAGGAAATTCAATATAAGAGTAGTCGAGGACCGATATTCTTTGAGGGTTAGCTACCTAAGAGAAGAATAGTCCAAGAATTTCATACTTTCGGAACATCTGGGTAAAGTATTTACCTTGGAGAGACAATTACTATGGTATATATAAGTCATGTGTCTCGCCAACATTGTAGCTCATTGTCTCGTAGAAAGATGGGGTTGTTAGTCAAGGCCTTGCACTAGGAAAATGCTGGTTGATATGATGTTATACAGATGCGATTACCAATCTAATTCTTATTATGAGATTATTCAGTTTGAAAGTGACCATGTACTTGTATGAATACCTCCCTAGTTAAGCAAGTGTCAAAAAGTGTAACTAGGTCAGTCTTCATGTTGACTATGTAATTATATACTTATGAAATGAAGAAGACAAAGATAATAAAATATATTTTTTACTTTCTTCATGGGTTTCATGAGAAAGATTTTATTATGTATATAGACTTCTTCTTGATGTCTATTAGGTTTCTATCTTCTAGGTATAAATAGAATTAAGTGTCACAAACATGAAGGATCTAGTCTAGAAATACATGCTCCATGACCTTGTGGAAAAATGGAAAATAAGCTCCACATAAAGTGAAAAAATTCCTTATGAATGCTATAATTTATGCTCTTCATGTCGGCCTTCATGCAATAGAGAAGTCGACATACATATTGTAGAATAGATATCAGTCTTGGGTTCTAAAAGATGCCCCATAAAAATAATTTAACACCCATTAAGCCTTCAGAAGGCTCTACTATGACTCATGAAGATGAAGAATTGCAACATGATCTATCAAAATTACAAGAGAAAGTGCAACAAATTTCACTCTCGCAAAGAGCAACAAAAAATGAAATGGAAGTTTTGAAGAAAGGCGTGGAATCTAACATGGATGGTGTGCAAGCTAATATGGATGGCATGGAAGCTAATATGGATGCCATGGAAGCTAGCATGGAAGCTAAGATGGAAAACATGAAGAATGATCTAAATACAGACATCGAAGGTTTGACAAAGTTGATACAATAAATGTTTCCTAATGGTGAAAAGATAGTAGAAGAACCTCATGATGAGAACAAAATCAATGTTAATCGTGATTTGATAAACTCTAATGTTGGCAGGAAGAACCACCATATTCCAAAAATGGATATGAGGAAGTTTGATGGAAAGGATCCTGTAACATGGATACTAGAGATGGAGCAATATTTTGATCTCCATAACGTGCAAAACACACAAAAGTTATGCATTGCAACTTTACATTTAGAACAAAATACATTTGTATGGTATCGATGGCTTTTCTCCCGTTAAAAAATTGTCACTTGGTCAATTTTTACGAAAGAAATGATATCACATTATGAGGATACAAAGAGCAACACCTTCTTTAGCCAATTGATAAATCTCAAACAAAAGGGTTTAGTGGGGCAGCACATTGAGGAATTCCAAAAATTGAATATAAGGGTAGCTAATATTCCATAGGAACACAGGATCGATCTCTTCATAGGCACTTTAAAGGATAATATGCAACATGAAGTTCGCGTTTTGGAACCAGATTCATTGGAGAAGGCATTCAGGTCTGCAAGAAAAGTTGAATGTAAAATAATGGCGACAAGGAAGCCTACCACTCAATTCTATAAACAAGGAAGTGTTGCTACGCCTAGATTTCCACAACCTACAAGGTTGACACCACAACAATTGGAAGAAAAAAGAGAAAAAGGGCTTTGCTACAGTTGTGATAGCAAATACACTAAAGGTCATAAGTGTCTTGAGAAGAAATTATTTTACATAGATTGTGAAGAGGAAGAAGAAAATGAACAAGAAGAGGATATACACCAGGAACCAGCCCTAGAAGAGGAAGAAATGAATCCGACCATATCGTGTAATGCACTGGCAGGAATTACCACTCCTCAAACTCTCGAGATAGAAGGACAAATCAAGAAGAAAAAGGTAATAGTGTTGATTGATTCAGGTAGCACCCATAATTTTATTCATTGTAAGGTAGCCAAGGAATTAAATTGTTTCCTATACCCAGCACCCGAATGTCAAGTGATGGTTGCAAATGGAGGAACTATAAATTGCTCTGGAAAATGCCATAATATCAAGCTAACCATGGGGGAATATGTAATGACTAGTCCAATGCTTTCCATTCCTATGGGAGGTGTTGATGTTGTACTAGGAGTACAATGGTTACAATCTTTGGGGACGGTAGCTTTTAATTTTCAAGAACTTTTCTTGAAATTTTTTTCAGAAGGAAAGGAATTCAAATTACGGGGTATTGAAGGGAAGCCGGGAAGGATAATAAGCTCTAATGTCATGACAAAGCTTCTAAAGAAAGAACAACGAGGCGCAATTTCACAATTATGCTCACTAGAAGTTCTGACATCAAAATCATCTATTTCTGCAGATCTCCAACAAGTCTTGGAAAATCATTCCAAGGTGTTTGAAACCCCCAAAGGACTCCCACCTATTCGCGATCATGTTCATGCTATTAATTTGATTCCAGGAAATTTTCCTCCAAACATTAGGCCTTATAGATATCCTTACTTCCAAAAGAGCGAAATTGAACGTATGATTGCAAAAATGTGAGAGGCGGGTATAATTCAACGTAGTCAAAGTTCTTTCTTTGCTCCCGTAGTATTGGTACACAAGAAGGATGGATCATGGCGAATGTGTCCAGATTATAGGGAGCTCAATAAGCTCACCATTAAAGATAAATTTCCCATTCCTGTGATTGATGAATTATTGGATGAATTACATGGAGAAATTTATTTTACCAAGTTGGATCTTCGTTCAGGATATCATCAAATTAGAATAAATACTGAAGATATTCCAAAAACAGCATTTCGAACTCATGAGGTTCATTATGAATTTTTGGTCATGCCTTTTGGCCTTACCAATGCAACTTCTACATTTCAAGGGTTGATGAATTCCATTTTCAAACCCTTCCTTAGAAAATTTGCGCTAGTATTTTTTGATGATATACTAATCTACAGCAGGTCTTGGAAGGATCATGTTGAACATGTTGACAGGGTACTCAAACTATTACAGGAGAAACAATTATATGCAAAAACATCCAAATGTTTCTTTGGAGTACAAGAGGTGGAATATCTGGGTCATATTATATCTCACGAGGGTGCTAAAGTAGACCCTAACAAAATTAAAGCCATTAAGGAATGGAAAGTCACCACGACCATAAAGCAGTTGCAAGGATTTCTCAAGTTAACAGGGTATTATCGCAAGTTTGTTAAGAATTATGGGAGAATAGCAGCACCTCTAACAACATTATTGAAGAAAGATGCATTTTCATGGACTCCTGAAGCAACTAAGGCCTTTGAACATCTTAAAAAGGCAATGTGCCTAGCACCGGTCTTAGCTACGCTAGACTTCACAAAAACCTTTATTGTGGAATGTGATGCCTTAGGAAATGGAATTGGTGCAGTTTTAATGCGGGAAGGAAGACCCATTGCTTTTGAAAGTCGTCCAATCAAAAGAAAGTATTTACAGAAACCTATTTATGAGAAGGAAATGTTAGCAATACTGCATGCACTAAAGAAATGGCGAACTTACCTAATGGGAAGACACTTCAAGGTAAAAACTGATCATGATAGTCTTAAACACTTTTTGGAACAAAGACTATCTTCGGAAGAGTAGCAAAAATGGGTCACAAAGATGTTGGGTTATGACTTTGAAATAATCTACAAAAAAGGAAAGCTTAATGTTGTTGCAGATGCACTCTCAAGAAAGAATGAAGAGGTGGAAGCATTGCTTTTTGCCATTTCTATTATCCAACCAGATTGGATAAGCGAAGCAAGAGATGAATTGAAGAAGGACAAAGATGTATGGAAACTCATTCAAAAGTTGCAGCAAGATCCTAGTACATCTGATACATTTAGTTGGAAAAATGATTCCTTATGGTACAATGATCGCTTATATCTTTGTAAGAATTCCCAACTAAAACAAAAGATTCTTCTGGAATTGCACGCTTCTCCTTTAGGAGGACACTCAGGATTTTTAAAAACTTACCAGAGGGTGAAGAAAGATTTTTTTTGGGATGGCCTTAAATCTGATATTCAAAAGTTTGTGGCGGAATGTTTGGTTTTCCAGCAGAATAAAGTTGAGACAATTAAGACCCCGAGGACTTCTACAACCTTTATCTATTCCAAGTCAATGTTGGGAGGAGATTTCAATGGATTTTATCACAGGTTTACCTAAGTCCGAAGGAAAGAGTGTCATCATGGTGGTAGTTGATAGACTTACCAAGTATGCACACTTTTGTGCATCATCTCATCCATTTAAAGCAAGTACAGTTGCTACTACATTTATGGATAGAATTCAAAAGCTACATGGAAGCCCAAGGGTTATTGTGAGCGACAGAGATCCCATTTTTTCTGGAAATTTTTGGACGGAGTTATTTTCTTGTTTGGGTACTCAATTAGCTCATAGCTCATCTTATCATCCTCAATCTGATGGTCAAACTGAGATAGTAAATAAATGTTTGGAAGGATATTTTCGTTGTTTTGTATCTGATAAACAAACACAATGGGTCAAGTGGTTACCTCTTTCTGAATGGTGGTATAACACTTCCTTCCATACTGCAGCAAAAATGACCCCATTTATGGCACTTTATGGATATCATCCACCATCAATCACATCATCTTTAAGGTAAAATTCGAAGGTTCAAGCAGTGGAAGATCACATCGAGCATCAGCAAGAAGTTCTCCAACTCTTAAAGGATAACCTGAATTTGGCACAAAATCGAATGAAACAACAGGCAGATCAACATCGCAGCGAGAGAAGTTTTGATGTAGGAGATTGGGTATTTTCACGGCTACAACCATATAAACAAATGTCCCTCAAGCAAGCTAAGAAGGATAATAAATTATCGCCAAAGTACTATGGTCCTTACAAGGTGTTGCAAAAGATTGGTACTATGGCATACAAATTGGAGCTTCCTGCTTCTTCGCGAGTACATCCAGTTTTCCATGTTTCATGCTAAAAGAAGGTTATAGGTGAAAATCTTCCAGTTCAAACAATATTGCCAGAACTTGATGAGGAAGGAAAAATCATATTGGAACCAGAAGCGGTCATGGAAACAAGAACTCGACAACTACGGAATCGATCAATTTCAGAGTATCTCATCAAGTGGAAGAACTTACCCACTGAAGATTCTACATGGGAGGATGAGAATTTTATACAGAAGCACCCAGAGCTACTCAAGTGTTGAGGACAACACTTTTTTGAAGGAGAGGGGTATGTTAGGTCCCTATATTACTAGTACAGTCCTTTATTGTTGTTAGTGTAACCCCCTTATTGTTATTATTGTACCCTTGTAACCCCCATTTTGTTATTATTGTGCCCTTAAATTATTATTGTTAGGTCAGCTAGGATTACATTATGGCACACTAGGATTACATTATGGCCCCATGGACTCCTATATATAGAAAGGAGGTTTTGTAAATTGTATCATCCAAGAATTGTTCATTTATGTAATGTATTGGAGGTTTTCCCCTCGAAGTGGCTCATTTCTAAGGCATTGATATATCTTTTCTTCTCTTTTTGGAGCTGGTTACACAACACCTGAAGTGCAGTGCGAATTATAGAAGAAAAGAAGTGTGGATTTTCAGTGAGATGTAGTGCGGTTTTAGGGCTTTATAAGATACACATATCACTGTGATATCTTGATATGAAAAGGAAATGTGATTTGCTGAAACACAAGTGGAGATTATCCACCAGAGGAAGTGTGGACTATTCTGAAGAATTTACAGCAAGAAAGGATAAAAGGTGTCATACATATTCATATCCAGTTCATGTAGAATTGGAATAGTGATTTACAAAGAGAAGAAGCAAATAGATTATGGGAGAAAGTAGGAAAGTAAATATTTGATTTACTTTCCTTAATACAATTGATATATACATCAAGTAGCAGAAGCTTCAATTGTCTACAAAGGAATTGTTGTTGTAGAATAGTGCAAATTGTTGAAGAGAAGAAGGACCAACATTGAAGGACATCAAAGAAGTAAGGACAAGGTCTTGGATGCATAAATAGGTCAAGGGTCTAAATCTAGGTCATGGTACCTATCATCTGAAATCTATAAGAAGAATTTCTCGTGGGTTTTCCTCTCCGGGAGGGAGAGGTTTTTTCCTTGGCTCTAGGATCCTAACTCTTGTGTCTCATGCCTTTTGATAATTGACTTGATGAAATATTTAATAAGCTAACAAAGGAAACACATAAGTAACTATGGTAATCTCACAAGTAATTATCAAGAAGAAATTTTTTTTATTAATCACCAACCCTCCAAGTTCTCAACATTGACCTCCAATCAATTGATCATCATCTAAATGCTTCAGCAAAAATGTGTTATTTTCCATAACTTGAGCAATTTTGAATGGCTCGAACCACAAGTTTTCAAACTTACCATGCTTTCCATGGTCTTGTCTTCTTCCATCCCAACGCAATACCAAACCATTTCCTTGAAATACCTATTGTTTTGCTCTTTTGTCAAAAACAAATTTTACTTTGGCTTTGTATTTATGTGCTTTGTCCATCAGATGGATTCCCAAATTTGATGAGCTTCTATAAGTTGCAGCATCCTTCTTTGAATGGGATTTGAATCATCAGTTTCATCTTGTAAAAAATTCATAACAGGAAGGGCCAAATGTAATGGCATCACAGCATTAGCACCATAAACAATTTGAAAAGAAGAAACTCCAATTGATCTCTTAGTTCTTACCCTATCCGCCCAAAGAGCATGAACTAGCTAAGTATCCCAATTTCTTTTGTTTTCTGTCATCATCTTCTTTATGCTTCTTACCGGGATTTTGTTAGATGACTTAGCTAACCCATTCCCTTGGGGATAATAAGGTGTATAATGAGTCAAATCGATGTTATATTTTTGACAGAAATTTTTCATCTTGGCATATTTAAAAGCCATTGCATTTTCAGTCACCAACTTTTGAGGGCAACCAAATCTAGACATAATATTTTCCAACATAAATTTAATTATTACTATGTCAGTGGTGTTTCTTGTTGGAATGGCCGCAATCCACTTGGTGAAATAGTATGTGGCTGTAAGAATCCACTTGTGTTGTCTTGATGATGGTGGATGAATCTCACCAATGAAGTATAGCCCCCACTGCTAGAAAGGAGCATCTACTGAAATGGGAATGAGAGGTAGTGGAAGCAGCGTCTACTTACTGAAAAAATTTTGACACTTAGTGAAAGCCTTGAATTTAGCAAAAAAATTAGAGAAAAGAGTTGGCCAATAATAGCCAACTCTTATGATTTTATTTGTGGTATCTTTCCAGTATAAATGTCCACCACGCACTCCTTCATGTATCTTTGACATAACTTTCTGTGACTCAGCTTCATCTACGCATCTCAACAAAACTCCTATAGGGTCTTTCCAATAAATATTACTTTCCATTATGCAATACTTAACAACCTTCAATTTAAAAGCCCCTCTCTTTGATTTTTCCATTTCTGGAGAACAAATGAGATTTAATAAAAAGTACACTCCTTATACCAATTGGAATAAAATATTTCAAGATAATAAAATATACCTTCTTTATATGTTTCTTCAGCTACCTCCATGTTCATATTTAGAGCTTTACAATTGGATGCTGCCATCAAGCAGGCTAAACCCTATCCCTTTATCAACTTAGTAGGTCTAATTTCAATGTCAAATTTTGGAATCTATGTTAACCATCTTCCCCTCCTGCCATTTGTATCTGGCTACAACGAAATATCCTTGACAACAATATTTCACGCAAAAGCAATCATTAGGGGAGTTTTGAGATCTAAAATGAGCCTCCTAAGGAAAATGTACAATCAAAATTCACTTATGAGAACCAATCACATTTTAGGAGATGACATCATCCCTAATGGTTGAGCTGGCATTGCTTGAGTTAAAGGTACTTACTTGTCACATTCTCAATGATGGATAAAAACTCATGGTTAATCATGGTAGTGCACTAAGTACTTTCAAAGTCAAAGTAAAGTACTCATAATAAATGTCATTTCACACTTTTTGAATAAAAATATATTATTGTCACTTCATATTTCTTAAAAGAAACAATGCATATCTCTATACATTTATTATATTATATTATATTATTTTTATATAGTATATTAATTACATATTATTATACAATTTAAATAATATAAATTTTAATTAATAGCATATAATATAATTAAGAATTTATACATTTATATTTTATTTTAAGTTATGTAAGTACAAAGGACAAATGCAATACTTGTTCAATGATAATGACTTTTTCTTGAAAAGCTAATTCCTATTTATAGTCACATCAATATAATTTTTTTATTAATTTTATTTTGGTACAACTTTTGAATTGAATTTAACTATGGTTATATGGACTGTGGTGCAAAAAGTGAATTGACAATTCATAAATATTATTTTATTGATTTAGCTATTATTTTATTATTTCTTTAGGAGGCCCATTTTAGACCTCAAAATTCCCCTAATGGAATTTTGAATGTAGAACATAAAATCAAAAATAATTCAAAGCCCTTATCAATGCATATGCATGTTTTTCATTCAATTTTTACTTTAACTCATCATCTCTTAATTCACTACTGAAAAATGAAATTGACTGCTCCAAGTCTTCTTTGTTCTTTTGAAGTAAAACTGTTGCAATAGTTTCCTCAGAAGCACATGAAAAATTCAGAAAATCTTTCTCAAAATCAAGGTTGATTAACACTGGGGATTCAGTCACGGTAGATTTGATTGCTAAGAAGGAGTTTTTTATTCATCTTGCCACCTAAACTCTGCATATTTCTTCAAAAAAACATTTATATGTTTAATTAGTTCTACAAATTTTGGAACAAAATGCCTCAAAAAATTAATTTTACCCAAAAATGATTGTAACTCTTTCTTATTTCTGGGTAAGCAAGTTTTATGTATAGCTTCAACTCTCCCTGGGTAAATGAAAATACTATTTTCTGTCACTACATGCCCCAATAATTTCCCTTCCTGAATAGAAAAGCATGATTTCTTTGGGTTTAAAGACAAACCAAATTTTCTGTACTTATTAAACACTTGTTGAAAATGTTTTAAATGATTCTCATCAGACTTTGAAAAGACGGTTATGTCATCAAAATAAATGACTACAACTCTGTCCTTTTCCCCTGCAAAGGCAATATCCATTTCCTGTTGAAATTTTGCACCTGCATTCATTAAACCGAAAGGCAGCTTATTGTACATAAAAGTTCCTGAGGGTGTAGTGAAAGTTGTTTGCTCCCTGTCTTGTTTATCGACTGAGATTCAATTATACCCTGAAAAACCATCTATCATTGACAGCCTCTTTGAGCCTAAAACCTTCTGCAAAATATGGTGTATTTTGAGTAAAGGATAGTTACCCTTTAGCGAATACCGGTTCAAATTTTGAAAATCATCACAAATTCTAATATCGCCATTCTACTTTCGAACTGGGACTATATTAGCTGCCCAATTGGAAAATCTTTAAGGTAGAATTATTTTGGCTTCCCACATTTTTTTAATTTCCTTTTCAATGATAGGGAGCAGCATAGGATTAATATTTCTCATCTTCTACACCACAGGCTTTGCCTCTGATTTAAGAGGAATTTTATGTTCCATTATACTTTTGTCATGTCTTCAAATCACTGTGGGGCCATGAAAAAATGTATGCATATTGCTTTAGCAAATTGACATAGTTAGTTCTTGTTTCTTGAGGAAGAA
This sequence comes from Pinus albicaulis, assembly GCA_034641835.2. Classification (NCBI taxonomy): domain Eukaryota; kingdom Viridiplantae; phylum Streptophyta; class Pinopsida; order Pinales; family Pinaceae; genus Pinus; species Pinus albicaulis. The sequence continues at coordinate 671,557,952 of CM076584.1, read as the reverse complement.
ATTTAGAAACTTTAACATATATAGGCTGATTTTTTGTACCAATATTGAAGTGAACTGTACTCTCCATCTTACTATCAGGCTTTAAAAAAACAACATTATTGTCAAACAACCTCTCTAAAGGAACCAAGCATTTAGGAATAAAGTTTGTTTATATATCAATAATGTCTTTTCCAACTACATTTTTTTCGAATGGCTTGTTGTTCTGACTTTCAACTGTGTCTTGCTCATTATCAATCTAGATGTCTGAAAATTCCTCTACACATTTCAAGGATTTCTGAATTTATTTATCATCTTCAAATACTTGCCAGTATTTGATATTGTCAAGAATGGAAGGTCTATTTTTAATATGAACATCATATGTTGCTTTAACATCAAGGGGAACCTTAAAATTACTAGTAGCTATGGCTAGTGAATCTGCCATTTCATTTTCTTCTCTGGAAACAAAATTCAAATTGAATGCTAAAAAATAATGTTCAATTAAATCCCACACTTCATTTCTGTATTTCTTCAATTTTGATTTTTTTTACTTGATAATTATTTCTCACCTTTTGTACCACCAATTCTTAATCACCAAAAACAATCAACTGTTCAACTCCCAAATCTTTTGTTGCCTTCATACCCAAAATAAGTGCTTCATGCTCAATAGTGTTATTAGTAGTGAAAAATTGTAATTTGTATGATAAATTCACTACCAGCTGAGTGGGAGAAATAAGAACTATACCAACCCCTGATCCCTCTCTTGATGAGGCTCCATCAAAATACAATTTCAAGATCTGCCTTGCTTCTAAATTCTGCTCTTTTGTGACTTGCAAATACTGTTTTTTGTTGATTTCAGGCTGAAAATTGATGTCATTGACACCAAGGTGTAAAATGGATGACCCTAATTCCTTCTCTACATATATATGATTATTTGAGGGATTTTCCTTAATCAATTATGATATAAGCCATTTGTGTTTCCCTATAAAATCTCTTGAATTATCATCCAAAGACTAGGATAGTGGTGTATGTCATATCCATTTGAAGAGTGCCTCCCAGTATTTTGGACCAATATCTAGAAATAAGCATTCAAAATCTAGAACGTATGTCTGCAACAACTGTGTCCATCACTAGGCTTTTCACGGGAAGCTGGGTAACAAAAATTACCAAATATTTGATCACTCCTACAAACTTGACCCTTTTATAATCAAAAGTGTAAAGGTCATGGTATTGCTGAGTGATTTCCAGCCCTAGTTCATCCATTTGTTAAGTAACCAGCTCCAAAAATATAAGAAAAGAGATATCAATGCCTTAGAAATAAGCCACTTCGAGGGGGAAACCTCCAATACATTAGATAAATGAACAATTCTTGGATGATACAGTTTAAAAAACCTCCTTTATATATATAGGAGTTCATGTAGTCATAATGTAATCCTAGTGGGCCACAATGTAATCCTAGCCGACCTAACAATAATAATTTAGGGGCACAATAATAACTAAATGGGGGTTACAAGGGTACAATAATAACAATAAGGGCGTTACACTAATAAAAATAAGGGACTATACTAGTAATATAGGGACCTAACATGCCCCTCTCCTTCAAAAAATTGTTTTCCTCAATGCTTGAGTAGCTCTAGGTGCTTATGTATAAAATTCTCATCCTCCCATGTAGAATCTTCAGTGGGTAAGTTCTTCCACTTGACGAGATACTCTGAAATTGATCGATTCCGTAGCTTTCGAGTTCTTGTTTCCATGACCGCTTCAGGTTCCAATATGATTTTTCTTCCTCATCAATTTCTGGCAATATTGTTTGAACTGGAAGATTTTCACCTATAACCTTCTTTAAGCATGAAACATGGAAAACTGGATGCACTTGCGAAGAAGCAAGAAGCTCCAATTTGTATGCCATAGTACCAATCTTTTGCAACACCTTGTAAGGACCATAGTACTTTGGCGATAATTTATTATCCTTCTTAGCTTGCTTGAGGGACATTTGTTTGTATGGTTGTAGCCGTAAAAATACCCAATCTCCTACAACAAAAATTCTCTCGCTGCGATGTTGATCTGCCTGTTGTTTCATTCGATTTTGTGCCAAATTCAGGTTATCCTTTAAGAGTTGGAGAACTTCTTGCTGATGCTCGATGGGATCTTCCACTGCTTGAACCTTCGAATTTTCCCTTAAAGATGATGTGATGGATGGTGGATGATATCCATAAAGTGCCATAAATGGGGTCATTTTTGCTGCAGTATGGAAGGAAGTGTTATACCACTATTCAGCGAGAGGTAACCACTTGACCCATTGTGTTTGTTTATCAGATACAAAACAACGAAGATATCCTTCCAAACATTTATTTACTATCCCAGTTTGACCATCAGATTGAGGATGATAAGATGAGCTATGAGCTAATTGAGTACCCAAACAAGAAAATAACTCCGTCCAAAAATTTCCAGTAAAAATGGGATCTCTGTCGCTCACAATAACCCTTGGGCTTCCATGTAGATTTTGAATTGTGTCCATAAATGTAGTAGCAATTGTACTTGTTTTAAATGGATGAGATAATGCACAAAAGTGTGCATACTTGGTAAGTCTATCAACTACCACCATGATGACACTCTTTCCTTCGGACTTAGGTAAACCTGTGATAAAATCCATTGAAATCTCCTCCCAACGTTGACTTGGAATGGATAAAGGTTGTAGAATTCCCAGGGTCTTAATTGTTTCCACTTTATTCTGCTGGCAAACCAAACATTCTGCCACAAATTTTGAATATCAGATTTAAGGCCATCCCAAAAAAAAAATTTCTTCACCCTGTGGTAAGTTTTTAAAAATCCTGAGTGTCCTCCTAAAGGAGAAGTGTGCAATTCCAGAAGAATCTTTTGTTTTAGTTGGGAATTCTTACAAAGATATAAGCGATCTTTGTACCATAAGGAATCATTTTTCCAACAAAATGTATCAGATGTACTAGGATCTTGCTGCAACTTTTGAATGAGTGTCCATACATCTTTGTCCTTCTTCCATTCATCTCTTGCTTCGGTTATCCAATCTGGTTGGATAATAGGAATGGCACAAAGCAATGCTTCCACCTCTTCATTCTTTCTTGAGAGTGCATCTGCAACAACATTAAGCTTTCCTTTTTTGTAGATTATTTCAAAGTCATAACCCAACATCTTTGTGACCCATTTTTTATGCTCTTCTGAAGATAGTCTTTGTTCCAAAAAGTGTTTAAGACTATCATGATCAGTTTTTACCTTGAAGTGTCTTCCCATTAGGTAAGTTCACCATTTCTTTAGTGCATGCAGTATTGCTAACATTTCTTCTCATAAATAGGTTTTTGTAAATACTTTCCTTTGATTGGACGACTTTCAAAAGAAATGGGTCTTCCTTCCTGCATTAAAACAGCACCAATTCCATTTCCTAAGGCATCACATTCCAAAATAAAGGTTTTTGTGAAGTCTGGCGTAGCTAAGACAGGCGCTAGGCACATTGCCTCTTTAAGATGTTCAAAAGCCTTAGTTGCTTCAGGAGTCCATGAAAATGCATCTTTCTTCAATAATGTTGTTAGAGGTGCCGCTATTCTCCCATAATTCTTAACAAACTTGCGATAATACCCTGTTAACCCGAGAAATCCTCGCAACTGCTTTATGGTTGTGGGGACTTTCCATTCCTTAATGGCTTTAATTTTGTTAGGATCTACCTTAACACCCTCGTGAGATATAATATGACCCAGATATTCCACCTTTTGTACTCCAAAGAAACATTTGGATGTTTTTGCATATAATTGTTTCTCCTGCAATAGTTTGAACACCCTGTCAACATGTTCAACATGATCCTTCCAAGACCTGCTGTAGATTAGTATATCATCAAAAAATACTAGCACAAATTTTCTAAGGAAGGGTTTGAAAATGGAATTCATCAATCCTTGAAATGTAGAAGGTGCATTGGTAAGGACAAAAGGCATGACCAAAAATTCATAATGACCCTCATGAGTTCGAAATGTTGTTTTTGGAATATCTTCAGTCTTCATTCTAATTTGATGATATCCTGAACGAAGATCCAACTTGGTAAAATAAATTGCTCCATGTAATTCATCCAATAATTCATCAATCACAGAATGGGAAATTTATCTTTAATGGTGAGCTTATTGAGCTCCCTATAATCCGGACACATGCGCCATGATCCATCCTTCTTGTGTACCAATACTACAGGAGCAGAGAAAGAACTTTTACTAGGTTGAATTATACCCTCCTCTAACATTTCTGCAATCATACGTTCAATTTCGCTCTTTTGGACATAAGGATATCTATAAGGCCTGATGTTTGGAGGAACACTTCCTGGAATCAGATGAATAGCATGATCATGATCGCGAATAGGTGGGAGTCCTTTGGGAGTTTCAAACACCTTGGAATGATTGTCCAAGACTTGTTGGAGATCTGCAGAAATAGATGATTTTGATGTCGGAACTTCCAGTGAGCATAATTGTGCAATTACGCCTCGTTGTTCTTTCTTTAGAAGCTTTGTCATGACATTAGAGCTTATTATCCTTCCTGGCTTCCCTTCAATACCCCGTAATTCGACTTCCTTTCCTTCTGAAAAAAATTTCATGAAAAGTTCTTGAAAATTAAAAGCTACCGTCCCCAAAGATTGTAACCATTGTACTCCTAGTACAACATCAGCACCTCCCATAGGAATGGAAAGCATTGAACTAGTCAATACATATTCCCCCATGGTTAGCTTGATATTATGGCATTTTCCAGAGCAATTTATAGTTCCTCCATTTGCAACCATCACTTGAAATTTTGGTGCTAGGTATAGGAAACAATTTAATTCCTTGGCTACCTTACAATGAATAAAATTATGGGTGCTACCTGAATCAATCAACACTATTACCTTTTTCTTCTTGATTTTTCTTTCTATCTTGAGAGTTTGAGGAGTGGTAATTCCTGCCAGTGCATTACACGATATGGTCGGATTCATTTCTTCCTCTTCTAGGGCTGGTTCCTGGTGTATATCCTCTTCTTGTTTATTTTCTTCTTCCTCTTCACAATCTATGTAAAATAATTTCTTCTCAGCACACTTATGACCTTTAGTGTATTTGCTATCACAACTGTAGCAAAGCCCTTTTGCTCTTTTTTCTTCCAACTATTGTGGTGTCAACCTTGTAGGTTGTGGAAATCTAGGCGTAGCAACACTTCCTTGTTTATAGAATTGAGTGGTAGGCTTCCTTGTCGCCATTATTTTACATTCAAATTTTCTTGCCAACCTGAATGCCTTCTCCAATGAATCCGGTTCCAAAACGCGAACTTCATGTTGGATGTTATCCTTTAAAGTGCCTATGAAGAGATAGATCCTGTGTTCCTCTGGAATATCAGTTACCCTTATATTCAATTTTTGGAAGTCCTCAATGTGCTGCCCCACTAAACCCTTTTGTTTGAGATTTATCAATTGGCTAAAGAAGGTGTTGCTCTTTGTATCCTCATAATGTGCTATCATTTCTTCCGTAAAAATTGACCAACTGACAATTTTTTTACGGGAGAAAAGCCATCAATACCATACAAATTTATTTTGTTCTAAATGTAAAGTTCCAATGCGTACCTTTTGTGTTTCTTGCACATTATGGAGATCAAAATATTGCTCCATCTGTAGTATCCATGTTACAAGATCCTTTCCATCAAAATTCCTCATATCCATTTTTGGAATATGGTGGTTCTTCCCGCCAAAATTAGAGTTTAAGAAATCACGATTAATCATGAGGTTCTTCTACTATCTTTTCACCATTAGGAAACATTTCTTGTATCAACTTTGTCAAACCTTCAATGTCTGCTTTGAGATCATTATTCATGTTTTCCATGTTGTCTTTCATGCCATCCATCTTAGCTTCCATTCCAGCTTCCATGCCATCCATCTTAGCTTCCACGCCATCCATCTTAGCTTCCATGCCTTTCTTCAAACCATCCATCTCATTTTTTGTTGCTCTTTGCGAGAGTGAAATTTGTTGCATTTGCTCTTGTAATTTTGATAGATCATGTTGCAATTCTTCATCTTCATGAGTCATAGTAGAGCCTTCTGAAGGCTTAATGGGTGTTGAATTATTTTTACGGGGCATATTTTAGAACCCAATACTGCTATATTTTCTACAATATGCCCTTGGAATCAATTCAAATTGATTCTTCAAAGAAGACTTATGCAATTTGGAAAGAAAAAAAAAATACACACCTTTTTCTTTCTTTTGAGGAGCTCGATATTGAAATTGAATAATATATATGATTGCAACACTTTAATATTTGAATTTAAGTATCAACATAGCCCTATGAATTATCTTTCGAATGCCACAGGTCTGGCCTGATTTGGATTCTCCAAGACAAAGTTGTGTCCAATCTCCCACAATGACCTAATTTTGGACTGGTTCAGTAGAGCGAACTTGTACGACTCGCCATGTGTCACTGTTTTGTCCTTTGTCTCTGAACTTGATAGCCAAGAAACTAAAGTCCGTGCGATTGCGAGAAATTTTTGCGGTACTCCAATCCAATGCCCAGAGAGAGAGTTATTGAAATTTTCCCACGATCACCTATTTGAGATGAAATTCAGGAGCCTGAAAAAGAACTACCTTTCATAGATCATATCTCCAAAAATATTACGAAAAAACCTCTGAAATTTTTTGAAGAATTTCCTCAGGATTTTAGCTTCGCACCATACAAATTTCAGATTCTGAACCTTCGTAGAAAAAAAATTATAGCGCAAATGCCACGATGACCTGTTTAGGAGCCTGAAAAAAGACCTAACTTCCACAGATGATATCTCCAAAAATGTTGTGAACCAAGCTCTGAAATTTTTAGGCAATCTTCCTCGGGATTTTGGCTTCGCACCCTAAATATTTCAGCCTCTAAAACTTCGTAGAAAAAAATTTATAGTGAAAATTCCACGATGACCTATTTGGAGCAGCGAAACCCTAGAATCCAAAGCTCTGATACCAAATGTTGTGTAACCAGGTCCAAAAATAGAAGAAAAGAGATATCAACGCCTTAGAAATAAGCCACTTCGAGGGGGAAACCTCCAATACATTACATAAATGAAAAATTCTTGGATGATACAATTTACAAAACCTCCTTTCTATATATAGGAGTTCATGTGGTCATAATGTAATCCTAGTGGGCCACAATGGAATCCTAGCCGACCTAACAATAATAATTTAGGGGCACAATAATAACTAAATGGGGGTTACAAGGGTACAATAATAACAATAAGGGGGTTACACTAATAACAATAAAGGACTATACTAGTAATATAGGGACCTAACACCATCACTTTCTTAGGCATTAGATTGTGAGAGGCCCTAGAAGCTAATAGGAATTTATGCAACAATTTGTTATGAATATTTCGTGAAAGATAAAAGGGTGGAGAATTATCATCATTTTGATCTTGGACATGGCTACCCAAGTATATGGTAGGATTTTGATCTTCTATATTGACTGAATCAAGAACAAGAGATGGTTGTAACATAGTTTTAAATGACTCTCTTTAGGCTGGATATTTTCAACAATTCGAGCAGCCGAACCAAAATCTTGATTTTATCGAATTCTGACTTGAAACCGAAATTAACAGAATTCAATTCTTTATTTTCTATATTATTTTTAATTATTGGGGCAAGATTAACAAATGGAGGAACATCATTAACTTTTTCCTTTTGTTTGGCAGCATGTTTTTTAGAAACTTGTTTTTGTTGAGGCTGTTGGACAGCCCCTTTTGACCTCAAACTATAATTTCTTCTCTGATTTTCAGGTTGTTTTTTCTCATTTTGGACATGAATATGATAATATTCATCATCTGAAAATAGATTTATCCTAGAATGATCTTCATACTCTCGAAAAGTCAAACAAGTTGATTGTGATGTCTCCCCAACAAGATTTATGTCTTCATATTCCTCTTCTTATTCTTGTTGATTTTCTTCAGAAAAATTATTCGGTGGAGGCTGAACATTCTGATCATCGGGATTTATTCTTGGGCATTGTAAAAAATTTTGAGGCTGAAAGGGTCTCCTAAAAGGAGCCTGATTTCTACTTCCTTCATTTTGAATGGGCCTAACAGTAGGCCTATTTTATAACTCCAGTTTTTTCATTTTGGAAGCAAGATCTTTAATCAAATTAGACATATGATCAATTTTTTCTTCAGCTGTGAAATTTTTAGAGGAAGAACAGGGTTTCTCTTCTTTTGTTTCTTTTTATCATTCACTCCCTTCCCCTCTTCAATTTTCAGTTTACTTGAAGCCATAAGATTGGATTTCACTCCAATATAAGCCTCTTTCATACCCACTAGTGTTTTTGGCTTCTCAACTCTCAACCACAATGAAAACTTGGAGACTAAGGCATTGGCAAAGGCTATCATGGATGTGGTTTCAGGAGGTTTGACTTCTACAAGAATATTTTGATAGAATCTATTGAATCTCTTTGTAAAGTTTGCCAATGACTCATCAGTATTCTTCTTTAAAGATCCAAAATATGTAAGGTAATATAAGTAATCCTTACGATCACCCCATTTTTTTACAAAAACTTCCTCTAAAGCATATTTTCTTGTTATTTAATTTGGTGGAAAATTTCGGAACCACTTACAAGCTTCTCCATCCAAGCTCTGAACAAAGAGTCTTGAACAAACATCTTCATGTTCAATGTTTTAGTTATCAACATAATTGTAAAAGGAAACTAGGTGTTCTTCAGCAGATACGCCTTCTCCCTCCCATGTATATTTTGGCAAATATTTCAGATAATCCCCTTGAGGAAGAGGATGCAAAGGTTGAGTAAGAGCGAGTGTTGCATATCTATCAACAAAAATATGTTGCATCCTTGTAGGAGGAGGTTGATCCATGACTTGTCGAGGTACAAATAATAGAAGACATGTTGATGCAGATGTTTGAGTGCTAGATATTATAATCTGTGGAGTTTGTATTTGTTTTGGAATAGCATAAGATTGAAGTTCTTGGGCTAGTTCTTCAGGATTTGGAGCTGAAAACAATGGATTTTCAAAGAAATGAACATCAGAAGACTTTACTTTAGCATCTCCAGAAGAATCAAATTCAGATGTAGATTCTTGAAGGATTGGGGCAACTTCAACTTTGTTCTACTGAGCTAAAAAATCAAAGAGATTAAAAGTCAAATTTTCACAAAGGTAACCTTCTCCTTAATGAGAAGAGGATGAACCAATACCTGGGTTTTGAAACAAAGGAAAATACTCCTGTTGTGGGCTAAAATAGGACTGATATTTAGGATAATTTTCAAGAAAGCTTAGAATTGTTTTAATATATTCTTCAGTTAAAATAGTCCTATCTAGGAAGGGTGCAATTTCCAATACTTGTTCTAATTCACATTCTGTCAACACAAAGGCTTCTGATTTTTGGTTTTCTTCACTGACACCTAAAACCTCTGATTTTTCTTCTTTCACTAGAATAATACTTGCTTCTGATTTACTAAATGATGATAGAGAAATACTTTTAGCTGAATTTAGGCTAACATCATCTACTTTGTCTTTTATGGAAGCAGTTTCAACTTGAAATATTTCAGTAAAGTCTTTTGAAACCGAAACTTCTTTAGGTTCTAAGATCGATGATGGTATCTTTTCTTTTGGAATGTACTTTGAATGCACCTTTTTCACTGAATGTGATGTAGCTTTAGCTGATTTTTGTTTCCCTCTTGCATCTTTTATGATATTTTCTAAGTCAGAGACTAGAGTCACAGGAAGTGATCTCTGATTTCTTCTTGTAGTAGGCGGTCTTGAAACCCCTCATCCTCTTTTTGGAGTTGCCAGGTGAACCAATTACAATCAGAAAGAGTGACTAGTTTTTATTCACCTTTTAAAACTAGTACTAGGAATTCACGCAAAAACATTCGGGAGAATACTGAGTTCAGAATCTTCGTCTTCCAGCAGATGCACATAAAGATGTTAGCATTGGAATCAGCGCTTGGATTGTAACAAGAACTTGACCAGACACATCTTAAGCTCAATGTATTTTCTTACAGTTGGATTATGATTTGGAAATTGATTGAGATTCTCACACACACTGGAAAATTAAAGGGTTTAAAATTGATAAATCACTCACACATACGAGGGTACTATTGCTTGATGTGGTAGTAGGGATTATTTTCTATTTTAATGGTTAGCAGAATTTTTTGGAACAATGGGTCCAAAGAATATAATTCCACTACTAAGAAGACAAACAAACAAATATTTCTGACCTATAATGTATTGATGAAAGAAGGCTTCTTCAAGACTTACAAGAATCTCATCATACATTTGAAGATTTCTATAATAGGGAAATCTTATGAATAACTTCACCATACATACCTTATCCAGAAAGCTTGTAAAACAAGACTTACAAAATTAGATAATCATGTAGAGTTATACCACAAGGCTAACAAAAACATGAAACAACATATGTAGATCATAATATGGAATGAAACAGTAGTATGGAAACACATAAGGAGATAGAAAATACAAACATAAACCATTCATAAGTCCTTAAGAGTCTTTTTGGATATTATAATCTCAAAATATACAATACAGAATGCAATGAGATGGACAACCAATGAACCCTTTCTTCATTTCTTTACATAGTATATATACAAAAACATGTTATGTTAAAGCTTCCACAAAAAGTGAAAGTTTGTTTCAAATACTCAATTACAATCTTCCACATATAGTAAAGATTATCTTAAACATAACAGGAAATTAGTCTGAAATACAATGAAGACAAAACATGATAGTATGGAGCTCAAAGTGGTTGAGTTGATATGGTTGAGTGTTCCTCATTTTATGGAAAAACTGTTGGCAATATGATGCAGAGTGTTGTCCTTGATGGCAACCCACTTGATGAAGATGATGGAAACCTACTTAATGAAGTTGTTCTTGATGCTTGATGAGTTTATTAATGATGTAAATCTGATGTTATACAAGTAGCTCAAAAGTACCAGAGAAAGAAATATCAGTAAGGGCCAGAACAATGATGAAAAGTGTGTGACACAAAGCATACGCGGGTTTGTTTAGGAGAAGTAGCGTATGCATGCGGAAAAGTACATGCCAAGTAGTGTATGATCAATTGCGCTCTAAAATAATAAAGCCAGGGGTTACTACCATGGTATTGACCCATTCTATTGAGCACTGGATTGTCTATGTGATCCCGTCCAGGAATGCCATCAGAAGTTGTGTGGTTTTGGCTCATGGTATTGTTAAAGGCTAGATCTATTTAAGGAGAAGAAATTCATTGTGCATTGTGTGTGCAAGATGTCTGGGTTTGAATGAATACTTCTCTCTGAAGTATATTTGAATGGAAAGGGTAACATTTTGATGATAGATCTGAATCTATGATGCACCTATGAAGAAAATGATGAAGAGGGATCTTTAGATCTGAAATGTATTGTATCTTCTGGATCTGTTTATGGAATGATTAGATCTGTGATCTAGCGAATCTGTGTTGAAGTAAAGAATGAAGATCTAAGCTTTTTATCTATTCTGGAGAGTTGCACTGCCCTAAAATGTCTGAAGATATATACGCAAGTTTGTCGAGGAGAAAGCGCGTATATACACGGCTTGTATTCAACAAAAGCACGTATGGGAATTGAAATCAGCTCTGAAATGTGTGCAGATGTATACGTGGGTTGGTATTTGTGAAAGCGCGTATATACGCAGGATTAGTGAAGAAAAAGAGCGTATGTAATTTAGGGTTTGCTGAAGTATGTGGTATGAAATGTCTGATCTGTTTAGCGTTTTTACTGCTATCTGTCAATGATGATCTGGGTTGTTCGAATATTGATTATGCTACTATAGAGAAAGTTGTTGGTTTGATGAATGTTCCTTGAGCTTAATTGTGTGGGTTGGATCCAGTATGAAAATTGATGAAACGTGGTCCACAAAGGTGCTGAAGGTTGAAGCCTTCAGTCAGGGGGTTGTAGCTCCCTTCCAGGTGAGGCTGGTAAACGAGAGCAGGGGGTTGTAGCTCCCGTCCAGGAGAGGCTGGTAAACGAGATCAGGGGGTTGTAGCTCCCTTCCAGGAGAGGCTGGTAAATGAGAGAAGGTTTTAGCCTTCTGCAGGTGGGTGCCTGCATGCTGTTATGAGTCTGGGCCAGTACATGGTTGTAAGATGTTTTCTCTATAATAAAATATTGAAGGCTGAGACAACGGTAGTGGTGGTTTTCTCTCGACTTGGGTTTCCACCTAAAATCCTGGTGTTCATGTGTGTTGCTTATGGGTGATGGTTTATTCTGTTATTACTGCACATGCTTACTGTTTATTGAACATCTAATGAATGAATGATGGAATGATATAAGTGAAGAATTATCTGCATAATAAGATTGTTGGACATACGCATGTCTTATTAAGTATATCCGCATTTATATGCGAGTTGGCTTTAGGAAAGTCACGTATGTGTTTTGAAGTAAGAAAAAGTAAATGTTTTGAGTAAGTCCTAAATATTGATTCACACCCCCCCCCCCCTCTCAGTATTTTTCCCAACAATTGGTATCAGAGCAGGTCCTTCTGCAGAAGCTTGATCGCTTGAAGGAGATCCGTCGCAATGGGAAGTCATGAAGGGATAATGTCTATAAGGCCACCTCTATTCAATGGAAATAATCTGTTATTCTGGAAGATATGAACAAAAGCATATTTGCAAAATCTTGGTGCAGAAGTATGGGCAATCGTGGAAGGAGGTTATCAGTATCCGGCAAGTATTCCTTCTGATGCAGCAAAAAGGAAGAAATATGAAATTAATGCCAAAGCAGTCAACGTCTTATTAGGAAGCATGTATGAACTAGAATTTGCTAAAGTGATGCAGCTAAATTCAGCAAAAGAAATATGGGACAAAATCATTCTGAGTTATGAAGGAGATACAAAGGTAAAAAGTGCAAAACTCCAAACTCTCAGAATTGAATATGAAAATTTAAGGATGCATAGTGATGAGAGTATTGCCAGTTTCTTTTTACGTCTAGATGATATTGTAAATCGTATAAGAAGTTTGGGTGAAACTATAACCGATACTACTCTGGTGGAAAAAGTCTTAAGATCTTTGACTTCAAAATTTGAGTCAAAAGTATTAGCTATTGAAGAAAGGCAAGATCTGAAAACTCTTACTATTGTTCAACTACATGGTATTCTGACTGCTTATGAAATGAGACAAGGAGGTCCCCCTCAAATCAAAGAAGCTAATTTTAAGGCGTGTGCAAAAGGAAAAGAAAAGGAAGTTGTCAAGGAATCAAGTTATATATCAGAAGAAGAGGAAGAAAATTTTGTAAAGAGACTCCAACCAGGTACTGGAAGATTCAAAGGTAATCTACCCTTCAAGTGTTTTACTTGTGGGAGAGTTGGTCATTATGTTGCTAAATGCCCTTATGAAGAAAATCATGAAAAAGGGAAACAATTTGAAAGAGAAAGAGTTATTATACAAATGAAGAGAATGATGAGGATGAAGAAGATTCTGACCAAGATCTACAAGTGCTCATGGAAAAGAAGCAAAAGAAGAAGGCTACTCAAGGAAAGGAAATACCTCAGAAAACATGTACAGAAGAAAATGGATAGGATGAAACAAGTATTGATTGTTGTTCTCGTGATTCACTTTCGTGTGCATGCAATGGTGAAGATAGTGAAAGTAACAGTATAATTCTAGAATAAAATCTCAAGATCAATGATGAAAGCAATGATTGGAATCAATTTCATAAGAGAGAATCTATCTACAAAGATATGATCTCTAGAATGAATGAACAAAAAGAAATACTGAATGGACAGATTGACAAGTATCAAAAGTTGTATGTTAATGCAACCAATCAAAGTGAAAGACTTGAAGCAGAAATCATCTCTCTCAAAGAAGATCTAGAAAAATCAAATAAGAAGAATGAAGGACCCCTACCATTTGAAAAGGAAGGACTTGAAGTAGAAATCATCTCTCTCAAAGAAGATCTGGAAAAATCAAATAAGAAGAATGAAGAACTGCTACAAACATGTGAAGATCAAGAAAATTGGTTGAAGGAAGAATTCTTAAAATTAAATGATCAAGTAGAAGAAGGAAAAAGGGTCGAAGAAAGCATGAAGAAACAATGCCAAAAATTGGAGGTTGAGGTAAACATTCTCAAAGGAAAATTAGAAGAAAAGGATAAAATCTTGAGGTTTCAAGATAGTACTAAGATTCTGGACAATATTCTTAGTAATCAAAGGTCTCATGCTATTAAACTTGGTCTTGTTTTTCATGAAACTGTTAAAGGAGAATCTAGTTCACAAGGAAGTGCTAAAGATTCAAAGGATGTCAATGCAAAACCTGAAGAGTTGAAAGAAACAAGATGTCAACTGACAATCATGAATACTCAAAGGAAGTCATTCAATAATGTTGAACGCTTCAAATGTCATAACTATGGGCATGTTGCAGCCAATTGCAGAAGCAGATTGTTTCAGTCACATACAAACAGATTCTACACAGAAAGGTACTCTGGTTTCTTCAAGGGATATTGTTTTTCATGCAGCAAGTATGGTCATAAAGCAACTGATTGCAATAGAAGGAATAATAGAACAACACATTATGATCCTTATGCTTACTTTTCTGGTCACATAAGATGTTATACTTGTAACGAGTATGGGCATGTAGAAAAAGAATGCAGGATGAATAGATCTAAGAAATTGGAGAACTTCCAGCACACAATAAGAAAGTTCAGGCAAAGTTGGAAAAAGAAGGAGGACCAGTCAGAAACGTAGGGAATATTGACCCTACTGCAGTCATTTGCTTCTAAATCTTACTTCTCTTAATGACTACAGGAGTGATGTGAGATACATTATATGGATTAGTAATGTATCATCACAAGGGGAGCAATGTATGGTGATTCCCATGATGGTTTTGGTTATTCTGGTTATGTTTATTTATGACAGAGCATATGATGTGAAGAAGACAGGTACAGGAGGTACAAACTCAGGGGGAGATGAAGGAATGTGAAGTTTTCAATGTTTCACTTTCCATACGCGGGTTCTATGAACTAAAGCCGTGTATACACGCGAGTTACAGTGGAGATAGTCGCGTATACACTTATGATAAGAAAATTAGTATGACAACTGAAGATCAGGAGCACAGGTTCAGGGGGAGCATCAATCTGACTACTAATGATTGTATTATTGGCATTGTATCTACTTATTTCTCAGTTCTAAATGATGATGACATGATACATGGTTTCTTATGATGAGATTATGGATGAGCCCTATTTTCTTTTTGCTGAAGAGTATTCTTTGCTTTCACACATGGATGAGATGGAAGTCTTATGATTCAGAGATAAGGATAGATCATGCAGAGATTGTTGCTGATAACTTGTTGTTGAAAAATTTTCAGGTTGCACAAGCTAAGGAGGAGCCTTGGTCATATGGAAAGGATGCATTGGATGCACAGTTTCAGGGGGAGCATTAGCATTGCTGAATGTAATGCATTGTTGGCATTATGATGATTCTAAAATAAGATCTCTCTCTCTTGAGGTCTTTCTGGTACTGGTAATAAAAATTCATATTTGTAATTTGATGAAAAGGTCATGTTGAGACCTATGATGTAAAATTGTAATATTCAGTCATGTAAGGACTTGATCAAATATGTAAACCCACTTGGTTGGGTACTTGAGTAAAAATATGTAAACCCACTTGGTTGGGTATTTGAGTCTCATATGTAAATCCACTTGGTTGGATCTTTGATGTAAATATGAGTCCTTGGTGATAGGAAGGTCATAGAGTCATGTACTTCATTGAAAAATATGTTTGAAGATTCAACATGAACTCAGGGGGAGCATGGTAACTTCAGTGCACATCAGATCTACAACGCTCTTCTATCTACATGAGGAGAAAACAACCTTGTGTTGGTTTTGATCTGCCCTTTGCCCTTGATGTCAAAGGAGGAGAGTGACATGGTGTTTGAATAGGGGAGAATATCATTATGCTTAATGTATCTATCTGTTGTGGTGATCAAACACCATCGTGGTTGCCATCAAGTCCAAAGGGGGAGATTGTTGGCAATATGATGCAGAGTGTTGTCCTTAATGGCAACCCACTTGATGAAGATGATGGAAACCTACTTAATGAAGTTGTTCTTGATGCTTGATGAGTTTATTAATGATGTAAATCTGATGTTCTACAAGTAGCTCAGAAGTACCAGAGAAAGAAATATCAGTAAGGGCCAGAACAATGATGAAAAGTGTGTGACACAAAGCATACGCTGGTTTGTTTAGGAGAAGTAGCGTATGCACGCGGAAAAGTACGTGCCAAGTAGCGTATGCTCAATTGCGCTCTAAAAGAATAAAACCGGGGGTTACTACCATGGTATTGACCCATTGTATTGAGCGCTAGATTGTCTATGTGATCCCGTCCAAGAATACCATCGGAAGTTGTGTGGTTTTGGCTCATGGTATTGTCAAAGGCTAGATCTATTTAAGGAGAAGAAATTCATTGTGCATTGTGTGTGCAAGATGTCTGGGTTTGAATGAATACTTCTCTCTGAAGTATATCTGAATGGAAAGGGTAACAGTTTGATGATAGATCTGAATCTATGATGCACCTATGAAGAAAATGATGAAGAGGGATCTCTAGATTTGAAATGTATATGTATCTTCTGGATCTGTTTATGGAATGATTAGATCTGTGATCTGGCGAATCTGTGCTGAAGTAAAGAATGAAGATCTGAGTTTCTTATCTGTTCTGGAGAGCTGCACTACCCTAAAATGTCTGAAGATCTATACGCAAGTTCGTCGAGGAGAAAGTGCGTATATACGCGGCTTGTATTCAGCGAAAGCGCGTATGGGAATTGAAATCAGCTTTGAAATGTGTGCAGATGTATACACGGGTTGGTATTTGTGAAAGCGCGTATATACGCAGGATCAGTGAAGAAAAAGTGCATATGTAATTTAGGGTTTGCTGAAGTATTTGATATGAAATGTCTGATCTGTTCAGTTGTTTTACTGCTATCTATCAATGATGATCTGGGTTGTTCGAATATTGATTATGCTGCTATAGAGCAAGTTGTTGGTTTGATGAATGTTCCTTCAGCTTAATTGTGTGGGCTAGATTCAATATTAAAATTGATATAACGTGGTCCACAAAGGTGCTGAAGGTTGAAGCCTTCAGTTAGGGGGTTGTAGCTCCCTTCCAAGTGAGGCTAGTAAACGAGAGCAGGGGGTTGTAGCTCCCTTCCAGGAGAGGATGGTAAACGAGAGCAGGGGGTTGTAGCTCCCTTCCAAGAGAGGCTAGTAAAAGAGAGAAGGTTGTAGCCTTCTACAGGTGGGTGCCTGCGTGCTGGTATGAGTCTGCGCCAGTACATGGTTGTAAGATATTTTCTCTATAATAAAATATTGAAGGCTGAGACAATGGCAGCGGGGGTTTTCTCCCGACTTGGGTTTCCACCTAAAATCCTGGTGTTCATGTGTGTTGCTTATGGGTGATGGTTTATTCTGTTATTACTGCACATGCTTACTTTTTATTGAACATCTAATGAATGAATGATGGAATGATATAAGTGAAGAATTATCTGCATAATAAGATTGTTGGACATACACATGTTTTATTAAGTATATCCGCGTGTATACGCGAGCTGGCTTTAGGAAAGTCACGTATGTGTTTTGAAGTAAGAAAAATTAAATGTTTTGAGTAAGTCCTAAATATTGATTCACCCCCCCCCCCCCCCCTCTCAGTATTTTTCCCAACAAAAACTTCCTCCACAAAAAGTGCAGCTGCAAACTGAAAAATACACCTGGACCTTTATCCACAAAAGTGTAGGAGTAACCAACTAAAAATAACATCTGGAAGATAGCTTGACTGGATGACACTTGGAAAAAACCATTGACATTGAGGCTACATTCACTTTATCACCACTGAGTGTCATTCTTCGAAACCAGAAGGAAAAGCTACTTTTTCATCTTCTTATAAAAATTATGAAAATAATAGCTACTTTTCTCGAAAAGGTAGATATTTATGATAATGATGTATATAGGCCAAAAATGATATGATTCTTCATATTTTCATGGTTCTAGACATTAAATAATTAAATATCTAGTATAGAAGCAAAAATCCTAATATCTTCTACCTTGGTGACCCTCTTGTTTGGCTTTCCCTTTTGTACTTGATTTTTCTTCTGAGCCTTCTTCTTCCCTTTCTTCCTTATATCATTTTCTAGACTTTCATCTATGTTTATTATCTCATCTTTGAGAGAAGGATTGGCTATGATTTTTCTTTCTAGCTTGAGCTTATTCTTTGCTTTGCTATGAGCCCTTTGTATGTATAGATTAGGGATGTATGAAGTCCTACTTCTTCCAAGGATAACTCTGCTTGACTGCCCTTCCTAAAACTCTATTTCACTACAATATTCCTCAAAATATGAGTATGAGCGGATTATGGATTTCTTCTTTCATTTGGCTGATGAACTAAGAGATGCATAAATCTGGGCTATAGTTGTTTCTTCTACTGTAGTATGTGAAAATTTAATTTTCCCCTTAGCTGATGTTTTGAGAGAGGAAAAGACTTGTGCCAATGTAGGTTCCTCTATAGCTGGAGTGGCATTTTCTTCTTCATTCTCCTCTTTAGTCTCTAGAATGGGGCTTAGTGTTAAGACTTCGGGGGTGACTTCCACTGAAGATCCCTCAGTGAGAATAAGTTTTCTCCTGCATTTATTCTTTGAAGAGGAAGCTACCTCTTCCTTGCCTTTACACATTGCATTCTTGTCAGGTAGAGTAGTATGTTTTTTAGGCTTGCTTGCACACTCCTACCTGAAAGACCCCCTAGGTCTATGGCTCCTTAGGTAGTATTCTAGTATAAACTTCATTGGTTTTTTGTATTATGGGTATAGGAGTGGTGATTCGAACTCTAGCTCTCCTAGCTAAGTTCCTTGCTTGTTTGCTAGGTGGTGTAGAAGATTGACCAGTTTGTGAAGGGGTTAATGTAGGTGCAGGGCTTGACTGCTCGTCTTCAGTCTTTTTCTTTAAAGGCCTTCCTACCCTTCTCCTTAAGTTAACACTGCTGAAACCTTCATCTACTAAGAAATTTTCCCATGTGGTTCTCTTCTTCTTTAGATGATAAACCACCATCATTTTGATTAAACCCCTGTGATAAATATTGTTAAGAGAATAGCCTAGGTTCTTTGTATTTTTTGAGACATTGTCAACAGATATTTACAGAGGAAAAATGGTAGATTCATAGGTTTAGAACCTGAAATGTGAGCTAGAAACCTCATATGATATCGATGCACAGAGAAAAATCAACCTTCATAGGTAATATAATGTTGCAATGTGGTAATAACATCTTGCCACTCAGGCCTAAAATAATAAATGTGAACAGTAGGTGTCCAATCTATATTTTCATGGTCAGGCTTAAGATAGGGATTTAAATCAGATTTAAGCAGAGTTTTCCTCTTATACTAGGACTCACCTATAGCTGATGTTTGGGTAGCCCTTGTTATGATATTATTTGTGATCCTAAAGTTCCAAGACCCTAGCTTGACTTACTCTCCATTGAATGACTCAGAAAATGCCTGATAAATTGCCGCATTTTCTCCTGAAAACTTCTTCAATAACCGATAACATCTTGTTTCTTGGAAATGTGGCTTTGAACGGTGATCAACGAAACAAGTATTGGTCGGTTCTGAATGGTTCACTTTACCACCCTTACCCATTATGTTAAAATCTAACTTAACAGTTTATGCACACCTGTAAAACAAGGAACATAAACTCTCCACGAAGCCCTAACTGCTAGCACGAGGTAACAAAATACTTGCTGGAGGATAAGAAATTGTTTGTTGTATCTTTCTCGAGGAAAATGCAAACAGAGCTCTCCATGCCCTAAATCACGGTGAGGCTAAGTGACACGAATTCAAATTATTTAAATTTTGGTGCCAAATCATTCAACCAAACCTTTCATTCCAATCAATAATTAAATAATAGCTACTCATACCTCAATCTTGATATATTTCACCTTTAATGAGTAGCATTAGATTTAACCAGCCTTAGCAAATAAAATAGCCTACCTCCTTTAAATGAATCCTCCAATTAGAAATAGCCACCTTTCAAAAGGGTAATACCTCTTGTTTTAGTAGGCCTTCAATTATTCCAATAGTAATGTATTTTCCCCTGATTAATGCCTCTTTACCTTCTTGTACAAATTTTGTAGGAAATAGCTACTTTTTTTAAAAAGGTAGCTATTTTTGTGTTTCTTGTGAAACCAGATTTTCTAAAGGAAATAGCTGTTTTTTTAGAAAAGTTAGTTATTTTTGTTTTATTCCTAAAATAAATAATGACTCTGAAATTATGTCCTTAAGCCTTGGATAGAACATATCATTGTTAATATATAATATTCCCAGTTATTCATGAGCTAATTGGAATATTCAAGTTTGTTTTATTGCTTTGTTTAAAGAATAAGAGGGCAAAGGAGGTCCATAATTCTCATTAATAATGAATAAATAAATGCCAAATGTGAAGAGACAAATCTTGGCAGCTTAATTAAATAACCCTTGGTGTGAAAGGGGTTGGATCACTTTGACTGGGTCAATCTTGACCAAATCAACAGCGATGTCATGGAGGAGTGGTCATCAATGAGGGACAGCGCAGTTTTAGATGGACATGCTTTGTTTGAGTATAGTGATATTTTTGGATGGGTCTTAGGGTTTGCAAGCTCATATTCTATTTAAGGAAGAGGATGGCAGCCATATTATGTATGTTTTGGGTTTATTATATTTTTGAATATATGGTATGTTTAGACATATATCTTTCTCTTTTGTTTAGCTGAGATAGAGTGTTGTTTAGCACAGGGTGTTCCCGATCGAGAATCCCACCTCTTCCATTGAGGAGCTCTTGGAGGAGTCTTGTACTACATTGTACACTATCAAGCTTAAGGCCAAGCTTCTTCTTTCAAATACAGCGCAGATCTTGTTGAGGGTTTGGTTTTTTTTGCAGGCTGCAACAAGTGGTGATTAGATATTTAGATCTAGGCCATCTCCTTTCTTATTTTCAGTGGAGGACGCTTCCTTTCCACTGGGATGATAGTATTGAAGGCCATTGAGAATATTTTCAGATCTCAGCATCAGGCTAACCATATTTTGATCCCTACAGCGTATTTTACTTCCATATATGCGTTATTTCTGTAGGAGGAGTTACAAGGTCATTTGGCACACCATTTGGAGAGATGATTTTCAAGTGAATGGGATCAATGGGATCTTCCTTTCACTTTAAGGATCTATTGGAGGAGGCTATTTTATTTATCATATCACATTAGCCACACTTTCCAGATCTGTATCTTGCAATAGATCTGCAGTCTTAGATCTCAGATCTACAACATGTACTTGGTGTTTTGCTGAAAATCCTTGAGGGGTTCTTTAAAAAAGCTTGTATAGTGCATGGATTTGATATAGATCTATCTTTTGAGGTACATATCAGCCCTAGATCTGATGTATAATAATTTTCTATAGCAGAGCTAATAAAATAACATTGTAAGGGTCTTTTGGCTTTTCTACATGATTGCAGCACCTCTTATTGAGGGATTTTGTTCATTGGAGGTTTGTATTTCTTGTTATGCATCTTATGGGCCATTTATTACACATATTTTTTTGTTGTAATAACATATGAAAGGTCTCCATATTGGCCTCTTGCTTTATCAATGATGATCTGCAATATTATTCCAACATTTTGCACTATATTCATACTTTTCCCATTTGGGAATATTACAGTGGTATCGGAGCATAATCTTCGCATAGCCTGTGCATTCTAAAAGCCAATATGTCATCTGAAGAAAGAGAGCCTCTTACTGATAGAGAGAAGTGATATCAAAGGAGAAGACATGGAAAGTTTGATTATACAGATGAGAAAGAAGACAAGGGTAAAACCCCTATATCTGAAGGTGAAGATGATGAGAAGGAGTTCCATAAGATCCTTCTTAGAGCAATGCAAGACATTGCTAGAGAGATCAAAGAGATGAGGATGGAAAGATTCAAGGAATCCCCTAAAGGATTTCATCATGGAGAAGGCTCTGGCATGTCTCATCACTGGAATGATCAACCAATGCATCAACCACAAGTTTCCCAACACTCTACCATGCCTACATTTTTTGTTGTGGGAAATGAAGGGTTTCAAGAACAAGAATCCCTTGAAGACTATTTTATGGAGTATGAATATCAAACTCAGAGATTCAAGGACCACTTAATTTTTCAGGATTTTTGTCAAATAAAGGACAATAGAAGACCAAGGCATCATCATAGAAGTGGTGGATTCATTCAGAATCATGATCGACGTCACACTATGGGTAGATTCCTTTTACCAAATTTTGATGGGTGATCCAAGTGTACTGCCAAATCTTGGGTAGAAAAACTTGACATCTACTTTCAGTTGAACAAGGTTCCAGATATGGAGGCCATTAAGATTGCAGCGCTGCACCTTGAAGGTGAAGCACATGACTGGTGGTTCCATGGCTTGTCTACATTGGGTCATGCCAATGTAACTGCTTATTCAGATTTCAATAGAAGGTTGGTGGAAATATTTGATAGAAGAGATCCTAAAGCACCATTCATGGGGCTTGCAAAGCTAAAACAATTAGGTAATGCAAAAACCTACATCTCTGAATTTTTAAGACTTTCTGTCATGGTTCCTGATTTATCTGTAGCAAGAAGGGTGTACATGTTAATTGATGGGTTAGATGAACCTCTTCATGGGTTGGTTAATTCTACCAAGCCCACTACCCTACATCATGCCATTTAAAGGGCTAGAGACCATCAAGATTCCTTGCCAAAAGCAAAGGCAACATTTCAGCATAAGCCCTCTTTTCCATCAAAGGGAAAAGAAGAAAAGGCTTCTCCTTCAAAGGAGAGTAAATACAAGAAACCTCTTGATGATGATGTCCGAAGAGATTTGAGGATAAGGAAGCTTTTCTTCACTTTCCAAGAAGCTTGGGAACTCGAACACAGATGTGCAGCTGGAAAAGCACATTACATAAAGGTCTTATCAATTGATGAGGAGGAAGAAGAAGAAGAAAAAGGGATGGGTCACAGCTCTGGAATAGCGGGAGATGATCCCCCACCACTTGGAGGTGAGGATGGAGCCATTACTCCAATTCGAAGCACTCTTTCATCATTAAGAGTGATACCCAATTGTCACGAAAATTCCACACAAGAAACAGAGACGAATTTGCACAGTGGAAGCATGGATATGATGATCCCATCTATTATGCACATGAGAATGATCCATCAGACATCATTATCTTGTGGTAAACCACCTGGGAGACCACCTGATTCATATTTGGTGAAATATGTCTCACATCTTGATGCTACATTCATAGATATAAGAACGATGGAAGCATTGGAAGACCAAAATATAGCTCTGAGAGTCTTGGGTGAGCTCAAGAAGGAGGGAGATATTCTTCCACTATCACCATTATCCACTCTCTCATCTCATACTGCACTGAGAGGAAATGCTGCAAGATTGGACGATGACACCATCATGGGGAAAGGAGAGCATTCCTTGGCTATGGAGACTCAAAATATGACCTCACTTAGAGAGAAATATTCCATACATGATAAAGGATGGTAGCCACACATGCATGCTTTGATTAAACCAAGGAAGTATTGGATAGATGATAGCCTCCCATGGGAGACTAAATTTCAAAAGCCTCAATATTTACTTGAGCATGTGCATATGCAAGAAGGGCAGCAAGGAGGGGATAGCATCCTTCCATCATATACCTTTGGCATGGGAGATGTCAAGGAGGAGATAAGCCATATGACATACATTCCTTTTGATATATCATCAGCGCTGTCACTATGGGAGATTGACCCATATTGGAAATACCAATTGTTGGTGGATTATTCCAAGGATCTTCACACATGCATGATACTTGTGACCAGCTACATGAAGAGGGCTATTCAGTCCAAGAAGGAGTCATCTATTATCATGGTAGGATATTCTTATCTAGAGCTTCCAAGCTCAAGGAGAAGTTGCTACAAAGGGCCTATGAAGAGTTATTTTTCAGCCACACATATTCCATGAAGTCCTACAACACTATCATGAGAAGCTACACTTGGAAGGGCTTTGAATAACTCTATGAAGGAGTTAATTCAGCCACCTCTTTCCTCTTTTTGGATGAGAGGTGATAGATCTATGCACCACTCCATTTGTATGAGGAGAAATGTTGGTGAACATGCTTGTGTAACTAATGTTTCATTTGATTATTATTTGCATTATTTCACCATGTATATGTAGGCCATATCTCCAAGAAGGAGAAATATACCATATAAAATTCATGGCCAACTTTGGGCCACAAAAATTTCTAAACATGGCCACTCCCTTGGAGATCAAAGGGAGATATTGTATCATTGTGGGTGCATTCCAAAGCCACCAAACATATCTCACACTTTCATCCATGGTGATATGACTTGGGCAAAAAGTGGTGGGGAAACCACTTACCACATCATGATATGATGCAGTCAAGAGATTTACTGCACTAGCTCCACATGTGGGACTATGACCCACCTCCATATGCACAACTTTCTGTTTGTGTCTATTTAATTTTGATCCCATACATTGATGATGTAATTATACTTTTTATGGAAATTTATGGAGGGAGGATGGGAGGTATTTATGTGCCCTATGGGATGGATATTCTCCATGTTCACTATGCTACATGTTTCAGGGAGAACATTGAGAAAACTAGGTTTGTTTCATTTGAACTATTGTCTCCTTATGGGATGGATTATTTGCATCTCATGAGAACTTTGGAGGAGAAATTCATGGAGGGATGGATTGGTGAACACTTAGCTTATGAGGAAAGATTATCAAATGTTGGTGTCACCAATGATGGAGGTTTTTAGCACTCACCTTGTTAGTTGCTTGAGGACAAGCAACATTTGGGAAGGGAGGATTGTAATATTCCCAATTTTTCATGAGCTAATTGGAATATTCAATTTTGTTTTATTGCTTTGTTTAAAGAATAAGAGGGCAAAGGAGGTCCATAATTCTCCTTAATAATTAATAAATCAATGCTAAATGTGAAAGAGACAAATATTGGCAACTTAATTAAAGCACCCTTGGTGTGAAAGGGGCTGGATCACTTTGACTGGGTCAACCTTGACCAAATCAACAACGTTGTCATGGAGGAGTGGTCATCAATGAGGGACAACACAATTTTAGATGGAGATGCTTTGTGTGAATGTAGTGATATTTTTGGATGGGGCTTAGTGTCTGCAAGTTCATATTCTATTTAAGGAAGAGGATGGAAGCCATATTATGTATGTTTTTGGTTTATTATATTTCTGAATATATGGTCTGTTTAGACATATATCTTTCTCTTTCTGTTTAGATGAGATAGAGTTTTGTTTAACACAGGGTCTTCCTGATCGGGAATCCCACCTCTTCCATTAAGGAGCTCTTGGAGGAGTCTTGTACTACATTGTTCACTATCAGGCTTAAGGCCAAGCTTCTTCTTTCAACTACAGTGCAGATCCTGTTGAGGGTTTGGTTGTTTTTATAGGTTGCAGCAAGTGGTGATTAGATCTTTAGATCTAGGCCGTCTCATTACTTATTTTCAGTGGAGGAGGCTTCCTTTCCATTGCGAGGGAAGTATTAAAGGCCATTGAGCATATTTTCAGATCTTGGCATCAAGCCAACCATATTTTTATCCCTACAACGAAGTTTACTTCCAAATCTGTGTTATTTCTATAAGAGTTGCAGGGTGGTTTGGCACACCATTTGGAGAGCTGATTTTCAAGTGAAGGAGATATTCCTTTAACTTTGAGGATCTATTTGAGGAGGCTATTTTATTCATCATATCAAATCATCCACACTTTACAGATTTTTTATTTTGCGGTAGATCTGCAGTCTTAGATCTCAGATCTACAACTTGTACTTGGTGTTTTACTGAAAACCATTGAGGGGTTCTTTAAAGGATCTTGTATAGTGCATGGATCTGATATCGATCTATCTTTTGAGGCACATATCATCCCTATATCTGATGTATAATAATTTTCTATAGCAAAGCTAATAAAATAACATTGTAAGGGTCTTCCAGCTTTTCTACATGATTGCAGCACCTCTTATTGAGGGATTTTTTTCATTGGAGGCTTGTATTTCTTGTTATGCATCTTATGGGCCATTTATTACACATATTTTTATGTTGTAATAACATATGAAAGGTCTCCATATTGGCCTCTTGCTTTATCAATGATGATCTGTAATATTGTTCCAACATTTTGCACTATATTCCCGCTTTTCCCATTTGGGAATATTACATAATAAATTATACTTCTCAATATAAACCCATGACCTTAACTAATCAAAGCATTTAAAAGACTTATTAAAAGAAAATTTACCCTAATAACTCTAAGACACAAAACAAACTATTGGAATCAAACTTTTTTTGGATTTTGTTTAAAAAATGATTTAAAATTATACACATTTTAACCCTCCAGGGCCTTCAACCATAGGTTAGGAGACAAGAGAGGATCAAAGACACAACTACAACAGTGACTAGACTTTGAAAAATTGCAGTTCTAACACTGTTGATCTACCTGAATATTTTCAAACTCTTCTTTCAATTCAAGGTAATTCTAGACCTGCTAATCACTATCAAACACTTGCCAATGAATGATGTTATCACAGATTTCCAGTCTTTGTCTGACCTCAACCTCATATTTCTCACTGGAATGAGTTGGAATGACAAAAAGACTAGTAGAGACAGCCAAAGAATCAGCTACTGAATTTTGGTCTCTAGTTTTGATGATGAATGTGTATTCTTGAAAACTCTCAAGAATTTCAATGATTAAGTTTCTATAGGCCCTCATCCTAAAATCTTTGTCTGATAAGACTCTTATACCTTCCTCATCAATAATTCAAAATCACCACAAATTGATACCTTTTTGGCACCTAAACTCTTCAAAATTTCTAGACCCAAAAACAATGACTCATAATTTGCCATGTTGTTTGTAAAACCAAAGTTTAATTTGCATGAGAAGAGCTTACGTTCGTCATTAGGAGTGGTAATCCATATCCCTACTCCAGCCCCCTCTCTTCCAGCAGTTCCATCAAAATTTAAATTCCACCAACCTTCTTCATTTTCCTCAACACATCTTTGATTTTCTGCTTGCTGCTTTTCTGTCTTTTTTCTCATTTTCTGCCTCATCAGTAAGTTCACTTAACAAAATTGAGGATCCAAATTCAGTATCTATTGCATAAATAGGAAAATTTTGTGATTTTTCTTTGCTACTTACATGTAAGCCATCATGCTTTCTCTATACAACCTCCTCTACTCACCAAAGACCAGAATGGTGGCATATGTCATATCCATCTACATAGTCCCTTTAATTTTGGCTGTCCAAGATCTGGATAAAAGCATACCAAACTTCGGAGGAATTTCATATACCACTATGTCCATCACCACTCTCTTAACAGGTACTTGAGTTAAGCCAATAACCAAATCTTTAATGAGACCTATGCATTGAACTCTCTTGGAGTCAAAAGAAAACAAATCTTTGTAAGGTCTAGTGATCTCTAAACCCATTCTTTCCATTATCACCTTAGGCTTTAAATTGTGTGAAGCTCCTAATTATAACATGGAATTATGAAAGTCATATCATGGATATTCAGACTTACATAAAAATGAGTAACTTCTTCATTCTGACCATCTTCTACCCTTGGTCACAGGAAAATGGTTGGATGGTCTTCTTGTAGATTTAGGATGTCTGAAAGTCTGGGATGAGTGTTTAACATCTTGACAATTTGACTTTTGTATTCAGTGACCTTGATGATTTCTCCAAAGGGAAATGGAATTTTGATTTTAGATATCTCATTCCCTAAATTGAAAGTATATGAGGATTTTTCAATTTCTTTGGCATGAGGTGGTGGTATACCTTTCTTTGGTTCAGCTAGTTTAGGAGCATATTTCTTTGGCTGAGCTTTAATTGTTTTAATGGGAACATTTATGTTCCTCAAATTGTATTGTTTCTACATTTCAAAGATAGCATGTTGGTATCCCTATAAGTAATCATATTTTCTCTCACTTCCCCCCATATCATGACTAGACTCATCATGTTCCTCTTTAGTTAGAAACATCCCAAACACATCTTCATCTAAGAAATGAATAATATCCTCTTGGAATTCAGGTTGTGTTTTCTCTTCATATAGTAAATTTAGTTGAAAATGAGGTCTCACTTGTGTATCAGGCTAGTTTCTATGTTTTCTTTTTCTTTGTTGAATTTGAGGCCTCCTAAATTGGGGATTTCTGATATGTGTCTCTTGTTGTGCAGGAGGAGAAGGAGTGGCTCCAAGAACAATTTTGTACATAATTTTCTCCATGGTCTTCATCATGGAATCAAACTTTGCATCTGAGGATGAAGAGGGTTTCTCCTCTTATTTTAATTTTGTTTTACCCATATTAGACCTCTTGGTTTCAGCCATGTTCACCTTAACCTTCACTGCATAATTTTGCATGTCATCCAAGGAAGCAGGTTCTCTTTCCCTTAACAAGATGGAAAACTCATAATCAAAAGATTCAACATAGTGTAGTTGAGTAGCTCCTGCGGGAGGTTTAATATGAGTAGGGATGGAGTTTTAGACCTTATTACATCTCTTATAAAATTCTTGGAAAGATTCATCTAAGCTCTTTTCAAATTTTTATACTCAGTTAGAGATTGAACATGGTTCAGATTACTACCCCACTTTTTCAAAACACTATCTTCCAACTGGTCCCAATTTTGTAAACTAGTTGGAGCTAAATCCTTAAACCATTTTCTTACCCCACCTGTGAAACTTTGATCAAACAACCTTATTTTCACATCCTCATGATCTACCTCCTCTTGGTCAATGAAGTCATTAAATTGGTCAACATGTTCTTCAATTGATATTTCTTCTTCACTCCCAAAAGTTTTAATCCTAGTAGAGCATCCATCTGGGAGGTCATAAAGGACACCAAGAAGGACAAGTGGAGCATATCTTGTAGGTATAGCAGGAGGAGGAACTCCAGCCATGATGACAGGGATTTTGGTACTTGGAAAAGCAATGGATAGGCTTAAATTCTGACTTTGAGGAAAAAAGGTGAATGAAGGTGAAGTATTGGGAGATGTTGTAAAAGGTATTTAGAGTCTCGATACAAAGGAACTCCATTCAAGCAAGTGTATACCATACTTTCTCTTCAACAAAAAATCAAAAGGATCTACCTCTTTTAATCTTTAGAAAGACTCTTTCTCCAACAACAACTCTAATGTGACAGTCTTCCATAATTCTTCAATTTCTTCTTTTAATACTAGGGAAGATGTCTCAATACCTAGTCTTTGTGGGTCCAGTATTATATCAGTTATTTCATTTTCAGTCTTAGACCTAAACAACACTTCTTCTTTTTTATCATCAGATTTTTTATCTTCAGGACTTTGAATAATCTCAGAGGAAAAAACTCTTGAATGTGATGGAATACCTGATTTTGAAGAGCTTCCTCCAATGCCTCTGAGAATCCTTTCTGGATTATCCACAATTTTAGGTGAGTTAGGATCTGTATTTCTCCTTGTGTGTATATTCCTTGAAGCCACCTTTAAACATGAATATTTTTAGTGGAGTCACCAAGGTAGTAGGTAGCCTCGAAAGCTTCTGAGCTCCTGCTACCTCCAAGGGTTCAAAATTTCTGTTTGAGAAAAAACTTCGGGAAATATGTCTTCAGACTCCTGGTGGACGCATCAAAATTTTATCACTAAATTGATACTGATGGGCTACTCCACCAGACAACCTAGAGTAACTCTTTGAAAGCTACTTCTAGCTAAAAAATAGCCTTTTTAGCCTGAGAGGGCTCTCTCATATGTAAATATGATTTTATTCAAAGAAGTTTAATAGATGGCTAACTCTAAAATAGTTTTTTAAGTATGTTTGTATGTAGGTTAAAGATGTGTATAAATCACTAACATTGGGCATATGGAGTCAGTGTTAAGAAACTCAATGACATGGGAACTCTTCTCATGGAAGCTGAGGCATATCGATATTTTGATGAAAATACAACATACACAAATACACAACAGTCTAATGTTTGAAGGAATTTAGAGCATGATATACATGAATTCTACATAATCAAACATCATAGTACTAAAGATAAAATAGTAGAATATATAAGACAATTTCTCATGAAAACATCAATAAATCTCAAGTGAAGAAAAGTCAATAGCCACTTTATATTACTGATAAGAAGATTTTTACAATAGTAGTTCTGTAGTCAACATCATTCAACCCTCTATGTTTCGATAATATGCTTTTTAATAGGCTTAGGCATATTTACATTGGACCTTCCAACAAGGCTGGACCATCGAGTCTCTTTGATGACACCTAATCTAACAATAAGAAAATTACAAGGAGATGAACCTAACAGCTACTAATTTTAGGACTTAGAGACCTAATAGGAGTATATAACCTATTATTACATCAAAAAAATTTAAGTCTACATATTTACATGGAGAAAATTCATGTGCCTGGGTGGCACTGACCATGACCAAAACATAAGTGCCCCCACCAAGTTAGGAGATTTATATTCCTACTTTTTAGGAGGTGGTGACATGATGGATGATGAGTGTTTCATGGTGAGATGGTGAGCTGAAAAACTTTTCCAAATACCATGCCTCCACCAAATCATTCCTTTGGTTACCTTTAACCTTTCCACGTGGTTGGCTTATCCCAAATAGACTATCAAAATTTGAAAATGCTACAAAAACTTCTTCGCTGCAGAAACAGGGGAGTTAAGGAAAGTTCGTAGCAAAAGTCTCTAGCGCTTTGATTTTATCCATCTCTACCACCTTTTTGCTCCCTTTTCTGATTTGAAGTTGTTTATTATGTCAAAATAGCTAAATACAAACTTTTACCCACCTTCATTATGACAATACTTGTGATTTATAGCAAAAAAAAAATTATAGCAAGTTCGTAGCGATTTCTGGGCTTCAAGCATGAGATACGCTACGAACTTGTCTAATTGGCATAAAAATTGAAAATTGTGCTTTCCTTATTCAAAATTCACCTATGGCTCTGTAAGGATGATTCAAAATGATACCTAAAATATCAAAAAGCTAAGTTTTCCACTTTTCAAGCTTTAGAAGCTTCACCTTTGGCAGTTGGGGCTTCAGTCTCCTCAGGTTCATCTATGACTGTTATTTTTAAACCTTTATTATTTAGCTCTGACTGTATCATCTTCATCTGCTCTTCTAGCTCCTTGACTTGGATTTTAAGTTTCTTTCTCTCTGCCTACAACCAAATATTCCTCTTTATTGTGTGTTTCATTACCCTATGTAGAGGAGTGTCCTTTTCAACAGATTCTTAGCATTGGTCAATGACTCATCATATTTATTGATTTTATCATTTACCTTCTCTTTTAATTCTTCTATAATTTTTATGTTTAGCTTGGCTTCCTATAATTCCAACTTGGTTTCAATCACTTCTTCCCTTTCTTATTTTAACTTCTCCTTTAACAATTGTAGCTCAGTTTTTTCAACGACCTTCTCTTTAACCTTCCTCTGCACAATGATATTTTCTTTTGTTGGAGACAAATCAATGATATCCTCTCCCATAGGCTGTTTTCCTTTGTCTATAACTTCTGTCTTTTTAATATCCATTACACCTTTGTAAAGTTGCAGCTTGGTGAGTGGTTTTCTTGGTTGGAACATAAACCCTACATCTTCTCCTGAGAAATCAAGCTTTTTGGCAGCAATTCCCTTCTTTTCATTCTTGCTTCCTTTGATATCTAAAACTTTGACTACTGGAGTCTCTTCTATGTCTATGGCTTGAATAATATCCTAAAGCTTTCCTTTCCCAAGTGTTTGGCTTCTTGTTATCCTTCCATGACTCTTCTTGTTGATCTTTGACTTGCTACTTGTAGGTGTATGCTATGGGGCTTCAGTTTCTTGTGCATGCTCCACTTCAACATTGATGGGCTCTACAATGGGCTCCATTTTCCTCATTCACACCCTCTATTTTAGCTATAGGTTTGTCACTCTTTCTTGAAGGAGTGACTTTTGATTTACGTGTCTTCTTGGGTGTTAATGCATCTAATTCATAACCACTACGGAATAGGGTCCGAGTCTCTGTTCAGTTTTTTTAATTCCTCAAACACCATAATTTTAATCAACCCATGATGACAAATTGAAGTCTCACTACCTTCTGTCCTAGCTTGAACTTTCTCTGACATCATTGCTAGGCTCCTAAATAAGAAAAATGGAAGTTCTAGAGATTTCTTATTAGGGAAATGTAGCAAGAGCCTAAAATGATACTAATAAACCATATGGAACCTCCCTTCACATGTTAAGTATTTTTGAATTACAAGCAGTAGTTTGGAGTAGTTCTCTTTAAGGAAGCTCCTTGGGATTCCAGATGTCATATCTACTCCAATATGTTCAGGTTTCATGAACTCATCACAATTCTGTAATTTGAACTTAGTGGCTTTGAACCACTCTTCTCCCATCCTCGGTATCTTTGTGGCTTGCGAAATTGTTTCAGGTGACACTACAAAACTCAGCACACCCACCTTTGATGCGATATCCACGAAGTTCACTGCAAATTTTTTTGAAACCTAGGCATGAAAACCTTGTAATTGCTAGTAGAATCTCTTGCATCCAACACTACTGAAGGCTTCTACAAAACTAGGGTCTTCGTTGAGAAATTTTAGATCCATGGGTTCATACCTTACACACAAGCCTCATTTATTAGTCTTCTTCTGCATGGCCATCTCCCTTAATATTGCGCTAGCCTCTTGATGTTATGACACCTACAAATAAATGGATTGCACAACAAGCAACTTGCAACAAAACTGGACTTCTCAAGGGTGACAACAACAACTATACATAGAGGTCAAAAGAAGGATGACAGACAAAAACTTTTAAGGTGAATTTAAAAGGTGAAATTTGAATATGGGAGGGATAATGACAAATGGGAAAGGTTGAGTGAATTGATGAGTGAACACTTATGATTACGCATGTTGCATGACTCCTCTAACTGATCATGTGACCTTGGATTGACCTTTATCCTCTAAGACTCGACACCTCACCATTTCCTTTATCGGTGTATAAAAACATGATTTCATAGCGATTTCCATTATAATTATGGTTGATTCACTACGAACTAGTCAGGTGAGTCAGTAGGGAAAACAGTTTGTTTTAAGTTATATTCATTGCGGACTTAGGAAAAGATAGACAGGTGGCCACAACCAAGTTTTAAACCAATGCATGGAGACCTTAGGTGGATTTTGATATATTTGATTATGATGACATGACAAGTGGGACTCTCTAAACTTAGGATAATGATCCATTCATAAAATTTCATCAATTTCACGAATTAATTTTGACAGGACAAATGAAACCTATGCTAAATGACTCTACTAATCAAAATGAAATTTTATTTGTGATAACAATGTGTTTAAAAATTTAACATAAAAACTCTCAAAAACTTAGTTTTTAACACTTTTTATTTACAAACTCTCAAGCACATTTACATTAAGGTCTCATACAGATCAGTGATGTGTAAAAATATGGGGGAGTGATCCCAGATGCCACCTTCACCTATCCATTAATTTATCATGTTGGATACCTAATCCGCTAAGGGTTATGGTGTGGAATTTGAAAATTCAAAGGGAGTCCAAGAGCAAGAGTCATAACAATGTATTATAAATGTACATCCTTGTGAAAAATAATGTATCTCACTATTAGCTTTATATGTTGTCTATTCATATGTTGGTTTAACATGGTATCAGAGTAGGATTACTCCCACCCTACTTATATTTGAGCCATTAGTTTTGTGGCCTCTCTGTGCATGTCAGCTCTGCCATATTGCCTCTACCTTTTTTTTCCATAACTTGAGTGTTCTAATCATGCATCGGGTCTATCCATTAGGATTTTAATACTCCACAAAATTTTCCTCCTATTGAAACCCCTTTTCTTTATTGTGCCCTTGACCAAAAACTCCTGTAATTTGGCCTATGTTAGAGATTTGTATTCTCATTTCTTGGCACGCTCTACGACTGTTAGTGCTATTTCTCTACAATGTCCTCTATCTCTTTATTCTTTGGGTATGATGGTTCATTTCCGAGCTCCATTATGACCTTTCATTAAAATTCATGTTTGGAACATTTCTGAAGTGAGAATTGAGTGAGTGTTATAGTATTATAAAATGTTGCTCTCTGATAGCCATGGCCTCGCCAAAATTTTTGCAGTGTCTGTTATAGTATAATAAAACACCAAAGTTATTCATTAGATGAAATTTCATCCTAAAATTTCCCATGAAATTTTCATGTACATAATATGTAAACCAATCAAAATCCTTTAAATTTAAAAAGAGGTACATGTAAATATTTTGGAGGTAAAATAAAAAAACTACTTTTTTATTCTATGTTTGGCTTATTTCCTTATAGCTTTGCTCAAATTTCAAGTGTAGATACACGTTAGATACAGAATTAAATTTTTCATCCAACGAGTACCCATTATGCATAATTTTGAGAAGACTTGCATTGATAAAAAATGAATATACATTAAAAAACATGTTAAACACATGCTTTTAATGTATCTTCAATTTTTATCAATGTGGGTCTTCTCAAAAGTATGCATAATGGGTACTCGTTTGATGGGGAATTTAATTATACATCCAACGAGTGTCTGCACTTAAAATTTGAGTAAACCTGAAATGAGAAAAGCACAAAATACAATGAACAAAAAGTATTTTTCTTCTTTTCCCTCCAAAATTCATACCTCTTATTTTATTATTTTTTGTTTATTTTATTATTTTTCCTTATTTGGCCACTTTTAGGCTGAAATTTCCTCTAATGGTTATTCAAAGTTGTTGTTATTTGTCCTACACATAGAAACTCCTTATCATCAGAGTTGGTGTCTTATGTGTTTAGTGCGAACGTTGGAGAAAGAGAGGCATTTCAAGAGAATGTCGACTACTCAGTTTCTCACTCAATATAATGTATGATTGTTTGGAAGTGTGCATTGAAGTGAGATGGTGTGATGTTTCTATGATAGATGTAGCTTGATAGCTTATGGTGCAGTATTTTGAGTATATTGTGTCTCTTGCAATTTGTTGTGTAACAATTTATTCAAGACATGCATTTTGAAGACCGTGCATGGGCCAAAAACATGTTCCTCCACTAGATTTTGTAAAATGTCATGAGAACATGGGCCATTCATTCCACTCCATTCATTCTTCCATATTCATTCCAGTCATATTATTTAAACATAAAATTTGATGTTATGAGAAGTAGAAAGGACGTATGGGACAGTTTACAATTATATTGTATAATTCAACCAGTTTGAAATTTAAGTAGTTGCAATTATAAGCAATGCTAGGGAGAAATTTCTAAGTTATATGCTCAACTTGGAGCCATGATTGACTCGACTCCCTTGATTCACAATATAGTTCTGTTGGTGCGTTGAATAATCTCCATTCAGTGCTTTGTATGTGTGTTGGTGTTGTTTGGTTCATATTCCAACCTTCCAGATTCATATTTATGTGTTGGAATTGCAATTAATGTTGTTGTGACTCTATTTCAAGGGTGGAAAATGTGTTCCTGTGCATCTCCTGTCGAAAATGTGCATGTTCCATGCTACATTGAATGAAGATTTGAATAATTAAATGCAAACTGTTGTTTATATGTTGTGAATACCTATGTTGAATGGTCAAACCTTCTCTTTTAACCTCTATGCATTGGGCATTGAGTACTGTATGTATGTTGATTTGGCATAAACATTGGTTGGAGAAATATTGGTGGACATGCTTGCATAGTTTATGTGCATTAAATCTTGGTACGTGTGTTTAAAAATAAGGAGAAGAGAACCAATCTGAGATATCGTACATATATATATGAGACATTTATGCCAACATATTTTTTTTTTGTAATGTGTTACCAACAAAAATAACACATACGTTCAACTCTAGAATACAATAATGCATAAATGTAAGTATTCATACTTATTCATATGTTATTGTTGTCATATGGTTGGAAAGCACATTGGTTCATTGATATCATTATGAATTTATTACCCAGTGTTGAATGTTCTGCATTTACGTTGAACCCACCTCAAATCATTGACTGGAATTTGGATTCATTCGGATATACAGTTTTGGGCTTCACCGTCGACAAATATAGCAGATCAGTAGTTTTCTAATTTGGAAATTTGGATGCCATATGCTCATATTCAATTGATTGATTTTTTTGGAATGCATTTTGTCAAAATCCTACCATAGTTGTGAATATACTTCACTACATTGTCAAACATGTGAGACCAACATACTTCACTATATTTCACTTTAAAATTGCAATTATATTTCACTATATTGAACATTGAACTTCCATGGACTTGCTAGTTTTATGAGATGTGTAAGTTTCTTTCTATCTTACAAGTTGAAACTGGTCGTGTTTTCCTATGATGTCATTGTGAAATTATATCTAACTTGCATGGGTTGAAACCCATAAATTTGTTGCAACATCCACTATGTGTGAAATTTTTTGAACAACGTATGTCTACTTCAGAGTGGCTCAGCGTATGAACAATGGCATTGTTGAACTATTTTACATCAAGCATATTTATAATTGCACTTGTATGTTTGTTATTTCCACGTCCTAGCATAATATTTGCAACCTTGAGCCACCTTGTATTCAGTTGTGCACTTCAACATTTGATAAATGTTTGGATTTTATGGGTTAAAGTCTGTTTGAGTTTGCAGAAGTGGTCTTATTCAAGAGTGATATTAGCATTTGACCATTGGATTTTTTTTACTTTGTTATTGAAAGTTGGTTCAAATAATCATAGGAAGGTTATGATTGAACTAGTTTGACCTAGTTCATTGACCAACATTAGGTTTATCATCATTAGCACTATCACAACATAAAAAATTGTGCTAAAAATATGCACCCTTTAGAAGCTAACACCTCTCCATTTGTTGAGCTTGATTTGTTTGAAAAATGGTCAAAATTAATGGGGTATTAGAGTTATTGAATACTCTAATATTGTATATTGATAATGACACTGTGAAAATCAACAAAGCCTCTCTTTTATAAATTCAACCCTGCCTGTAGAATGCACATGAAATGGTAGAGTTTCTGCTACTTGAATCATAGTTATAGCGAGAGGAGTTACAACAGTGTAAACAAGATTTTGAACTCATTTTTAAAAATCCTCTCTTTGAGATTGACATAGACTCCCATCAATAACAAACAAGTGATCAAGCTGGTAAATTTGAGGTTGATTCAAATCCAATTCCTATTTCAGGAACAAAATTGCATGAAAGCGTTCATGTTCATCCTACACAAACCAAGCCCATCATCAAACCTTGGGAAAGGATTTTCAACTATAGGAATAAAAGGTCTTGGATATGATCAGGAGGTTTCTCTTCACACTGCATATTACTCCAAGCCCATCCAATTTCATAGTCCTGGATTTCTATAGGAGGGTTCATATTCACCTGGTCCACATCCTATTCCTTCAAAATTTGTTAAATTCCAAAATTGTGACTGAGTTGGCGATGTGAAATATCATTATTTTGATCTTCACCCATGTGAGCATTATGGTCAGCACAATCATCATTCAAAAATATGTTTTAGAAACAAGCCTCATGCAAGAACAAAGATTCACCTTGGATGGATATCTTCTTCGCAATGGGTTTCAATAGCCAAGAAGATATTTCGATAATTTGTTCACGAGTACTGAAAAGTCTTGCAGTTGATATTTTTTCATCTTCTCGCCTTGTATTTGATGGGGGGGAATTGATGGTCATATACAAGTTTGAAAGATAAACCAAGCGATCTTGAGCCACAACCTAAACCTATTTCCTAAGCCTACATCCAAAGGCAAACATACCCAGATTCAAATTTGTAGCTAAAGACACAGAAGCCCTTAAGCATGCCTTTGGTTGGTGGCCTTCCTTAAAACATCGCAGGTTGTAGACCTCCCTTTTCCAAGTTTAAGGTCTCCCTCTCCAAAGCATTAGAGACACTTCCTCTAGCATAATACTGCAACTTCTTGTCATATTTGGAAGAGTTCCAGGAATCGCACTGAGTGTTCCTTTGGTTGGTGGCCTTCCTTAAACCTCCACATGTTGAAGACCTCCCTTTTTCTAGGTTGAAGGTATCCTCTTCAAAGCATTAAGGAGCACTTCCTCTATGTAAAAACCCCAATTTTAACATGAAATTAATTATATCACATAAACAATGAATAATCAACCCAAAAATTGTTTAATTAATCATCATGGAATTTTCAGAAACATGAGCAAGACAACTTACCTGTAATGGCAATTTTCCTTACTTGAGACTCCAAGGTTGAACGCTATCTGAATCCTGCTGACCGTAACAAAGTTTTGGGGGCAACTCTCCACCCAACCGTAGGCTCAGCTGTATGTAATCTTTCCATAGCTGGCCACCCTCGAGCCCTCAATCAACGTACTACTGCCAGGGTATCCTTTGCCTCACAATACCTTTCTCTCCAGAGAATGGATGAAAGAATGAATCCTTGAACCTTCCTCAATGTCTATTAAATAGACCAAACCATGGAATGGGAACCACATGCACACAGTCACTATGTCAACATGCAACTTAATTTTTACTTAATTTAATGTCCTCTTACTTTTTGTTAGCTTTACTTAATTTAGTGTTCTCTTAGTTAAACTTCCTTTTTATTAGTTTCTTAGTTTAGCTCTTTGTTAATTTATTTACTTTTGTTAATTAATTCTTTCTTTAACTTTCTTTCTATTAGTTTTAGGACTCTAGTTTATTATTTACCATTTTATTTAGAACTCCAGTTATTATTTAATGTTTTATTTATTATTTATTTATTATTCTCTTGACTATTTATTTATTTACTTATTTATTAAATTATATTAAATTATTTATATATTATATATTATTTTATAATTATTTATATTTTATAATTATTATGGGACATTACATACTCCCTCTCTTCAAGTAACTTCGTCTCGAAGTTGAGTATTTAATTATATTATATTATTTATTATTTATTACTTCATGTGTGACCAACACCCTCTGCTAAACTAGTATGACCAGCAGGCATCGAAAGTTCATCACAGCGCTCAGGAATATCAAGGAATCTATGTCCTTTTTCCCACTTTTGGAACAAGGCATAAGCCTTCCCAGTCTGTCCCTAGTTAAGGCTGGCCCCAAGGCTCGCGCCCGACTCATACTTCATCTGCCCCAAGGCAGGCATCGGGTCCCAGTAATCAATGACTCCGAGCATCTCGCAAGGCTGACCCACTCCCTCCACAGCTCATTAAGGTGCATAGCCCCAGGCATCGAATTCTTATGCGCACTTCTAGACTCCGACGTTCCCTTCCAATAACAAGCACTTGGCCTACAATATCAGGCACTTGGCCTCCTCAAGATGGTCCCACAGCCCCTCAAGAGCTATCCATCAAGAGATATACAAGACAAAGGAACCACTAGCATATGCAGTGTTGATTGAGTTAATCCCCAGCCCATATGGCATTACATATTCTCCCTCGTAGGTATGGGCTCCCACGATATCATCAAATAAACCGGCCCTCTCAGCCCATTTGTGGATTTCCTGCCAATCACCACATCTCAACAAGCATCCAATGCATTAGTTATAATCATAACATCATAGAAAATAATCCACATCCTAACCCTTGCATTTCTTTAGGATAATATAACATCGTTGTTAATAACCACATTCTAAATAGTAAAGAATTGTATCCTCATGCATGTCACAAAATTTTTATTGATTCCACATGCTTCACATCATGAAATACCATCATAAGTTATAAAATCAACATATATGAATCATGACATCTCATAATAAACTAACCACATGTCAATATAACTTCAAATCATAACATTGTAATCCCTATTCATATCATATTCATCATGAGAATACAACATCCTTATCATAACAACTAAATAAGAAACACAAGTGCATCATTATTCTCATCATAACTATATTCATTTACCATATACCACCTGTTACACAGTAATTTGTCACCGTCCCTACCATTCCCCATCCTGCACAATGGAGGACCTATTTTGTGACCTGTGAACATTGTCATGCCTTGAAAACATCATCAATGCATTCCTCTAAGCATGAGCTTCAATTGCCCTAAAGACATCTCCTTGCAAAAATCATGAAAAACATCTCCTTTTGCATTGGCGCGGGCAGACAGTTCACCACTCGCGCCAATGGAGAAAATCCTACAAAGAGGCCGCGCCAACTGGCGCTCTGTCCCAGAGTAGTAGTCGCGCCAGCCAATTTAAGGAGTGTTTTTTAAGTAAAGATGGCGGAAGTTGTGTTTCAACAAACTCAGAAACCATTACCTATCTTGAGTTGGGAGGTTTGGCTGCGGGAGTTCTATGGAAGGGAAGTGGTTTTGCCACCTCCCATAGAACCTTCCTTGTTGATAGGGCCAATCCCACAATAATAGGGATCCCAACTCCCTCCTTCCCCATCTATAAAAGCCTGCTCAATTCCATGGCAAGCTAGTCTTGAAGTGCCTAAGCTTCGAATCTCCAAATTCCCAAGAGCCTTTGTGCTGTAAGAGCCCTCTTTCTTCCCTTAAGGCTGACTCAAGTAAGGAGACTATCGTCGAGAGACTCAGGAGAGGTTTGCCCTTTCCCTGGCAAGCTTTGCGAGACGTGAACGACTGGAGACCCATCCGAAGGAGACCACGACATCAGAACTTTGGTTGTAATCTCTTTCGATTGTTATTTAATGAATGATTATGATTATGGTTCCACTCTGTTTCCGATTATGTTAATATGAGTAGTATCATTTCTAACTGATATTTAGTTACGTATGCCATATTTTATGCTTGTATCTGTTTGTTTCTTACACGTGCAGGTATCCATCCACGGAGATCATAGAGGATCGTGATCTGCCGAGGCTGAGGAATGGGAATGCTCTCTTCTTCAGATCGTAGCATTGGATTCCAGGTAGGCCTCCATCTTTGGTCTTTTCATTTCGTAACTAGGAACTTGCGTCATAACATTTCGTGATTGTTGCTAGACCCCTGCTGGGCTAGTAGGTATCGCCTCTGTCCGCAGAGGGGATTTACCTCCTCAACACCATCACATCATGAAACAACAAAAATACGCTATAAACATTATTATCATGAATTAATTTCATTTACTTTTATAAACAATGAATACTAACTATGAATTAAGATTATTCAACATCCCTCTAGGATCTAAGCTACCTCATCAACAATGTTAGAGATGGAAATATATGTCAATAATCATTTTCTCGTCTTCAATAAGAAAGTTCCCAATTTACAAGATAGGCTCAAGCACACTATTGGTATGCTACAAATTTGATATAGTATCTTTGCTTGCAAGTTTCACAAGCCTTAATTTTTTTTTGTTAAGTTGGTACATAATAGAATGTTCGTTTGGTTGAGTTTGGTGTTGTTACACAGTAATTTGTCACCATCCCTGAAATCCCCATCCCACACATTGGAGGGCTCATTTTGTGACATGTGAGCAGTGACATAACTTGAAAATACTTTCATGGTATTCCCCTGAACATGTACTTTCATCTCCCTAAAGACATCTCCTTGCGAAAAACCCTTAAAATAGCCCTTTTTGCATTGCCGCGGGTAGCCATTTCAGTACCCGTGCCAATGGGGAAAATCTTTCAAAGAGGTCCCACCAGTTGGCACTCTGTCCTAGAGTCACATTCGCGCCAGCCAATTTAAGGATTGTTTTTTAAAAATAACTGGCAGAAGTTTCGTCCTAACTGATCCAGGAACTGATATCTATCTTGAGTTGGGAGGTTTGGCTACGGGTTTCCTTAGAGAGGAAGTGGTTTGCCACCTCTCATAGAAGCCTTAAGGATAGGGCCAATCCCATATTATAGGGATCCCAACTCGCCTTCCTCCATCTATAAAAGCTTGCCCATCTCCATTGCAAGCTAGTCTTCAAGTTCCCTAAATTCTCAAGAGCTTTATGCTGCAAGAGCCTTGATTATTCCCTTAAGGCCAAATTCAAGCAAGGAGACTATTGTCAAGATCCGAAGAGAGAGGCTTGTCCCACCCTTGACAGGCTTTTCGAGATGTGTTATGTTGGCGACCCTCCGAAGGAGAATTCAACGTTAAAACTTGGTTGTAATTTTCCTTTGATTGATTAATAATAAACGACTATCGGTTATGGTTCCACTCTTGTTATGGTTTATAATGATGGGTTATGTCCTTTCTGACTGACATATAGTTGCATCTACTAGATTTTATGCTTGCGTTTATTTTGTTTATCGCATGTGTAGGTGTCCATCACAGAGATCGTGGGGATCGTGATCTGCCAGGGCTAAGGAACGGGAGCGCTACCTCTTCTACAAGCAACAACGTTGGATTCCAGGTAAGCCTTCATTGCTAGTTTGTTTATTCACAATTAGGAACCTGCACTATAGCGTGAACGATTGTTGCTAGACCCGGTCTGGGCTAGTAGGGATCGCCTCTATCCGCAGAGGGGATTTACGTCCACAACAAATTGGTGACTCCACTGGGGATCGTTGGCTTGTTATCATTCGTTTTATAAGCTATAGATGGAGCTTGAAGTTGGCCAGATAGCGTTCGAAACGCTTTTGCTTTGCAATTACGAAGTAGATCAAAGCTACTTTAGTCAATCTCCGGTTTAGTTTATAAACTGAACCTTTTGAGCATTGTCTTGTCTTTTTGGTTGATTCTTGATCCTCCTTGCTTGATCAACTCTTTTGGGCTGGTTCTTTCTGTGAATTTGGGTCTTTGATAGCTTGATCATTCATTGGTCTGCTTGTTGGATTGCTTTTTTTTTTTTGACTGGGAAACTCACTGGCGCGCTTTTTAGCTTGACAGTCGCACCCATTGGCGCAGGTTGCTTGTGTATCACCTGTGCCAATTCCTTTCTGGCGCTAGTTACGGCCTCACAGTCGTGCCAATCCTGTGAGGTACTAGGGTTTGCTCAGTTTGGAGCTTCCTAAGCCTGATTTGTGTGTTTGGTCTTGATTTTTCCACTGTTTGAGTGTTTTGGAGCCTTGATTGACTGACTGTTACCTTCGTCCTTTGGTTGTTTGCCCATTTCCATCGATTTTTCATTCTAGCCCTAGGTCATCTGGGTGCTTCTGTTTTTCGAGCCTTCCTTGGGAGTTTTCGGTTCCTATCAGTTCAGTCAACCTTGTGATTGCTTCTTTGCATTTATTTGGTGGTTTTCTATTGTCTCATTGCGTTGTTTGAGTGGTTCTTTCTCTTTTCCATTCAAATTCTGCCTTGTCTCGTTTGGGCCTAGATTACACGGCTCATTTGGAGTCTTTGGTATCCTTTTTGTTTTGAGGGACTTTTGGTCGATTTGAGGTCTGATTGTGATTGCTATTGAGTGAAATTTGTTTGTACTGCTCTCTTGTCATCGTTTCTCGAATTTCCTTTGCATTAGTTTTCATTTTTTAGTGCATTTTGCTCTGAAATATTTGAAAAACAAAATCTCTTTTGCTTTGAATTAGTTAATGAGAATTAGATCTTTTCGGTGTTATTAGTGATTAGTGACTTTGAACAAAAAGTTTTTAGTTTCCATTA
The DNA here is from genome assembly GCA_034641835.2 of Pinus albicaulis. Lineage (NCBI taxonomy): Eukaryota > Viridiplantae > Streptophyta > Pinopsida > Pinales > Pinaceae > Pinus > Pinus albicaulis. The sequence continues at coordinate 671,514,464 of CM076584.1, read as the reverse complement.
GCTGCATTAGAGGTATCATTGGTTGTTTTCTGTTCATTTCGTTGTTGTGTGAAAAGATCTTGAATCTCTCATAGATAGCTTTCATCGAATGAAATGATATACTGTGACATATAGAGTGCATTTAGGGGATTTTGAGACATTACATTCGCTAGGGCCTGAAAACTGAAATGTAATTGAAGATAAACTTTAAAATTTACTCAATTTACACTAAGGCAACATTGAAACATTAACGAAACATTTAGAGGTCTAGGTTAGAGACGTGTTCCGGCGTCGTTAAACCTAGTAGCCGTTGTTCACCTCTTGGCTTTAGATAGCACTAGTACAGACTTGTGCTCCCCATACCATCGCGTATATAAAGGGAGACCCCACTAGGTTTCTATCCTTTATCCATAGGAAGCCGAGTCTGCTGCCTTATACCCGTGATACACCGGACACAACATTCGGGGAGATTGCCTGCACGTACGGAAAGTCCTTGGTTGATTCCTCTTTCATTTTGAAAGCAAGGTGTATATTGCAGTTCACAGTTATTTGGTATACCCTTTGCCTAGTACTCCTGAGCAGTCATTTCGATCTTTTTTGACTCTTTAAATTTGAAAAGGTCATCAAGTGCTTGTCATTTCACACTTGTTTCCAATCTGAAAGTGATAGAGTCACCTTTTTCCTGTTTCTCGACTCTTAAAAGATGAAACGATAGAGTTTTGTTTCAATGTTTTAAAATTAACTGCCCACGAAATATTCCTGTTTAAAGTTAGCTTCCTTAGGGTGTTGTTTTGGGTCGTTTCCGATGGCAACTTTTCTAGAGTTCACCAACCAAGGAACCCCCTCCGATGGGAATCCTGATCATTTTCCTCCTTTTGGAAATGTTGGTGCTCCTTATATGGCGACGTTGTCCCTTCCTGGGTTAACTGTTGGGTTGCCTGTTTGGTTGTTCTCAACCTCTATGGTTTCGAATGTCTCGGCCACTGGTCAATCAGTTCCCCCACCTGAACAACATCATTTTGATTCCAAGGTGGACCTCTCCCCTTCTTCACCTATTTCTGCGTCCTCCTCTTCTACTTCGCCTGGTGAAAGTCTGGATTCGAGTAACCAAGTGGCTAAGAAGAAGAAGAAGAAGACAAAGAAGAAGAAGTCTGATAAAGGAGAGGCTAGCTCTGCGACTATTGCGCCTAAGAAGTCTCCTCTTGATAAACCTCCCAACCCTCCAAGGAAAGTCAAATACCCTTGCATGTTGTGCACGGGAGACCATCTTCTTCGAGACTGCCCTGGCATTCCCAAGGTGCTCGAAGCATGGTCCAACAGCCGCCCGCCATTGTCTTTGGCTTCTGGGAGTCATGTTGGGGGCACGTCTTCAACTAGTGCTGGTAAAACTCTTAAGAAGCAGGGTAAGCTCACCAATCCCTGTAAGTTGTGTGAAAGGCACCATGCCATTCACCTTTGTCCATATATGGATGAAGCCAAAAGAGTTTTGGACAACGCAACCGTTTCTACACCATGCCTCTTGGCTGGTTACCAACAGCTTTCTTTGAGTCTGCCACCAGTTGATCCTCCGATTGGTCAAGAGTCATCCTTGGTCGATCCCGCTCCCTCAGAAATTCATATTCACGAATCCATCCCTGACCAACCATTGGTCATGGGAACGGTTGATCTGGCTCTGTCTACGGTGCACCAGGTCTTTTCTGTTGAGAGTGCATCTCACACCCCCCAGGTTCTTCTTGTTTATTCAGATTCTTTGGACTTGGAGAAAGATTCTCTTGTCCCTATACCTCAAGAAGTTGCTCCTCGTCCTCCCGTGATGGAGGTTCCGGAGGATACCCCTCCCACCTTCAAGATGGAGGTCGTGGAGGATGCTCCTTCTTCTTCCATAACACCAGGGGAAGACCATCTTGGTTCGATGGTAGCCCCTCCAAGTAGTTTAGTCGCTTCCTTCGATTGGAATCGATTTTCAGGATACCGCCTTCCATCTTATGTGCCTTTCGAGATCACAGTACAGGCTTTTGGTCTGATCGTACCCATCACCATTATAGACGAGGGCTCATCTGTTAGTGTTCTATCCTCGACTACTTGGCAAGATTTTGGCTCGCCGCCGCTTGCGCCTTTTACACAGAATCTGTTGGCATTTAACAAAAGAACGAGTCAACCCTTAGGGATCCTTCCAAGGTTACCTATTACTTTGGGAGGTAAAACCGTCCATATGGATGTGATGGTTGTTCCAGGCCCCTTGGATTTCAATCTTCTCTTGGGGAACGACTATACCTATGCCATGGGAGCGCTTGTCTCCTCCCTTTTTCGTGTGGTCTGTTTTCAACATGAAGGACGTATCATGACCATTGATCAACTTTCATTCTTTGGTCCTGAAGTGGCAGCTAGCCCACCATCACTCCTTCCTATTTTTTATCCACCCGTTGTATCTGCCCCACCGCAGGTCAACTATGTGGCTACATACCCCATGCCTGTACTCAGCAACAGTGCCGTTGTGCATTAGGTGCTGGGAGCATTGGGTCCTGACTTCCAGGATGTTTTCCTTCCATTGGGAGTGGAACTCTTGGAAGCGATGACTTCTTGTTCATTATGATGAGGTTGTCAGAGCAGAGTTCCTTTTCTTGTGTCAAGCTCCTTAAAAAATGAAACAAGGTTGTCGGAGCAGAGTTCCTTGTCTTGTGTCAAGCTCCTTAAAAAATGAAACAAGGTGGTCGGAACAGAGTTCCTTGTCTTGTGCCAAGCTCCTTAAAAAATGAAACAAGGTGTCCTGAGGATAGTTCTTTTAATGTGTCAACCTCGTTAAAATAATGAAACATGTTCTTGTTCAATTCGAGTCTTTGATCAAATCTTGTAAAATCCAAGTCGAGTCTTTTCTAGATCTCGTAACTTGAACCTTCACTCCCTCCATCTGTTTACTCAGGTGCATGGACTGAAGCTTGGGGGGCATGTACCTCGAATTGAGTCACCATGCTGGGGGCATGCTTACTTTTTCAAGCATATTTTGCTTCTATTTCAAGCTTGTGTAAAAATGAAACCGATTTCAAGCATAGTTTATCTTTGTTTCAAGCTTGTGTAAAAATAAAACCAACTTCAAGCAGAGTTTCCTGATTTCAAGCTTGTGTAAAAATGAAACCTTTCCCTTTACCTCTTGTGATTGCCATTTTATCAGCCTATTTCTGCCATATGAGCCTTGGTTTTCTCACTCCATCGTCATTATCTGCATGGCCGATCATATGCCTTCACTTGGTTGTTTCACCCCATCCTGAAGTACCGTTGTGATGAGTGGTCTTGTTAGCCAGCCTCTTGACCTTTATTTGTTTTTAGCAGTTCCACCATTACCGGAACCAGTTGCTACCCTTTATACCACTCATTCCTCCAGGAGGAGTCACCTTTCAGCTCTTTTCTGACTCTCTAAACATGAAAATATTGCCGAGGCCCTTGTCGTTTCGATCTCGTTAAAGTGGCTGTGAAACGACATCTACCCAGTATATGTTTACCCCTTTTTCGAGTTTTAGGATAGATTATTTACGAAAAAGGAATACCCTAGCCTATCGCGACTAGGAGGTTTTCTCAAGTATCGTTTTCTACCTTTTCGGATGCGAGGAACTATTTACGAAAAGGGACCTATGGAGTTTACTTTTTAGCTGTCTTTTCAAACTCCCTAAACATGAAAAGACGGTGAGTTCTTCCTTTGTCAGACTCGTTAAACCTTGATGACATCGTATTCAGTCGAAATGACGCTACTCGAGTCGCTCCTTCCTAGGGCTCGTTAAATGTACTAGGATGGAATTATATCACAAGCATATGCTATCCCCTCCAAGCTTGTCATCAAAAATAATTGGGGTACTCGCCAGAAATGGCGGGGAAAAATGGAACTAGCATCATTGTTGTGTCGGCAGTATGTCGCTCTTGAACGTGGCACTTGTCTACATTCGTGTCAGGTTGGGGAAATCTCATCTCATTTTTCACTTGCCTCTGTGGGTTTGGGTAATCCCTTTTGACCTCTCATTTTCTCTTTTCCTTGTCACTATGACCTCTGATCTTTTGATGTCAAATATTTCCAAGTCCATTGTCGTGCCGTTCATATGTTCAAGAGAAGTTGACCTCTGCAAATATCAACCTCCCTCTGATTCTCATCTGATCTTAATTCACAAAAAACATTATGTTTCTCTGTCTCGTGTCAATGATGTGGGAAACATTATGGCCCACCCTTCGATCAAGGTCACTTCCTGTCGACTTCAGCTCATTATCCAGGAAGTTGATCTAGAGACTCCCTTCTGGTACCTTGGAGCCTGCATGCCTCAATGGCAGGTTCTTCGCGTTCGACATGAGGTTTTCATCATTGGCCTCCGATCGAGTGATTCTATGGGTGTTCAACACCAGCTCACTGATTCACATGCCGTAGATTGTACCTTTAGTACCTTGAGGACCATTTTCATTATTGGTGGTACCTCTCGCGTTTGTTAACAACTTTCATCATTGGCTGGTAATCAGGCGATGTTCTTGCATGTTCGACGATTCACATATTCACTTGCTTGAACTTGTGCTCATTTTGGGTCGATAGACTGAGATATAGGTTGTGTACGGTAACAATCCAGGCTGTGATTTTGTGGATTATTATGATTGGTTACATGACTCACTTACTGGATGGTTGCGACCATGCCTGAGTCTATTTATCGATCCTCACTGGATGGCTGCACCCATGCCTTGGATCTGGATTATTGTATACTCTGCTATGGATGGCTATGCCCATACCACATATATATCATGTATATGAGATATCAGTTGTATTTCTCCACGCAGGTTTTCCGACGACGGAGTTTTCAGGTGGACACGTTCTCGTAAAGCATTTCACCCCTCTCTCTCTCTCAGGCCTCATGCTTTAGGGGGCATCTGTTACACAGTAATTTTTCACCGTCCCTGCAATACCTGTCCCGCACATTGGAGGGCTCATTTCGTGACCTATGAGAAGTGACATGGCTTGAAACCACTTTCATGACATCCCTCTGAACAAGAGCTTTCATTGCCCCGAAGACATCTCCTTGTGAAAAACCCTAAAAATGGCCCTTTTTGCATTAGCGCGAGCAGGCAGTTCAGTACCCGCGCCAATGGGGAAAATACTTCAAAGAGGCCGCGCCAGTTGGCGCTCTATCCCAGATTCGCACTCGCGCCAGCCAATTTAAGGAGAGTTTTTTAAAAATAAATGGCGGAAGTTTCGTCCTAACTGATCCAGGAACTGATATCTATCTTGAGTTGGGAGGTTTGGCTACGGGTTTCCATAGAGAGGAAGTGGTTTGCCACCTCTCATGGAAGCTTCCTTGAGGACGGAGCCAATCCCATATTATAGGGATCCCAACTCCCCTTCCTCCATCTATAAAAGCTTGCCCATCTCCATTGCCCGCTGTATTGAATTCACACTAATTTATAGGCACGCTGTGTGCAAAAAATAAGTCCCATTACATAAGGCCAATTCAAACGGGAGACTAATGAAATAAGAAGAGAGGCTTTGTCTGCACCATCAACAGGCTTTTAAGCTCATTCTCTTTGGCGAACACCCTGAAAAGAATTAGTCAGAACTTGGTTGTAATTTTCCTTTGATTGATTAATAATAAGCGACTATTGGTTATGGTTCCACTCTTGTTATTGTTTATGATGATGAGTTATGTCCTTTCTGACTGACATATAGTTGCATCTACTGGATTTTATGCTTGCGTTTGTTTTTTTTCTTGCATGTGCAGGTGTCCATCACGGAGATCGTGGGGATCGTGATTTGCCAGAGCTAAGGAACGGGAGCGCTACCTCTTCTACAAGCAACAGCGTTGGATTCCAGGTAAGCCTTCATCACTAGTTGGTTTATTTGCAATTAGGAACCTGCACTATAGCGTGAACGATTGTTGCTAGACCCAGTCTGGGCTAGTAGGGATCGCCTCTGTCATGAGGCTATGAGTACCTCACAACGAGTGTAAAGGTGTTATTTCTTTCTATTATTATTTCATTTTAAATACATTGACTAATCCAAATGCATAACTTATCAATTGCATACTAACTTCTTACTCTTCAAATTAATTATTTTTCCATTAGTCTTTAAGCCTCGGGTTATCACAAAATGTATCTTCCTAATTAATATCTTTAAAATTTATGTATAAACATATTCTTAGTTTATCACTTGCCAACTTACACCTATATGAGTGTTTTGGTTCACAAATTCCCATCTTGCCACAAAATTAAAATATACAATATAAAAAATAACCTCCAAATACATATCCTCTTTATAAACAACTAACATATTTAATATAAGTATTAACAATTATTTGTTATTCAATAATTATTAACCACAAATATATATATATATATATATATATATATATATATATATATATATATTTACATGACTACTATAATACCATTATAGTAATAAAATACATCTATATCCATAGTATATCTTAACCATTTATCGCCAAAAACTTTTTACACAATAATAATTATTTCCAATCAAATTTTATTTTCCACCTAACTTTATTTAATATATCCTTATATTTCTGGAAAAATCTTTTAATTTAATATATAAAATATTAGTTTAATCTCATAAACTAAAACCTAAGTTAAACTCTAACTTTAGTTAATTAATACAAATTAATAATAAAAACAATATAAAAGTAAAATAAACTTAACCTATATATACTATTTTATTAAAACTTATTGATTTTCTTTCTAAAAGAGGGTGTGTCACAGATATTGAATTGATTGTCAAGGAGATGAAAGCAGCTGGTTTGGCTCCTAATAATAATACTTACAATATTTTATTCGCTATGTATAGTAGGCATCTCAAGACTGAAGAAGATTTTACCATTTTAAGAGAAATGAAAAGGTTTGGTTATGAGCCCACATTAAACTCATACAAAGAATTACTTTCTACATGTGGTAGACTACAGCTATGGGGAGAGACTGAAAATATCTTCAAAGAGATGGAAATGAGTTCTTGCAAATTAGATAGATCAGCATACCATATTATGATAAAGGCATAAAGGCGTGCAGGTGAATATAAAAAAAGCAGAAAATATTTTAGCTGAGATGAAAAATTTAGGCATTGAGCCTACTCTTGCATCAATGCATATGCTTATGGATTCATATGGAAAGGGTGAAGAGCCCGAGAGAGCAGAAAAATTATTTAGGGATTTACGAGATGCTGGTTTGAATTTGGGCACGGCACAGTACACTTCTGTGGTCGATGCATATCTTAAAACTGGTGATTATGCCATGGGAATCAAGAAGTTGATGAAGATGAAGGAAGATGGTTTTGAACCAGACCATAGGACATGGACAGGTGTTATTGGGTCCACAAGTATCTGCCAGAATACAAGCGAAGCTTTGGATCTTCTTAACTATTGGAATATTTCAAATTTCAGAACAAACAATGGAGAGAGTAATACTCTCCTCTTCTAACACAGAGAAAATTAAAATTTCTTGACAGATGAGACAGAGTTTCCACTTGAAAAAAAAACTTCTATTCCTTTCAAAAATAAAAAAAAACTATTACAAATTCTTCCTCAACACATAGGGATTACAACTGCTGGACTGCTTCTAGGCACAGTGCCAAAAATAACACACTCTGTCTCACACAAAAAATACCCCGTCTCTGTAAAAATAAAACGCACTATTGTGCACACTGAAAAATTACATTCTGTCTGTATATGAGAAAAACACACTGCTGTGCATATAAAAAAAAACATAACGTTGCATGCTTCACAGGCCTTTTTAAACTATGTAACAAAAAAAAATAAAACTAAATCTAAAGTCTATGCATTGCCCTTTCGGGCCCACCAAATGATAATGTGCATATGTTATAATACATGTTAAAACATATTTATAACATATAACTCCATCGCGCAGATAGTTAAAACATATAACAAAAAACCTTTAACCTTTGACCTCATGGAGCACGCCAGAACTCAAACAGCAATTTAGCCATCCTTCATAACGATTTCGGGTTGCAAAAAAGCCCGCTGAGGTCAAGGTCTTTGTGACCCGAAATCCTTATAGAATCTGCCCTATAAACCGTATCGGGTCTGGTTTGGGCTCGGCATATGGAGGGTTGAGTGTGACCTGAAATCCATTTAAATCTGCCTCATAGCTATTTCGGGTTCGAATTTCATGACTGTGCGAACAGCCAAACAAGACCCACTCCAATCAGTTGCTTCCATGTGTATGCCTGTTGACTGTGAGGACCACTGCTCCCGTGGATTTTTGACATGGTCTGTGGGACCACAGAAACTCAAATTTAACTCCCGCGCATCAAAAATTAAAATGCTCGTGTTATAAAATCCTCCGTTTCACATTGCTCTGTTCTTCAAATAGAAAATTATGTTTTTCAAAACACAGAGACTGTAAGCTCTATTTCTATTTATAAATGAAAACTCTGATGCTCCGTTTTTAATGTACAGAGACCTGTCCAAAATACTTGTGAATGGACTGTAAGGGGTTTTTCAACCTGAAAATGACTGTGCAATGAATTTGGAAAGCGACTTGTGACAGAACCCTTCCAAAAAAAATTAGAAGGCGGCCACTGTGCAATGTAGATGTTGAAAGTAATATTTCAACACTCCCCCTTACTTTCAACTGCTGGGTTATCAGTCATACCCAGAAATTTTCTCAAAAATTTGAAACTCTTCTACCCCAATGGCTTGGTCAGAATGTCTGCAAACTGCTCCTGAGTTCTGCAGTGTTCCAAAACAATTTCACCATTGTTTACCAATTCTCTGATGTAATGAAACTCTGTGTCAATGTGTTTCGTTCTCTTATGAAACACAGAATTCTTGGATAATGCAATCGCTGAGCTATTGTCACAATAAATCATTGTTCCTCTTGTCTGCTCTTGGCCTAAAATTATCAACATCCTCCTCATCCAAATTTCTTGACATGCTGCCACATATTCTGCCTCTGTTGTAGACAATGCTACAATGGGTTGCTTTTTAGAAGCCCATGAAATGGCTCCTGAACCCATGTGAAAAACATAATCGGAAGTGCTCTTTCTATCATCTACACTTCCAGCCCAATCATTGTCAGTGTATCCAACTAAATCTGAACATTATGAAGTAGTATATAAAATACCAAACCTTTTAGTACCTTTAACATACCTCAGAATTATCTTCGTTGCCTGCCAATGTGCATCCTTTGGCTTTTCCATGAATCTAGAAATCAAAATAACAGCATGCATTATGTCGGTCCTAGTTACAGTCAAATACATGAGGCTGCCAACTATGCTCTTGTACAAGCTAGGATCAAAATCCTTGCTGTTGTCCTCTCTACTGAGTTTTAATCCAATCACTGTGGGAGTGATTACTGATTTGCTCTCCTGCATATTAAATCTTTCAAGCACTTCATTAACATATTTTTCCTTTGAGATAAAAATCCCATTTTCATCTTGTTCTACTTCTATTCCTACGAAGTATTACAACAAACCCATGTCAGTCATTTCAAATTCTTCTTTCATGACTGTTTTAAAATTTTCAATAAGGTAATCATCATTACCTGTGAAAATAACATCATCAACATATAAAACCACTATCAACATTTTACCATCTTTTTCTTTGATGTAGAGGGTGGGTTCTCCCTCACACTTTTCAAATCCATTTTCCAGTAGATACGAGTCTATTCTATTGTACCACGCTCTTGGTGCTTGCTTTAGCCCATATAGAGCTTTCTTCAACTTGCACACTTTGTGCTCTTGGCCTTTCTTTTCATAGCCAAGAGTTTGTTCAATGTAAACCTCTTCCATTAACAATCCATTTAGGAATGCTAACTTCACCTCCATTTGGTAAACTTTCCACTTGGTTTGTGCTGCTATGGACAACACTGCTCTCACGGTTTCCATTCTAGCAACCGGTGCGAAAGTTTCCTCATAATATATCCCATGCTTCTGCTTATAACCTTTGACAACAAGTTTTGCCTTGTGTCTCTCTATTTTTCCTTCAGCATTACTCTTGGTCTTTTAGACCCATTTAACTCCAATGACATCTTTACCTTTTGGGAGTTCAACCAAATCCCAAGTCTTGTTTCTTTCTATGGCATTTATCTTCTCATCCATAGCTTCTATCCATTTTCTATCTTTAATAGCTTCTTCGAAGTGGATAGGGTCATCAATATGACAATATAAAGCAAACAAATAATTGATACCTTCATTTTCTACCTCTTGTGCATAAATGTCATTCAAATTTATGAACTTCTTACCTCTTTCATTAGGTGTTCAAATGCTTGACGAAGCACTTGAATTTCCTCCTTGTGCTATGCTTGGAGAAGCACTTTCATTTCTCCTCAAGGGTGTGCATTGCTGCTCTTGTGTTGGAGCTGCTGTTTGGGAATGTATTTCAGCCAATTCATCATCATTTTCATCCTGAGATAAATAGTTTTTAACATTAACTATTTTCTCTATGCTTCCATCCCAAGCTTCCTCTTCAATAAACTGAACATCTCTGCTCACAATAAACTTCTTGGTGGATGGGTTGTACAATATATAAGCTTTGTATTCCTCACTGTATCCAATGAAAATACATTTCTCCCCCTTGTTGTCCAACTTCTTCCTCAGCTGATCTGGAATGTGTGCATAAGCCACACATCCAAAAACCTTCATGTGTGTGACACCTTGCTTTGTGCCACTCCATGCCTCTTCCAGCACTTTGTTCATAACTGCTTTTGTAGGGCACCTATTCAAAATATACGCTGCACAATGTACAGCTTCAGCCCAATAATCATTAGGCAAATGCTTTGCCTTTAACATACTCCTCACCATGTCCATTATGGTTCTATTCTTCCTTTCGGCTACTCCATTTTGTTGCGGAGTATATCTAGTTGTAAACTACTTATGAATACCATTTTCTCTACAAAAACGTAGAAAATCTTTAGAGATATACTCACCTCCTCTATTAGTCCTTAGGAATTTGATATGCAGCCCACTTTGGTTTTCCACAAGTGCTTTGAAATTGCAAAATCTTTCACTTCACTTTTGTTTTTCAAAAAGTAAACCCAAGTTTTTCTTGTAAAATCATCTATGAATGTTAACATGTAGTGGCTGCTAGAAAGCAATGGAGTTTGCATCAGTCCACATAAGTCTGAGTGGACAATCTCTAAGGGTGCCTTTGCCCTTATGCTTTCCCCGGAAGGAAAACTTTCTCTATGTTGTTTCCCCAAGATACAACCTTCACAAAGGCTGTCCGGTTTCTCTATCAATGGTAAACCTCTTACCATTCATTTTTTATTCAACAAATTAAGACCTCCAAAGTTGAGATGTCCAAATCTCAAGTGCCACAACCAATTTTCATCTTTTTGTTCGCTTTGGATAGCCTCTTGTGCCACTGCTGATTTCTCTTCACCATTCTTCAAATCTGCTCTCATTCTAAGAGGGAACATCTTGTTCCTTGTCATCTTCACTTCAGCAATACATTGTTTGCTGGGTGGTTTGTCCATGATGGTACGAACATCATCCTCAAAAAATACATTATACCCCTTTTGAACAAGTTGTCCAATACTTAAGAGGTTACACTTCATTCCTGGAACATAATAAACATCTGCTATGGATTTCTTTGCACCTTTCCTTGTTAAAACATTTACATTTCCTTTTCCCATAACAGAAACTTTTCTATCAGTCCCTAGTGTGACTTGTGACTTCACACTCTCATCTAACATAGAAAAAATTACTATGTTTCCTATCATATGGTTACTGCAACCAGAGTCTAGAAATCATAAATCCTCACTTTTTTCTTCAGCCATATTACAAGCTAAAAACAAATTATCTTGGTTGATATTTTCTCTAGTGAAATTTTCACTAGTTCTATTTCCCATATCATGCTGCTTCTTTCTACATTCATTAGCATAATGACCATATTTTTTATAATAGTGACATTGGAAATTGGACTTATCATACCTCTGTCCTTGAGCATTTTGCTAACCACTTTGCTGGCTACTGCCTTGGCCTTGATGCTGATTTGGATTTCCGCCCCTTCCTTTAGCATTTGTTGGACTGTTCCTTCCACCTCTATTTTGGCTTCTGCCTCTTCCTCTCTTGTTTCCTATGCCTTGCCCTCTTCCTCTTCTGAAAGACATCTGGGTCTTAAAGGCATGTTCCAGAGATGAGTTTTCACTCCTACCCAATCTCTGCTCATGAGTCATCCGTGATGCATGTAGTTCATCCACTGAAAAATTTGTGAGATCCTTAGTCTCCTCTATGGTGGTGACAATCACATCGAATATTGAGGGTAGACTTCTCAAGAGTTTATCCACAATACTCTTGTCTTCAAGAGTCTCTCCATGAGATCTTATTTGTGTGACCATTCCAATCACATGAGTGAAGAATGAGTCAATAGTATCTAACTCTTTCATACAGAGAGTCTCAAAGTCTCTCCTCAGCAACTGAAGTTTTGTTGTCTTCACTCTTTCCATGCCTTGATAGGCTGTCTTGAGAGTTTCCCATGCTTCTTTGGATCTCTTGGCTGCTACTATCCTCGGAAACACACTCTCATGCACTACTTGATACAATAATAAGAGAGCTTTGGAGTCTTTCTTCCTATTGCTCTTCAGCAACTCTTTCTCTGCCTGAGTTAATTCATCAAACTCTTCTTCATTTGCTGGCTCTTCAAAGCCATCCTCAACAAATTCCTATAAGTATTGGGAGACAAATAAAGATCTCATATTTATTGACCAATAGTCATAATTTTTCCCATTAAATAGTGGGAGGTGGATATTTCCAATACCCATGCTAGTGCTAGCTCCAGCCATTCTGCACTCTTAACTATGATTCAAAAAAAACTTGAATATGTATTTAAAATAGCTGACTGTTCTGCAACAGTAACACAATAAAATGTATAGAGAAATACCTTCAATTCTTTTTGGTTGAGTCTTCACACTGCTGGAGAAGCTGCTGCAACAAAGAACTCCTTTCCTTCAGCTTCTTTGATCTTCAAAGAGCCTGGACTAGCTCTGATACCATGTTGGAATATTTGAAATTCCAGAACAAACAATGGAGAGAGTAATACTCTCCTCTTCTAACATAGAGAAAATTAAAATTTCTTGACAGATGAGACAGAGTTTCCACTTGAAAACAAACTTCTGTTCCTTTCAAAACTCAAAAAAAACTATTACAAATTCTTCCTCAACATAGAGGGATTACAACTGCTAGACTGCTTCTAGGCATAGTGCAAAAAATAACACACTCTGTCTGTATAAAAATAAAACGCACTGTTGTGCACACTGAAAAATTACACTATGTCTGTATATGAGAAAAACGCACTGTTGTGCATATAAAAAAAACATAATGTTGCATGCTTCACGGGCCTTTTTAAACGATGTAACAAAAAAAATAAAACTAAATATAAAGTCTATGCATTTCCCTTTCGGGCCCACCAAATGATAATGCGCATATTTTATAATACATGTTAAAACATATTTATAACATATAACTCCGTCGCGCAGATAGTTAAAACATATAACAAAAAACCTTTAACCTTTGACCTCATGGAGCACGTCGGAACTCAAACGGAAATTTAACCATCCTTCATAACGATTTCAGGTTGCAAAAAATCCCACTGATGTCAGGGTCTTTGTGACCCGAAATCCTTATATAATCCGCCCTATAAACCGTATCGAGTCCGGTTTGGGCTCGGCGTACGGAGGGCTGAGTGTGACCCGAAATCCATTTAAATCCACCTCATAGCTATTTCGGGTCCAGATTTCATGATTGTGCGAAAAACCAAACAAGACCCACTCCAATCAGTTGCTGCCACGTGTATGCCTATTGACTGCGAGGACCACTGCTCCCGTGGATTGTTGACATGGTCTGTGGGACCACAAAAACTCAAATTTAACTCCCACGCATCAAAAATTAAAATTCTCCTGTGTTATAAAATCCTCTGTTTCACATTGCTCTGTTCTTCAAATAGAAAACTATGTTTTTCAAAACACAGAGACCGTAAGCTCTGTTTCTATTTATAAATGAAAACTCTGATGCTCTGTTTTTAATGTATAGAGACCTGTCCAAAATACTTGCGAAAGGACTGTAAGGGGTTTTTCAACCTGAAAATTACTGTGCAACGAATTTGGAAAGCGACTTGTTGCAGAACCCTTCCAAACAAAATTAGAAGGCGGCCACTGTACAATGTAGCTATTGAAAGTAATATTTCAACATTAACACTTTGCGTGAGATGGGATTTCCTTTCCCAGTCAGGCTGTTGACATAAATTTTTGAGAAATTAATATCTGAAGTTGAGAACGTTCTCGAAAGACTGAAAGTGATAGAAGAGGAGGTTGCATTTGGTTTTGTAAATGTCATCAAGAATCTGCTTTGGGCATTCGAACGACGAGCTACAGCTGCATGGATCTTTGAAATGGAAATTCAAAAGGAGAATACCCTCGAGATGTCTTTAGGGTGGAAGGTAGGAACTGGTGTGCTGATTTCCAGAGGCTTTCTGCAGGTGCAGCACTGGTTGGACTTACATTGTGGATGGATCATATGCAGGATGCTTCTTTGTAGGGTATCCCAGAATCTCCAAAGTTGGTTACATTAGTGACTGGAAGCACGATATACAGTAATGCCATTTCGGTGAATAATGCTTTGAAGGCTTACCTATGGGAGATGGGTTCACCTTTTCTACCTTCTAATACTCACTCTGGCAGTCTTGTTGAAAAAGTTCATTCACTCTGTATGTGGCTCAAGGACTCACCTTTCTGTACAGATCTTAAACTCAAGGATTGCTCATCTCTGTCAAACTGTAACTCTATGCAGATTTACAAAGGTTCTTTTATGCGGGCTGAACTAGTCCCTGCATTTAGGCAGATATGTGAGAACATATAAGGCTCGCGGCCCATTGGTAGGGCCCAAGGCTGTTGGGGTGGGGGTCTGGGGTTCAAACTCCGACTGCGTTTGGAGCCGCCGGCGGAAGGCGTGGAAGAGGGAGACGAACTCGAAATCTGTTGGGCTACGCCCGCGCAGGTTTGATCCTTGCTGAGACTCGAAGGAAGTATCATACATACATCTAATCATTTAAAGCAAGCCACTCCATGAATAATTTTGCATGTTATTTAATTATAGCTCAAGATCATAGAAAAAGACTAGATATATATATATATATATATATATATATATATATATATATATATATATATATATATATATATATATATATATATATATATATATATATATATTATTATGAAAATTAGCTAAAACTTGAAATTGGGTTGTTCTTAATTTGACCACAAATAAATTTATGGATAATTATATTGAAGCATTTTTCACAACTTTTACCTAGAGGTCACACAAAGTTGAAACTTGGCTTTGATACCATATGTAACAACCCCAATTTTAACATGCAATTAATTATATCACATAAACAATGAATAATCAACCCAAAAATTGTTTAATTAATCATCATGGAATTTTCAGAAACATGAGCAAGACAACTTACCTGTAATGGTGATTTTCCTTACTTGAGACTCCAAGGTTGAACGCTATCTGAATCCTGCTGACCGCAACAAAGTTTTGGGGACAACTGTCCACCCAACCGTAGGCTCAGCTGTATGTAATCTTTCCACAGCTGGCCACCCCCGAGCCCTCAATCAACGTACTACTGCCAGGGTATCCTTTTCCTCACAATACCTTTCTGTCCAGAGAATGGATGAAAGAATGAATCCTTGAACCTTCCTCAATGTCTATTAAATAGACCAAACAATGGAATGGGAACCACATGCACACAGTCACTGTGTCAACATGAAACTTAAGTTTTACTTAACTTAGTGTTCTCTTACTTTTTGTTAGCTTTACTTAATTTAGTGTTCTCTTAGTTAAAATGTGGTTAAAATTCCTTTTTATTAGTTTCTTAGTTTAACTCTTTGTTAATTTATTTACTTTTGTTAATTAATACTTTCTTTAACTTTCTTTCTATTAGTTTTAGGACTCCAGTTTATTATTTACCATTTTATTTAGAACTCCAGTTATTGTTTGATGTTTTATTTATTATTTATTTATTATTCTCTTGACTATTTATTTATTTATTTACTTATTTGTTAAATTATATTATATTATTTATATATTATTTATTATTTTATAATTATTATGGGACATTGCATTCTAGTAGAAGACTTCATCTTCTTTCCATATTTGGAAGAGTTCTAGGAACATGCACTAATAATTCCAACATTGGTGGTCATCCTTAAACCATCGTTGGTTAAGAGATTGAGTTCTCCCACCTTATGCCATCATCTCAAAGAGCACATCCAACTTATTGATGTCATGTTTTTTTGTATTTTTTTATTATATCTCTCTTCTTGGACTCATATATACCATTCAAATTAATGGGGGGAATGTTGGATAGCTAATCCACTAAGGGTTATGGTGTGGAAGTTGAACAGTCAAAGGGAGTCCAAGAGACCTTGGAAGATGAATCTAAGAGTTATAAAAATGCATTATAAATTTACATCCTTTTGAATAATAATGTATCTCATGCTTATCTTTATCTGTTTTCCATTCATTTATGTGTTTAACAGATCATAGTTAAGGAAGCCATTAGACCCTCCACAAATAGCAACCAATCAATTCTCTTTTCAATACAAACTTCCCTGATTAAATGATTCCTCCATGTAGGAGAGATTTTCCCAAGCTTGACATCCATTAGCTTGCATTGAGCTATCCTAATTTTAAAGAAGTCATCTAAGGGGTTTGGCCAAGCCTAAGGGCCCTAGGATTCAAAAGGACCAAATAGAAACTAAGATCACAACCAATGATAGTGTTGTAATATTTTAGAAGGGTTTTATTTAGTAGAGTATCCCAAAATTATTTACAATTTTAAGAGGGATTGCATATATTTATCAGCATGAAAGCCATACCCAAAAACTATGAAGAGACATCGACCCCCAGAATAGAGTACATTATCTGAAAAGAATTTGTAACCTTGATATGATGAGTCCTCCAACCTATAGCCATGCCACCAATTAAATGACCTCATGCATCTAAGGCCATAAATTTCCATCCTCTCTGTAAATTTTCAAGACAAGAAGAAATATGGATATTGCTACCAAGAGTATCCTGAAGAAAAATGATATCCAGATCATTTCCTTCATTCTATCTATCTAGAAATTTCTTTTTGAGGGTAGAGGATAAACCCCTATAGGTAAAATACATAATTTTCTTATTTGAAATCCCAAATAGGTTGGGCTTACTCTAAGGGCCCCCTTGATAGACTATTTTTTTCTTGCAGCAAGATCTACACAAACTTTCTCTTTAGCTAAGCAAATAAAATATTTTCTTCCATGACATGATAAGGGCACATAGTGAGGATCGAAGAAGGAGAGGAAAATTGGGTTGGAAAAATAAATAAGGAGGATAGAGGGACCTGAGATGCATTAGAGGAAACACACAATACACAAACATGGTATCAAAAAGTGACTTAGATATAAGTGGGGAAGGGACAGGAGAGGTAAATTTATCATCAAAATAAATATTGACTAGTGTTTTCTCAACCAAACCAAATTCAAATACCGTCCACAGAGCAACATGATAACCATATTTGAATCCCTGAGAGTGCAAGTTGGAAGAGGACACCATATGCTTTATAGAGAGAACCTTATGCTCATTAACTACGACTAGTGGCTCTCTAGATCGATTCAACTTTTTCCACATAGGGAGCACACACTCTTTTGCAAGGTGCCAATGTTTATGGAACCTCCAATATTTGAATGAGATGCCCTCATAATCAAGAATCAACAATGCCACCATAGGGCCCATGTTGATAGAGCCCAAAATCCCTCCCCGAAGATAAACATTCATAAGGATGTAGTAAAAATACATGTCACCATAGTAATAGAGGATGAATCTTGCTTAAGATAGCTCCCCAATATCCATAAAGATAAGCTCATGCCACGGATGTGTTGGAAGGCTTGGTATATGAACCCATATAGGGACGATATTAGAATGCTCACACTTGGTGTCGAAAAGGGGAGACCAAAGTTTGAAGATGGCCATCATAGATTCGACCTTCCAAACCCGACCTAGAATGACTTTTGTATCCAATTCATCTTCTAAGATGAGGATAATCCACCCCTTGACTATTCATGCATACAAGGGGTTTTTAAGCACCTTCCTCACCTCTGATTCTTCCTGGGTCGTGAGAAAATGAGAACCAAACATTCTACCTTTAATCTGACTCACCACCAATGTCCAACTTAAGTGCTCTCCCTACTCCAAAGAAATGTTTTCACCTAGAGACAAAGCCATTTGTAATTGCTTAGATTGTTTTACACAATGTTCCTTTTCTTATTTTCCCTAAAATATACTTTGGTATTTTCTAGCAAGACCTCCAAGAAAGGTAGAGAAAGAAATTTTACCGAGATTTCGAGCATCAAGTCCCTCATTTAGTGATCTCCCATCATCAGTCAATATTGGTCATTCCTTCAATAAAATGCTCATTGTAAGGAGGTCCAGAGGAATGTTGGGTGGGGAAAGTGTAGGATTCACCTCGGGGAAGAGAAGGCCCTCATTGTAACCATGAATATTTGATACACTGGGGAATGCAGCAAAACAACAGGGACCAAACACCAAATCTCATATTTCTTTGAACTGTGATTGAGAAACCAATGGTAGAGAAAAACAAGTGCTTCCAGAAGGAAACAACAAATACTCAGAGCCCTCAACAGTGATATTACCACACCCATCCATTGAGCCTCCATCCAATGGAAAACTATAATTTATCACCAGGTGTAAGGGACACCATGAAATGTGGGGCTAAGAAGCCTGAGGAAGCAGAGCTTTCTGACCAAAATTGGCTAAGATCCCTCCCATTCTAAGTTTTGTGACCAAAAGATGTTGGTTGGGCCCAACAAGCCTGAAAATGTTACGTGTCAATCACATAATCTAGGGTAACATTAGCCCCCATAGACGGGGGAAAAATCATTGCTACGCTTGAAGAAACTCCCAACGATGGCCTATGGCACAAACTGTCTGATGCCCTAACAGAACCCACAAAACCCTAGTAGGAAAACAAAGGGTAAAAGCATTGAAAGACAAGGTAAACAATTGCAAGTTATGAATAATGAAAGGGATAAAACACAGTCATTGTCGGATAGAAACTCCCCATGACCACAGGGAGTCCATGCAAACAATGAAACTAAAACCCTAACAAATTTTTCATTGTCATTGTCCTCTTGTGCCCACTGGCTCTCATTTCCCATTCAAACAATTTATTTAAGTATTTTTTTTTTAATATAAGAATTATACATATTCCTCATAGACAAAAATCAAAATATAAGATTTTTTAACTTTTAGTTACTTTATTTCTCTCTAAAGTTAATATAAAATTATGTTACTTCACGTAGGTATCAAAATATTTATTTATGGCTAAGAGTGAGAATGAAATATTTTTACGACATCTCCTACACACCAAACATGTTTTTTCATTTTTATTTCTTATTATAGCCAACAATGGCTTTTTAGATAATATTTTATTTTATTTTAAAATCTACACGTGCCAACTCCATGTTGAACATGAATGGAATCACATTGCTCTCACACTGGGCTATATAATGTGTATCTTGACGCAATCAATCATTTTAGGGTTTTCCCTAGTAACGACTGCATGGTTTGCATATCGTATATATTTTAATAGATTTCTCATATTTCCTTCAAACCAATGTTATAATATGCATACTTGCTATGCTATTTCATAATTTTGGTCATAATAAACAATCAAGGAATTATCACAAAAGTTATGATCATTTTACACTAGCCACCTCAAACGTTTGCCACATAAAAGAACTCCATTGAAAAGTAAGTTAACTCTATGAATCTTGATTCTAATTTTGGTTTTCACAAGGAAAATATATCCTAAAGGGAATCAAATAACCCTAGTGTTGAGGAATACATAAAATAAATATGTCTAAACATCCAATATTGTGGAGAATAAATGTATAAATTAATTTACAAGATAATGATCACATATTGTGAAACTCATATAGACTTAAAAATGAAGAGATAATGGCACTTTCAATTGAAGAATATGGGAAACCATACTTAGATGGTTTCATGATAGAAAGAAGGATAACATAATCAACGAGAGATTATTTTCATGTAACAATTTCCTTTTACAAAGTCATCAATGGATTCAATAAAAGAAACAAAGTATAATTTCATTAATGTTAATTTGGCTAAAATATTGAAAGTTCTAGCGAAACAAATTCAAAGAACATATTCTAAGGGACAGAATGTTCAAATATTTGAAGTTTTGAAGATTATCATGGATTAATATTTGTTGTATTTATATTTTCATATTATATAGATGATGTGGATATTGTTTTGTTATATCCTTAAATGAACTTAGTTGGTACAATTAGTATTAATGTGAAAATGAAAATTTTGAAGCTTTCGTACAAGAAAGGTAAATTACATTACATGATATTTCTGTTACTAAACAAAAAGGCTGCAAAAGGGAACTTGAAGAAAGTCCTTACACAAATTAATTTTGGTACCTAGTGAAACATTTGATGAAGAGTTGGAGATTGAATCAAAATAAGAGCCTATAAAAGAACTTGATGAAAATCCCCACAAAGGTCATATAAAGGAGGAAGAAGCTAAGGAGATAATTGTCTCAAAAGCACCACATAATGAAGAGTTAATGAAAGAAGAACTTATAACTAAGGTGGTTGCATATCATCACCCATGCCACTAAAAGAGACAACAATTGTCAAGAAAAGGGAATGAGCATTAGAAAACTCACTATGAATCAACATAAAAATAGAAAGGAAACTAGTATGGAGACACATGCAGGACTAAAAGAAATGCATCAAGTAGCAAAATAAAGATATTGATCCTAAGGAGAAACCAAAATAAAATTTGAGGAAAAGTCACAACTAGACCCCATGTCCACATTTGTAATGACCTTGGTGAAAATTCCATGTAAGAAAAAGTAAAAAAAAAATAATAACCATGGTTGATGGGACACTTATTCCAAGTTGAATGTTGGGAAAAACATCCTAGAGGGTGTTCACTTCGGTTCATTATGGCTAAGGAAATGACAAAGGCTTGGGAGAGGAAAAATGGAATTTTTTGCACATTATTTATGAAAATAAGGGAAATTAGGAGAAAAGGGAGATGAAAGGTCACATGTTGTATGTGAGGAGGAAAATGAGTAAAATAATGGAAAATGAACAAAATAGTGGCTTCTTCTATAAAAAGGCTTTTGAGGATTAGTTGGAACCTTTTGTTAGTGCATTTTTTGGAGCTCTCTCTCTCTCTCTCTCTCTCTTGGACACTTAGAGTTTTTGGAGCATTTTGGTATTGGACCAAGAAATGCAAGAAAGAAGGAAAAAGGAGGAAGCAAGAAAGGAGGAGCAGGAATCAAGCAACTACAACAGGATTCTTGGCAGGTATCGATTTGCATGTGTATTTTCCTTGCTAGACCTGGCATGCATGGTATTGTGTATGGTTCCTTTTCGTATTGGCATGGGTTTTTGCCAAGTGTGACAATATTTTCATCCTAACCTTGCCATTTCCGGATAGCCATGGTGTTGTGGAGCTCTCATGTTTTGGTTAGTTGGATTATTGGATGGATTCGAAGTTGAGAGTGGTGGTTCTCCGAATTGATATAGCACATGACCCAGTAACCCTTGAACCGGACTATGGGTTGCAGTAAATCCAGATAGTGTGTTGCCTTGGTAGGCCTAGGAATCCTTGACCGGTGAATGGTGGGATATATGGTAAATCTTAGAGATAGTTTTCTCTCCATCAGACCTAGAAATCTCTGGTTTGGGATATATGGTAAAGCTTGGAGAGTATGTCTCGGTTTAGGGCCTAGTGGCCCCTGATTTGAACCATGGGTTGCGGTACATCCTAAGAGACTAGGAGAGAGGAAAATTCCTCAAGGTTTAAGCGGAGATAATATGGTGATATCCATGCTTCTTTTGCCCTAGTGATCGGGTGTAGATCATGGTAAAGTTGGTTATGACATGTTTTTGTGTTGGCCTGGTGATCTAGGATAGATCACGGTAAAGCCTGATTTCTATTGATGAGGGTGAGGTGGTTTAGCCTCAGGATTCCCTGGTTGGTTTTTCAGTTTGATTCACACATTCATGCTTCGAATATGGTATGGGGATGATTGGATGAAGAGAGATTTGGCTCAGCCAATCTATGGTCGGGTGGAATGTGGAATTCCGATCTCCGGTTGGTTTTTACATTTAATAATGAAAAGCTCATTCCTTTGGTATTTGGTATGAAAATGTATTAGTTTATGTATGGATTTTATTATTATTGTATCCATTGTATTTATGTTGTTATTATGTTGGTTATAAGCATGTATTTTATTAGTGATGATGTATGGATTTATCCATGTTTTTACTTGTAAATGAATGCACATTATATCTATGGTCAAATATATTGTATTGCAGCTAATGATGTAAGGGAGAAATGCTTCTTAGCGATTCTCGAATAAGTATGAGACCATTATGTTTAAATTTGTTGTTTACACTTGTAGATGCAATGTTTGACATGTTTGACGAAATGGCTATCATGGCTAGGAGGGGTCGAGATGAGTTCTCGGTGATGTGATTGTTTTCATACATTTTTTTTTAATGATATTTATCGTCTCCTAAAGTTTCATGAAATTTTGGATAGTGACCTGGACTCTAGGGCTGAATAGGTGGCACAAATCCTGAAGTTCTAGGCAGGAAAATGACCAATTGGGGCCCTAGCCACATGCTTGTTGTGTTGTGCCTGCAACTATAGGCTCCCAACTGCTACCTTGCCTTGCCATGCCTGCGGGTATGGTCTAAAAGGTTCAAAAAGTTAGTCTCCCTCGGGGGTCACGGGTCTGGAAGGTTGGGTTACCTCCTGGGAATGTTGTTGATGTTGTGTAAGTTTGTAAGAAGAAATAATATATTAAGGGATAGTTGGCATAAACCCATATAAATATCCATAGAAAAATATAAATACACATGAATATCATTGTATTTAGACATGTTAAATGTATTGTATTATAATAAACATGAATTGTGCAGTGATTCCTTAATAAAGTGTATTTGATGATGTCACTCAACTTTAAGGGTTCTTCTCTATATTCTTGTGTTGTTTATGTTGTGTATGCATTTGATATTTATATAGTCTAAGGGTTTATTTTTGAAATTAATGATTTAAATATGAAGGTTCACCACATATAATGTCGAGGTTAAATAAGATTACATAATGACTATGTATTGTATTGTAGAGTGGTTTTATTAATACAATAAGAAAAAGGTGTAATTATGAGTTTGTTGGTTTTCTTGATTAATGATTTTATGGGTAAATATTTGTGCATATTGTATATATGTGTGTCATTGTTTTTGTCTATTTTAAGATTATATAAGCACTCTCTTTCTTGAATAGATTCATCAAACCCTTTAAACCACATTGTACAGTATACATAAGATGCATTTATTCAACCCCAATGAAACAATCATTTTTTTGTGGGTATCCCCTAATATATCATGAGCCAAAAAAGACTCTCAACATGAAGAAAACCCTATAGGAAATCATTCTAGAAAAGCACTTCGCACATTTATTTTATGCATTCGACAAATTACAAGATAATTTAGTCTCTCCTTAATAAAGAAATAAATGATAAAACATTGGTAAAAATTATGGGACTTGTGATGGCCTACGATATTTGCATAACAATCTCTTCATATAGGGCTTAGAGTATACAATTATTTATTTATTTTTCCCGTGGAAAATCAAGGTAGGTTCACCCAAAGGCACCACACCCCATGGCCAAACTAATCCAAGCCTAATCACAAGGACCCATGACCTCCCAATAGCAAGGTGTTTTTAGCAACAGGACCTCAACCAATTAAGCCAACCCTCAGAGCTAAAGACTTAGGATATACATACTAAGCTTAACTCTTAAAGCTCTTAAATTGCAAGTTCATCTAAATACAACAAACCAAAACCCCTTGACATACCTTACCAATTCTTCTAAGTTTTAATTACACCTCTTATCAATCTTGCCATTTAAAAATCACTTTTTCTTATAACCATAATCATCAAAACCCCGAATCTTCTAAGTTTTAGATTTCACCTCTCATCAATCTTCCCATTCCCATTTTAAAATCACTACTCATTTAAAATCACTTTTTCTTATCATTATTTAAATAAAATTGATTATTAATTTAAATTCGAAATTTTAAATTACTCATCAATCTTCTCATTTAAGAATCACTTTCTTAAAAGAAAAAATGATCATTCATTGGAATGTCATGAAATTTAATAACAAACTAAATTAATTAAAAATATTTCGAAACATTTTCAGATAAAATATTACAGGACTCTTGAAGATATATGACCTCCAATCCAACTTAACCTACAGCTTATTAAAATAAGGAAACATTGGAGGAAAGTGACAATCAAAGTCAAGGAAAATTGCCATAACTTTAATGAAATGAGGCAAGGGAGATACCTTGAGATTATGTTCACCATATCCTGTTTGAGCCCGAGACAACGCAATGACACCATGTGGTAAGAGAGGGGAACCCACCCACAATACAAGACAATAAAGAAGAGTATTGCATGTTATGGTTCCACCTTGAGATTATGTTCACCAGCTGCTGTTTGAGCTAGAGACAACGCAATGACACCATGTGCTAAGAGAGGTGAACCAACTCACCATTACAAGACAATAAAGAAGAGTAATGCATGGGATGGTTCCAAACATACAAAACATAAAAATATAATGCACACCTTTCTGAAACTAGACAATGATGAAAAGTAATTTTACCAACAACATTGAAAATGAAGCAACGTTGACATTAAACCACCATTACTCCAACCTTGTGTAAATGCAACTCCAACTTGATTATACAAATTCCAACAACCAACCCAAACATTTCACTGGACATGCTTGTGTATATACAAAGGAAACTTGACTGGACTGATTTAACCTCATAGGATTTCCGAGAGAAAATAACTAACAACCTGCAAGCCCACTAACCTCATGTTTGCACGTCGGAGTCGGTGTGGATATGAAGTTGTTTCCTCCTGTAAGTTCAGCCATTCCTTCTTCGCTGCCTGCTTGTCATCCAAATCAGATCATTAAGTTATCATGAACAGGGATTTATTTGGATGGAAAGATGCAGATTTAACGATAGAAATTCTAGGAACATACACCCAAATTGGGTCCCTTTGCAGTACTGTAATGGTATGTTATCTTTTTCGTCTGGCTGTGGTGTTCCTGATTTATTGCAATGATTGTCTTTCTTATTGTCAGTCACGCGGCCAATGGCTTCCCCACGTGGTAGCTCGGCAGACTATGTAGTGGATTGCTTCCTGTCTTTTCTGTAATAATAATTTCAGAACTCTGCATTGATGGCTGGAGCTTTATATTGGATAGCAAGGTACGCATTTCTACTAGCAAAATGACCAGGGGACAACTAGACTCTGGATTTAAAAGGACTGTAAGTGCTAAATATATGGTCGCCAATTTTTTGTTCCCTTTTATTCAATTTTATAAAGATGGGTTGAGATCCTGTGCGAATGAATGAATGAATGCATGCAGAGTGATCTGTTCAGTGAAACAACGTATAAAGCATGGGAATGTATCTGCTAATCTCGTTTGATTGCATGTTCAGTCCTTTCATTATGAATGATGTCATAGTGTTGTGTGCTCTCCATTTGCAGGTATAACGTTTGGATCCCGTTCAACCCACAATAGAGGTTTACAGAATATTATAAGGCAAAAGCTCTGTCACCAATACATTGGAGCAGATCTCAAGACCTCGGGTTGAGAAACGTTCCTCATATTTTAAGAAGTAACTTTTCTAAAATGTCTTGTTGCATAAGCAAAATCCTGATAGATGTAAAGAAAATAGATGTAAAACCCGATATTATCTTCTCTTTGCAGAGGTAGCTTTTGTAAAATCTTTCAGTCAGAACCTTAGCTATTTGAGCAGAGCTTGGGACAAAGAACTCACCTATTGTGGCTAGACTTTGATCAACTTCGATTGAAGCATTCATCAGAGTAATTTACACAAAGGTAAGTTCCCAATTTCTGTAGATCATTATCTAATCTGTAGAGAGTTTGTCTAAAATTTCGGTATACCCGTGCTAGACCTACAATATTAGGAATATCTGATACTACCGGGTTGGTAGCCATAATCATACATTTATGAATATCGTATGACAGGTTAAAATAGAAGAAATGGGGGCTTCTTCCATCTTTTTGCCATGCTGCGTTTTGTTGATATTGTTTGGCCCAATAGTTTATGGCGAAAATTTAAGGAATGGAGCACTTCCAAAGTCAGGAGAAATGAAAAGACTTGAATTAATTTCCGGAAGGAAATTTGGTAAAAGTCATAGTTTCAGCACAAGAGAAAAGTTGGTTACAGTACTGGAATCCAGAAAAATGGAAGAGAAGGGCGTACTAATCCAAAGGAGGTCGCTGGCAGAGGATACAACTAAGGATGAAAGTCCACTGTTACAAAAGCCCGAAACAAAGAAGGCTGAAGATAACACAGAACACCGAAAGAAACTACAAATCCAAGCCGCTTCATCAAAAGGAACAGAAAAAAATGGTCAAAATTCTTCAAAGCCAGAGGATGGAAGTGTAAAAGATATTTCAATCAAGGAGATGATCCATCCTGATCACAGTGCCTTAGGAGTGAAGGGCAACAGTGCTGAGAGATCTGAGACAAAGGTAGAAAAATTACATGATGGTGAGAAGATTAATAATGTTCAGCAATCATTTAAGAACAGGGCAGAGAAGAAATCCGGTAATGAAAATGAGAATACAACAGAGGATAAAAGTCAACTGTTACAGAAAATAGGAATAAAGAAAGGTGAAGATGAGACAGAAGTAAGAAAGCAGGTACAAATCCAAGTTGCTTCATCAAAGAGAACAGAAGAGATTAGTCAAACTTTTAAAGAGCCAGAGGATGGAAGTATAAAAGAAATTCCTGTCATGGAGACGATCCATCCCGATCACAGTTCCTTGGGAGGGAAGGACAAGGATGCTGTGATATCTGAGGTGAAGGAAGAAAAAATACGGGATGGCGTGAAGGTTAATAGTGTTCAAAAGCCATTGGAAAACAGAACAGAACAGAATAATAATAATGGAAGTGTGAATGCAACGAAGGATGAAAGTCCCCTGTTACAGAAAACAGAAACAAAGAACGCTGAGGATCAGACAGAACAAGGCAAGAAATCACAAATCCAAGCTGCTTCATCAAAGGTAACAGAAGAACTTAGTCAGAATCCTATAAAGGCAGAGGATGGAATTGTAAAAGAAATTACAGTCACGGAAAAAATCCATCCGGATCATAGTACCTCAGGAGGGAAGGTCAGCGATGCTGAGGGATCTGGGCGGAAAAAAGAAGTACAAGATGCTGAGAAGGTTAAGAGAGTACAGAGGCCATTGAATAACGGTACAGAACAGAATACCAATAATGCTGGAAAAAATATTAGAGGCGAACCAGCAAAGGACACTGAGAAAATAACTACAGCCGAAACTCTCCCAAATGCAACAAAAGCCCAAACACCAGAATTTCAAAACATGAGTAATTCTGCAAAGACAGGAAAGGAGACTTCTGAAAGAAATGAAGCTGAAATGCATGCGAATTCAGCAGAAAGCCATGGCGTTAGATCAAGAAAGGCTGCAAATTCTACAAGCACAGAAGCTCAGAAAACCGAAAGCGAGGAAGCCAGAAGCCTGACAGATTCTGCAAATCTTCCAATACAAAAAACTATAGATGAAATGCAGAAAGAACGAGGAATCGACGCTGAAGCCATCGCGAATTCCTCTGTCAACAAAATGGAGGCGGTGAAAAATACAGAGATCAAAAGCTTGGCGAATTCCTCACTCGCCGAAATGCCAGAAGAAAAAGAAACCCTAACACGCTTTGTATATAACAAAACGCGTAAAATTGAAAGCACGGGGAACGACAGCTTCTCGATTTCTACAGACGCAGAAAATGAGAAAATGGAAAGCTCTGTAGCAGAAGCCCTCTCAAATTCTACAGAAAGCGATATAGAGCAAGCAGGAACAGTAGAAAATTCTATAGAGAAAGCAGAAAGTACAGAATCCGAAACCATGGAAGAGCCAGAATTAAAGCAAGCCGAAAGCTCAGAAGATTCTACAGAAGCGGAAGCTCAAAGAACAGAAGGCATTGAAGAAGAACTCTCGGAAAATTCTATAGACACAACGGCCAACACGGAATTCCAAGATTCCACGAATTCTACATCCACAGAAATGCCAAGGAAAGCTCAAATCTCAACGAACAACAAAGACGTAGAGATCCAAGGCCCCGAAGACGAATACAATGATTTAGTTCAAGAATTCACGGATCTGCCATCAAAATTCCATGACACGGCAGAGAAAGTCGCGGATCAGCTGATGCCAGGGATCCAGAAGTTCTCCAACAGATCAAAAATATATTTCAGCATTGCCAGCGAAGAAATCGCCCATGGATTCCGCCCGCTGGTAGGACAGCACTATGCCCCCTTCCTAGCATCGGGGATCTCCTGCATTTTCATACTGCTTCCCCTCCTGGTGGGCATTGCCGTGTTCGAGCAAATCAGGGCCTTCTTTCCATTGCAGAAGGTCATATTGCTGGCTAACATATACCTGGCCAATTACTTCGCCGCGCTCGTGTTGACATCATTCATCATACGAATGGAGCCCATGGAGTTTTTCTTCAAGAATTCTTTGTCGGGCTATATATACATGCAGCTGCTTCAGGGCTTGGGGATTCTTCTTTATCTGTCAATGCAATGCTTCAACGTGTTGGCTATCTGTTCCAGGCGAACAACCCTGTTGGCCAAATTGACTTCTGTTGTCCAGCTATCTGTGGCCGTCTGTATCAGTTTGCACTATTACTTGACTGTTTTCCATAGGGCCATGGCGCAGAAACCGCCCAGAACTTGTTGGAGAGTTCATGGCATTTACAGTCTGCTCTTTGGTATACTCTGCTTGCTCTCCAGGATAAGACATGGGAAAAAGGAGTATGTGCAGGTAGCAGAGTACAACACTGACAAGAAAAACTGAACACACCAGTGAATTGGATTCCCTGTAATTCTATTCCTTTGTTAGGCATCATGACAAAATGAGACCATTTACTGCAATCTCAAATGGTATTTTGCTTCAATCCAATCGCATTTTCTACTGTCTCTATTTTTTTGTGAGTTTGAAGGTTAGATTAAATATTGAACTCTTGGGCTTGAGCGAATTTAAATAGGTGGGCGCATTATTTTTTTTTATAAATTTTTAGTTAATTTTTTATTTTCTATTCATAACCATGAATGAAAGATTATTAATAATATAAAATAACAATAAATAAAAGATAGTGATAGTGTTAAATATATTTAATTTATTTTTTATGTTTCCTACGGTTGCAGTGATATGTTTAAGGAATATGTATGATTTTGAAATAACATGCATATATATATATATATGAGTGATTCTATAATTAATTAATTTGGTAATTATATAAATAAGTATGTTAATTTTTTTCGAAAGTAAAATTAAAACGATTTTATAATTGAAATGATTTTATAGGTGTGAGAGAGAAAAATTGTAAATAGGTTCTGAGTATCATAATTTTATGTAGCGGTTATGAATAAAAATTAAAATTATTTTATATTTGTGTGAGAGAGAAATTGTAATTAGGCTTTGAGTATTATAGTTTTATGTATGGTTATGTTAAGTGGATAAGGAAACTTTATGCTTTATAATAATGGATTTTTTTATAAGAAGGTGCGATTCTAAATTATTTTTTAATTTTAATGTGTTTTTTTTTGTTGATTAAGAGTTGGTATTATTTAAACATTAAAAAAACACAATTAATAATCATGATTTTTTTCTCTTCCCATTAGAACTAGGTAATAATCTCTCTAGTGTCTCCACCTAATATCGGGAATCTAGAGTACATTGATATACCACTATGATGCTCGTGGTCAATAGTTTCCAAGAATCCAAGGACTACCTCATTCACCCATATGATCCAGGCAATACAACCTCCAGTTTCTCTACCCAATATCGAGAATCTAGAGTACACTCATATACCATTATGTAGCCCACAACCAACTATCACGTAGGATCCAGAGTCCACAATGCATCCACATGACCTATAGGAATCCAGAGTGCATTGTGTCTCCACCCAAGCACATTCAAGTTAGGAAATCTAGAACACCCACATCTCCACCCCACAATTGATTCAATCCAAAGTTGTTGAAGCTCCACTCCACGATCAGTTTAGGGAATCTAGAGCTTATGGTGCTCCACCCTGGCAATAATAGAGAGATCCAAAGGCCTAATAGTCTCCACGCACTTTGCACATCAAGAATCCAGAACTCAATGCCTCCACCTGTCTCCTGCAAGAATCCGAAGCACACTACCCATTCCAGCTTATCGCCTCCATGGGAATCGAGAGAGATTATCTCCACCTATTATCAAAATAATTAGGAATCCATAACTCTATTCAAGCTCCACCTGATGATACACAACAGGAGTCTAGAGCATATGCTCCCCTTATGGGCCTTGTTGTCAATATAGCACGTGCACCCATAACCCAATTCTCGAGTTTGTGGTTCCTTCAACTTGTCCATGCTCATCCTCGCATGTCGTAGATCACACTGCTCCCAGGCCTAAGAAACCCCCATCTCGAGTGGTCTACCTATCGTAAAGTGGCATATGTGTCTCATCCTTTGACAAATGATTCCATTTGCAATTAGGGTACCTACTGACATAACCTTCATCCTTCCCTATACACAACCCTGATATACATATGAGTGTCAAAATCAATTGATAATAAAATCATAAATTAGAAAGAATTCTCTCTTGCTCAATGGACACCTCACACAATCGAGAATCCCATTGTATAACTTTACTATGTTATCCCAAACATGGCATTCATACATGCATTAAATTCATGAGTATACTCAATCATTAATACACAAGAATGATCCCTCACAACAACCCATTAGTTAGAATGAAATTTCATACATTCATCTAATCATCAACATATTCATTAACATAATACATATTCACATATGACAAATAAAATCAAGGTTAATACATTCTCATGTATCCATTCAAAGCTTGCATTCATTTGGGACATCAGTTTTCCAACTAAACCCAAAGGAATTCTTCACCCAAATTCATTTCCTTTCCTTTTTTTTTCTTTTACCTTGCCATCATCAACACCACCAACTGATATCATTGTTGTTGCAATATTCAACAACTCATTTTCCTTTGCACTTTTGTTTTGTTCACACACGGTAAATTTTCGGCATAGGTATATATCCTTTATCCATGTCCATTGCAACACTTAGGAGCATCATTACAACATAGCTTCCAATAAGGGTCTTTCATGCTTGCTTTCCTAATGGTGTTCCATGTTGCCTAGAACTTGTTAAACAACCTCATTGTATCATCTAATCATGGAAAGTATAGTTTCTATTTCCATGCAATCCACATAGTCATGATGTTTTTAAAGCTAAGTGACTTATCTTCCTATTATAAATTCTTGGCCAAGCATCTGGTTTCAGGTATTCAAATATATTGAAAGAAAATTTTGCACTCATAATTTACAGACTCAGAATGTTTGAGTGACTCATACTTTATTCACTTAGAGGATCAGTGTAAAGCTGCAACCTGCGCAATCTAGCATCACTCTATGAAGAAGAGGAGAAATAGAAAGCTCACTAATTGCTCAAAATACTAGAACAACTCAGCATGAGTATTATGAGGGACACAACCTCTCATTTATAGTATTCTCACCCGGTGTCTGGTGACCTAAGACTGGTGACTACCAGTCATTATTGAAACCCTAAAATAGATTCAGGTGCAAGTGGAAAACTTGCATTATCTCATCCCTTAATGGTCCGAAGACATATGGGGACCGAATCAAATACTTATGCCTAAAATAGAACTGTGGGTTATGGGCCCACTACTACTTCCTTTCCAGCTGGTTGGTCTGCTACTTCTCTTGTAAGAAGATCTGCTACGCAGTTCAGGTATCCGGGCTTATGCTCAATGCCAAAGTCATAACCGTCAAGACAGGCTGCCCATCTTAGAATACAGACATTGTTATCTACGAGATCGTGGTTTGCTTTTATCATGCCTAGCATGATTTTGAGATCGGTTCGGACCAGAAATTTTACTGGTTTAAGATAAAGCCTAAAATGACTGATGCTCTTTTTTACTGCGAGCACTTCTTTGTGGCTTAAAGGATAGTTAAGTTTGGCTCCATGGAATGTTCCTAAAGTGTAGCCGCATATCTCTTCTTTGCCATCTAAACATTCTAATAATACTCTTCCCCATGCAAAAGTTGATGCATTTGTTTCAAGGATGTAAGATTCTTCATTTGTTGGGAGTTTGAGTGGAGGAAGTTGCTAGACTTTCTCCTTGATTTTTTTCACCGCTTGAATCATGGCTTGGTTCCATGGGATCAGTGACTTCTTCAATCTTTGTTGCAGGACAACTAAATCTTGAGCTTGTCCTTTATACAATCGTCTAATATAATTCAGACTTCCAAGAAATCTTTGCAGTTGAGTTTTGTCTAGGATTTGCTCTGGGAAATTCTGTAGGTTTAGAAGAACATGGTTTTGTAGTGTGATACTACCATCAGAAATATTTAAACCTAAGAAGTCTACATTTGTTATTCCAATCTCCATCTTGGATTTTGATAGAGCTAATTTGTGTTTAATACAATGCTCATGAAATATTTGGAGATGCTTCAAATGTTCTTGGATATTCTTAGAATAGACAAGTAAATCATCAATATAGATAACTAACCAGTCTAATCCTCTAAATACATCATTCATTGTTTTTTGAAATTCATTGGGAGCATTCTTTAAACTGAAAGGCATTACCTTCCATTGGTATTGTCTGTGTGGGACAACAAAGGCTGTTTTGTAACAATCCTTGGCAGCAATTCCAATTTGGTGGAGACCAGATTTTAGGTCGAATTTGCTGAAGATGTTACAACCTTTCATCTTTTGGAGAAGTGATCCTTGATTTGGCAATGGATATGCTATATTTTTCAGCACTACGTTCAAGGGTTTGTAGTTGATTACCATTCGGGGTTGGCCTCTTTTGATTTCTGAACGTTTGTTAACATAGAAAGCTTGACATGCCCAGGGACTTTTTGATGGTTCAGTCAAACCCTTCTCAAGGAGATCATCTATCTCCTTTTGGTAATATTCTAACTCTGTTGGACTCATCAAAGTGGCTGATGCCTTCTGTGGTCGGATCTGAATGCCTTCGGTATATGGTAGATCAATCACATATTTTTCTCTTGCCTAGAAAGCATTGGGGATATCTGATAAGCACTGCTGGATGATCTTTTCAGAGATAGTTTGTAGGTATTTCCTGTCGATGTTCCGTGGCAAAGGAAATGATCCTTTTTTTTTTTTCTGTACTTCGTCGATTTTTAGTTGTTCTTGTTCCTATACATGGAGAACAAAGAATGTACAAGTGGTTTAGGGGGGATCTATACAGTCTTACCAGAGATAGTTATAGAGAATAGGAGTTTCTAGTAATCAATAGATATGGGAGACCAGCGAGTAAAGAACTCTGAACCTAAAATGATGTTGGCTGGGATATTTTCAAGTTCAATGAATGTACAATGAACTGGATGGTCCTGGATAGATATAGGGAAATCAATAACTTGGTGAGGAATTGAAACATGGAACCTGTTATGGTAGCTCCACCCTCCATTGATTTCTCCCAATAATATGAAGGAATTGAAAAATGGCGAGCTAAATTGAGTTGTGCCCAGGAATCAAGTAAGCAATCTAAAGAATATGGTTTACAATCAGGGGGACAAAATGTAAGAGGAATATAGAATTTTGGTTGGCTAGCTAAAGCAATAGATTTTCTAGGAAAAAATTGGGTTAGGTCTAGGGATTCTGGTCTTTGGGCATATTCAGGAGGAGAACTAGGTTCTTCTTCAGATAAATGCTTAGGAGAGTCAAACGTACCTGATAAGATCTGCTGAAGATCTTCGTCGGATGAGTCGACAATTTCTCTTTCAAGATCATATAAATAATTTTTTCATTTTTTAACTTCCTCAGCAAGTGCTCTGATCTTGTCTTGTTTAGCCTTTATCTAGGCTCTAAAAGAGTCACAAGTAGCTCTTTTAACTTTTTTCCTTGGAATATGCTTAGAAGTTCTATTTTCTTCTAACTCGTCTGGGTGCCAATCTGATGGGACTAAATAAAGAATTTCTTTCTCTATTTCCTTGTTTGTCATAGTTGCAAAAGATGATGGTCTGGTAGCCTGATTTGCTTGAATGGCTGATTCTATCCGATTGATCTGCTTTTGAATGCACATCCTTAGATTCATCTGAAATGGAGGAGTGTCTTTGATCTGCTTTTTGAGTTCTTTGAGCTTATCAGTAGAATTTTGAAACATACATAATTTGTAACTCTGTAAGCTAATATCATCATCTGAACTATCATTAGGACCAGAAACTTCTTGGTCTTATTCTTCTTCTTCTTCTTCTTCTGGATAATAGATTTCTCCATAAGGTTCTTCCTCAAGATTACAATAGAACAATTCCCACATTGATGGTTCTAGATTGCCTTGGAACAAAGATGCAAGCTTTGGCTTTCTAGCTTTCTGTGGGCAGGCATTTGCCCAGTGTCCTTCTTTGTTACAAATAAAACACTTTTGTGTTTTAGAAGGAGTCGTTCATTGTCTAAAGAAAGCTTTTATTTTTTGAAATGGTTGTTTCCATCTCTTCTGTTGTGGCCCTCTGTAAGATTCTGACTGAAACTTACCCTTTTGATCCTTGTACTGTTTTTGTTTGGAAGAGCAGTGGTAGACTGGATCTCTGTTAAAACTTCCTTTCCCCCAATTGGGTAATTGGCCAATTGTTTGGCATAATCGATTAGTAAAGAGTTTTTCATTCTCTTTAAAATCTTTATTGAGTCTTTTAGCCAAATAATGTTCTTCTATTATTTTCTTGATATGACCATGAGAAATCGCTAGAGTCATACTTTGGAGCTGGATATGCTTTTATTTAAAGTATAAATTCATAGCAGCAGGCAAAGCACTTGGCATACTTTGAATATACATCTTGATATAAGCAGGATCTGCATAAGCATTTCCTCTAATTAACCAGTCTTTCATTTGGAAAAAATATTCGTGTAACAATTCAAGATTACCAAGCTGGTTACTAAGAAATAACTGTGTAAAGTGTTCTCGATCTTCATCAACAGTTAATCCTACAAACTGAGCTCTCAAAGAAGAAAGTAATTATAGATTGGGATCATCATGATTTAAAATTGAATTTTTAGATTCAATAGTAGCATAATGCCACCATGTGTTAGCTAATCTTCCAAACCCATTCATAATCATTTGTGAAATGTCTCTTTGTGTAAGAGTGGGGTTATCTATTTGTTTTTTGGTTGCCCAACTAGCTATTAGAATGATTGCATTCTCAATTTCTATTTTGGGCTGGAAATTCACAAAAAACATTGGTTCTGCAAGCATTGCTTGAATGGCTGCACTCATTACTGAAACTCCTGTGTTTGCAGTATTGATTGGAGTTCTTGAGCTTTCTCAGGGTTCTTGTTTGATATACACAATATATTCTTTTATTTTGTCCTTTCTGAGCGTAGGACCCTTTTCTTGCACCTGTTGCAAGAAGATCTTGATTGTAAAACTAGCTTCATTAATTTTTTCAGCTAGTTTTGTTTCTGAAGTCTGCATCCCAAAATTCCATTCTAGGAGATCTGTAGAGGCTTGGCTAAAACTATTTGTCCTTTTTATTTTTTCCTGTGCAGTGGGATCATCCTTAAACATTGTAGACTTTCTAGGTTTATCCCGTAATGAATAATCAGGCTTTCTTATAGAATATCCTAATTTCTGAATGATTGGTGTTTTTATGGATAAAACTTGAGTTATTGCTGACAGTCTTTTGTCTATTTCCTCCTGAGCTTCAAGTAATGGAGAAAGGTCAAAAGCTTGGTGTTCTAGTAATTGGACTCTTGCTAGTATACCTTCACAAACAACCTTTTCTTCAAAGAATTCTTTTCTAACTTTGAGAACATCTCTGAGCATGTCATCTATATTTTTTGCAGTAAGATCTATCTACAAATTAGCATAGTTGAGCTGCGAGGTAGCTGTTCCAGAACTTGTAGTTGCCGAAATTGTGGAATAAGATAAAAATTCCCTTTTCTTTTGGCCATCCTCATCATACTGTCTAAAAGAAACATATGGTAGGTTTCTTCCTGGTAGATAACTTTCTTCTCATGTTTGGACTTTACTAGTCTGTGTTGCTTCTTCTCTTGGTAACACGAAAAACATGAGGATCTGAGGCCTTTCTTGCTTAGTGGCTTGACTAAGTTTTTGGATCAATTGGTTGCAAGCTGGACATTGTTGATGTTGACCTTTATGTTCAGTAGTAAGCTCGGAAGAAGAGGAGCTTACTAAATGTCTTCCAATATCTGGACTGAAGATTTCTTTTTCTTGGACCCTGAATGATTCTTGTATTTGTTTTGGGAGTTGGAAGGATTGAGTAGCAGTGGAGAAAGCAACTGGATTGGCTTTGGCTATCTTTAATTCTTCTTTGATCAGCGTAGTTTTTTAGTACTGGTCATATTTAGTTTCCCAAAGTTCAGGGTACTGGATTCTAGTCCACTCAAAATTAATAGGAATGGTGGATTTACTGGAACCTGGTTCCACCTCGCTTACAAGCTGTGAAGTTTCTCTAATATGAGATTGTAGAGGAGGCATACTATCATTTCCAAATTCGAAAATAGTCAAGGTTTCTAAGTGAATGATTTTTTATTTTCATTTCATGTCAAAGCCTTGAGGATGGATGTATGCTTGGAGGAGGTCGTATATGTAGGGGTCGTCGAGGGAAACATAGTTCTTTGGATAAACTGTACCAAAGGCTAGACCATCATGCAATTGAATTGAAAATCCTCCTATTATTTCATTATACAACTTTTTATGGTGGGTGTCTACAATGATACATAGGCTATTTACATTTATATATGGTTTGACCAATGCATTCAATTCGAATTAGATTGCTCCTAAGTGGAAATATTTATAACCTTCAGTTTTTTCCCAATCTAACTGTTATTTTTGTAATAAAGGAATTTGAGTAGGTTCATCTTGGGATGTGAAACTGATATCTATAGAGTGAAGAGGAATTTGGGTAGATGCATAGTATTTATAGAATGGCATGTTATATACTTGAGAGGGAAGAATTGGTGGTATTTTCCAATTTGAATCTAGTTCTTTCTCTAATGTAGAAATAGTAGATGCATAAGTAGATGCTTCTTTGTATGAAGATCATCTATCTAATAGAGAAATTTTTGGAACAAAGGCTTTGATTTCTACCTCGTTAACTTCTGTCATACTTGAATCCATTTAAAAAGTTAGAGATGGACTGAAAATAGAGGCTTCGATTTTTTTTAACCGAAAGATTCCTGCTTTAAGTCAAATTCAATAATGATATAAATGCTTCATAAAACTGCACACCTAAAGACCTTGTCTTTCACCTACAAAGATGGCTTTATCGCTCATTGCTTCAGCCTGAACTCTGTGGTTTTTGGGGTCTGATACAGGTTCGCTACAACAAAAGAAGAAAATATAATAGACACAATCAACCATAAATGGCTCTGATACCAGTATGTGTAGATCATTCATAAATTCTTGGCCAAGCATACTGGTACCAAGGCCATTTATGGTTGATTGTGTCTATTATATTTTCTTCTTTTGTTGTAGTGGACCCGTATCAGACCCCGAAAATCACCGCGTTCAGGCTGAAGCAGTGAGCGATAAATGTAGGTTTTAACCCTGTGCAAAAATTATCTACAAATGATTCTTAAAGACAGAAAATAAAAAGTAGTGAGAGCATAAAACATAAAACAGATATACACAGATATTTTCCCCTAGATCCCAAATCGGGATGACCAACCTGATTTTTCATTATATTCCTTTTAGTGTTACAACACATATATATACATGCCGAAGCATAAATAAACCCCAATCCATTAACCGTGGATTAGAACATAACTATAGTTCACTTGACCAGATCTACAAAATACCAGGGGCTGAAAACCATCATGCCCCAAAACCATGTGCAAACCCATGCACAAAACCATGGGCGGGTTTGCCCATCGGAAAATAAGGACCAAATTTTTTTTTCTGGGGCGCTACCCTGGACCCCGACAAGGGGGGCTACCACCCCCTTGACGTTGCTCCCAGTGCAACGTACAAGGGGGGCTATCGCCCCCCCATTACCCCCCCCCCCCCACACGTGATTAGTCGTGGAAAGAATATAACACAAACCCAACAATAAAGCCATATTTGTAGGTGAAAGAGAAGGTCTTTAGGTGTGTAGTTCTACGAAGCATTTATATCAGTATTGAATCTGACTTAGAGCAGGAAGCTTTCGGTTCAACAAAAATCGAAGCCTCTATTTTCAGTCCATCTCTGACTTTTTAAATGGATTCAAGCATGACAGAAGTTAACGAGGTAGAAATCGAAGCCTCTGTTCCAAAAATTTCTCTATTAGATATACGATCTTCATACAAAGAAGCATCTACTTATGCATCTACTATTTCTATATCAGAGAAAGAAGAAGATTCAAATTGGAAAATACTGCCAATTCTTCCCTCTCAAGTATATAACATGCCATTCTATAAATATTATGCATCTACCCAAATTCCTCTTCACTCTGTAGATATCAGTTTCACATCCCAAGACGAACCTACTCAAATTCCTTTATTAAAAAAAGAACAGCTAGATTGGGAAAAAACTAAAGGTTATAAATATTTCCACTTAGGAGCAATCCGATTCGGATTGAATGCATTGGTCAAACAATATATAAATCTAAATAGTCTATCTGTCGTTGTAGACACCCGCCATAACAAGTTGTCTAATGAAATAATAGGAGTATTTGCAATTCCATTGCAGGATGGTCCAATACTTGGTACAGTTTATCCAAAGTACTATGTTTCCCTCGATTACCCCTACATATACGACCACCTCCAAGCATGCATCCATCCTCAAGGCTTTTACATGAAATGAAAATAAAAAAGCATTCAGTTAAAAACCTTGACTATTGTCAGATTCAGAAATGATTGTATGCCTCCTTTACAATCTCATATTAGAGAAGCTTTGCAACTTGTAAGTGAGGTGGAATCAGGTTCTAGTAAATCCACCATTCCTATTACTTTTGAGTGGAATAGAATCCAGTACCCTGAACTTTGGGAAGCTAAATTCGACCAGTACCAAAAAACTGCATTGGTCGAAGAAGAATTGAAGATAGCCAAAGCCAAGCTAGTTTATTTCTCCACCGCTACTCAATCCTTCCAACTCCAAAAAAAAGTACAAGAATCATTCAGGGTCCAAGAAAAAGAAATATTCAGTCTTGATATTGGAAGACATTCAGTAAGCTCCTCTTCTTCTGAGCTTACTAATGAACATAAAGGTCAACATCAGCAATGTCCATCTTGCAACTAGTTGATCCAAAAGCTTAGTCAAACTACTAAGAAAGAAAGGCCTCAGATCCTCATTTTTTCCATGTTACCAAGGGAAGAAACAACACAGACTATTAAATTCCAAATAGGAGAAGAAATTTATATACCAGGAAGAAACCTACCATATGTTTCTTTTAGACATTATGATGAGGATGGCCAAAAGAAAAGGGAATTTGTCTCTTATTCCATAGTTCTGGCAACTACAAGTTCTGGAACAACTACCTCACAACTCAACTATGATAATTTTCAGATATATCTTACTGCAAAAAATACAAATGACATGCATAGAGATGTTCTCAAAGTTAGACAAGCAGTGTCTGATGAAAAGGTTGTTTGTGAAGGTATACTAGCAAGATTCCAATTGATAGAACACCAAGTTGCTGACCTTTCTCCATTACTTGAAGCTTAGGAGGAAATAAGCAAAATAATGTCAGTAATAACTCAGGTTTTATCCATAACAATACCAATCATTTAGAAATTAGGATCTTCTATAAGGAAGCCTGATTATTCATTACTAGATCAACCTAGAAAGTCTGCAATGTTTAAGGATGATCCCACTACACAAGAAAAAATAAAAAGGACATATAGTTTTAGCCTTGCCTCTATATATCTCCCAGAATGGAATTTTTGGATGCAGACTCCAGAAACAGAACTAGCTAAAAAAATTAATGAAGCTAGTTTTACAGTCAAGAACTTCTTGCAACATGTGCAAGAAAAGGGTCCTACCCTCAGAAAGGACCAAATAAAACAATATATTATTTATATCAAACAAGAACTCGTAGAAAGCTCAAGAACTCCAATCAATACTGCAAACACAAGAGTTTCAAGAATGAGTGCAACCATTCAAACAATGCCTGTAGAACCAATGTTTTTTGTGAATTTCCAGCCCAAAATAGAAATTGAGAATGCAATCATTCTAATAGCTAGTTGGGCAACCAAAAAAAAAATAGATAACCCCACCCTTACACAAAGAGACATTTCACAAATGATTGTGAATAGGTTTGGAAGATTAGCTAACACATGGTGGCATTATGCTACTATTGAATCTAAAAATTCAATTTTAAATCATGATGATATTTTTCTACAATTACTTTCTTCTTTGAGAGCTCAGTTTGTAGGATTAACTATTGATGAAGATCCAAAACACTTTACACAGTTATTTCTCAGTAACTAGCTTGGTAATCTTGAATTGTTAGACGAATATTTTTTCCAAATGTAAGACTTGTTAATCAGAGGAAACGCTTATGAAAATCCTGCTTATATCAAGAGGCATATTCAAAGTATGCCAGGTGCTTTTCCTGCTGCTATGAATTTATACTTCAAAGAAAAACATATCTAGCTCCAAGGTATGACTCTAGCGATTGCTCATGGTCATATCAAGAAAGTAATAGAAGAACATTGTTTGGCTAAAAGATTCAATAAATATTTTAAAGAGCATGAAAAACTCTTTACTAATCGATTATGCCAGACAATTGGCCAATTAACCAACTGGGGGAAAGGAATTTTTAACAGATATCTAGTCTGCCACTACTCTTCCAAATAAAAACAGTACAAGGATCAAAAGGGTAAGTTTCAGTCAGAATATTACAGAGGGCCACAACAGAAGAGATGGAAACAACCATTTCAATAAATAAAATCTTTCTTTAGACAACAAACGATTCCTTCTAAAACACAAAATTGTTTTATTTGTAACAAAGAAGGAAAGTGGGCAAATGCCTGCCCACAGAAATCTAGAAAGCCAAAGCTTGCAGCTTTGTTCCAAGACACTCTAGAACCATCAATGTGGGACTTGTTCTATTTTAATCTTGATGAAGAACCTTCTGGAGAAATCTATTATCCAGAAGAAGAAGAAGATGAAGAAGACCAGGAAGATTCTACTCTTGATGACAGGTCAGATGATGATATTAGCTTACAGAGTTACAAATTTTGTATGTTTCAAAATTCTATTGATAAGATCGAAGAGCTCAAAAAGAAGCTCAAAGACACTCCTCTATTTCAAATGAATCTAAGGATGTGCATTCAAAAGAAGATCAATCAGATAAAATCAACCATTCAAGAAAATCAGGCTACCAGGCCTTCATCTTTTGCAACTATGACAAGCAAGCAAATAGAGAAATAAATTCTATATTCAGTCCCATCATATTGGCACCCAGACGAGTTAGAAGAAAATATACCTTCTAAGCATATTCAAAGGAAAAAATTTAAAAGTGCTAGATGTGACTCTTTTAGAGCCCAGATAAAGGCTAAACAAGAGAAGATCAGAGCACTTGTTGAGGAAGTTAAAAAATTAAAAATTTATTTATATGACCTTGAAAGAGAAATTTCTGACTCATCCACCGAAGATATTCAAGAGATCTTATCAGGTAAGTTTGACTCTCCTAAGCATTTATCTGAAGAAGAACCTAGTTTTCCTCCTGAATATGCCTAAAGACCAGAATCCCCAGACCTAACCCAATTTTTTCCTGGAAAATCTATTGCTTTAGCCAACCAACCAAAATTATATATTCCTCTTACATTTTTTCCCCCTGATTGTAAACCATATTCTTTAGATTTCTTACTTGATTCTAGGGCACAACTCAATTTAGCTCACCATTTTTCAATTCCTTCATATTATTGGGAGAAATCAATGGAGGGTGGAGCTACCATAACAGGTTCCATGTTTTCACTTCCTCACCAAATTATTTGACTTCCCTGTATCTATCCAGTACCATCCAGTTTGTTGTACATTCCTTGAAATTGACAATATCCTAGCCAACATCATTTTAGGTTTAGAGTTCTTTACCCGCTGGTCTCCCATATCTATTGATTACCAGAAACTCCTATTCTCTATAACTATCTTTGGTAAGACAGTACAAACCCCCCTTAAAACCACTTGTACATTCTTTGTTCACCATGTATAGGAACAAGAACAACTAAAACCTACCGAAGTACATAAAAAAGAAAGGATCATTTCCTTGGACACGACACATCGACAGGAATACCTGCAAACTATCTTTGAAAATATCATCCAACAGTGATCATCAGATATCCCCAATGGTTTCTAGGCAAGAGAAAAATATGTGACCGATCTACCATATACCGAAGGCATTCAGATTCGACCACAGAAGGCATAAGCCGCTTTAATGAGTCCAACAGAGTTAGAATATTTCCAAAAGGAGATAGATGATCTCCTTGAGAAGGGTTTGATTGAACCAGCAAAAATCCCATGGGCATGTCAAGCCTTATATGTTAACAAACATTCAGAAATCAAAAGAGGCCAACCCCGAATGGTAATCAACTACAAACCCTTGAACGCAGTGCTGAAAAATATAGCATATCCATTGCTAAATCAAGTAGCACTTCTCCAAAAGATGAAAATTTGTAACATCTTCAACAAATTCGACCTAAAATATGGTTTCCACCAAATCAGAATTGCTGCCAAGGATCGCTACAAAACAACCTTTGTTGTCCCGCATACCAATGGAAGGTAATGCCTTTCGATTTAAAGAATGATCCTAATGAATTTAAAAAATAAATGGATGATGTATTTAGAGGATTAGACTGGTTAGTTATTTATATTGATGATTACTTGTCTGTTCTAAGAATATCCAAGAACATCTGAAGCATCTCCAAATATTTCATGAGAATTGTGTTAAACACAGATTAGCTCTATCAAAATCCAAGATGGAGGTTGGAATAAAAAATGTAGACTTCTTAGGTTTAAATATTTCTAATGGTAGTATCACACTACAAAACCATGTTCTCCTAAACCTACAAAATTTCCCAGAGAAAATCCTAGACAAAACTTAGCTGCAAATGTTTCTTGGAAGTCTGAATTATATCAAATGATTTTATAAAGGACAAGCTCAAGATTTAGTTGTCCTGCAACAAAGATTGAAGAAGTCACCGATCCCATGGAACCAAGCCATGACTCAAGTAGTGAAAATAATCAAGGAGAAAGTCCAGCAACTTCCTCCACTAAAACTCCCAACAGATGAAGGATCTTACATCCTTGAAACAGATGCATCAAATTTTGCATGGGGAGGCATTCTATTAGAACACTTATATGGAAAATAAGAGATATACGGCTACATTTTAGGAACATTCCATGGAGCTGAACTTAACTATCCTTCAAGCCACAAATAAGTGCTCACAGTAAAAAAGAGCATCAGTCATTTCAGGCTTTATCTTAAACTAGTAAAATTTATGGTCCGAACTGATCTCAAAATCACGCCAGGAATGATAAAAGAAAACCGTGATCTCATACATAACAATGTATGTATTCTAATATGGGTAGTTTGGCTTGACAATTATGACTTTGGCATTGAGCATAAGCCCAGATACCTGAACTACGTAGCATATCTTCTTACAAGAGAAGCAACAGACCAACTAGCTGGAAAGGAAGTAGCAGTGGGCCCATAACCCATAGGTATATTTTAGGCATAAGTATTTGATTTGGTCCCCATATGTCTTCAGGCCAATAAGGGATGAGATAATGCAAGTTTTCCACTTGCACCCCAATCTATTTTAGGGTTTCAATAATGACTAGTAGTCACTAGTCTTAGGTCACCAGACACCGGGTGAGAATACTATAAATGAGAGATTGCATCCCTCATAATACTCACAGTAAGTTGTTATATTATTTTGAGCAATTATTCAGCTTTCTATTTCTCCTCTTCTTCATAGAGTGATGCTAGATTGCGCAGGTTGCAGCTTTACGTTGATCCTCTCTATGAATAAAGTATCAGTCACTCAAACATTTTGAGTCTGTAAATTATGAGTGAAATTTTTTATTTCAGTATATCTGAATACCTGAATACTATAAGGTCTATAAAGGTTGAAAACCATCCCATTTAGTTATATTGGGAAAAAACTAGAGGTTATAAATATTGCCACTGAGGAGAAATCTGATTCGGATTGAATGCATTGATCAGACCATATATAAATGTAAATAGCATATGTGTCATTGTAGACACCTGCCATAACAAGTTATCTGATGCAATAATAGGAG
This sequence comes from Pinus albicaulis, assembly GCA_034641835.2. NCBI lineage: Eukaryota > Viridiplantae > Streptophyta > Pinopsida > Pinales > Pinaceae > Pinus > Pinus albicaulis. The sequence goes on along the minus strand of CM076584.1, from coordinate 671,470,002 downwards.
GATTTGCAAGTCCATTGCATGATGTTCCAGCCTTTGGTATAGTTTATCCAAATTACTCTATTTCCCTCAATAACCCCTACATATACAACCTCCTCCAAGCATATATCCATCCTCAAAGCTTTGACATGAAACAAAATAAGCGAGGTGGAATCAGGTTCCAGTAAATCCACCATTCCTATTAATTTTGAGTGGAATGGAATCTAGTACCCTGAACTTTGGGAAACTAAATATGACGAGTACCAAAAAATTGCACTGGTCAAAGAAGAATTGAAGATAGCGAAAGCCAAGCCAGTTTCTTTCTCCACTGCTACTCAATCCTTCCAACTCCAGAAAAAAATAAAAGAATCATTCAGGGTCCAAGAAAAAGAAATCTTTAGTCCAGATATTGGAAGACATTCAGTAAGCTCCTCTTCTTCCAAGCTTACTACTGAACATAAAAGTCAACATCAGCAATGTCCAGCTTGCAACCAGTTGATCCAAAATCTTAGTCAAGCCACTAAGCAAGAGATTCCTTAGATCCTCATGTGTTTCCATGTTACCAAGAGAAGAAACAACACAGACTACTAAAGTCCAAACAAGAGAAGAAAGTTATATACCAGGAAGAAAACTACCATATGTTTCTTTTAGAAAGTATGATGAGGATGGCCAAAAGAAAGGGGAATTTTTCCCTTATTCCAAGTTACAGCAACTACAAGTTCTGAAACAACTACCTCACAACTCAACTATGCTAATTTGCAGATAGATCTTACTGCAAAAAATATATATGACATGCACAGAGATGTTCTCAAAGTTTGACAAGAAGTTTCTGATGAAAAATTTGTTTGTGAAGGTATACTAGAAAGAGTCCAATGGCTAGAACACCACGTTGTTGAAATTTCTCCATTACTTGAAGCTTAGGAGAAAATAAACGAAAAACTGTCAGCAATAACTCGGGTTTTATCCATAATAACACCAATCATTCATAAATTAGGATCTTCTACAAGGAAGCCTAATTATTCATTACTGGATAAACCTAGAAAGTCTACAATGTTTAAGGATGATCCCACTGCACAAGAAAAAATAAAAAGGACATATAGTTTTAGCCTTGCCTCTACAGATCTCCCAGAATGGAATTTTGGGATGCAGACTCAAGAAACAAAACTAGTTGAAAAAATTAATGAATCTAGTTTAATATTCAAGAACTTATTGCAACAGGTGCAAGAAAAGGGTCCTACCCTTAGAAAGGACCAAATAAAACAATATCTTGTTTATATCAAACAAGAACCCGGAGAAAGCTCAAGAACTCCAATCAATACTGCAAACAAAGGAGTTTCAGCAATGAGTTCAGCCATTCAAGCAATGCCTATAGAACTAATGTTTTTTTTGAATTGCCAGCCCAAAATAGAATTTTAGAATGAAATCATTCTAATAGCTGTTTGGGCAACCAAAAAACAAATAGATAACCCCACTCTTACACAAAGAGACATTGCATAAATGATTGTGAATGGGTTTTGGAGGATTAGCTAACACATGGTGGAATTATGCTACTATTGAATCTAAAAATTCAATTTTAAATCATGTTGATCCCGTTCTACAATTACTTTCTTCTTTGAGAGGTTAGTTTGTAGGATTAACTATTGATGAAGATCCAGAACACTTTACACAATTATTTCTTAGTAACCAGGTTGGTAATCTTGAATTGTTAGACAAATATTTTTGCCAAATGCAAAACTGGTTAATCATAGGAAATGCTTATGTAGATCCTGCTTATATCAAGAGGTATATTCAAAGTATGCCAGGTGCTTTGTCTGCTGCTATGAATTTATACTTCAAAGAAAAGCATATCCAACTCCAAGGTATGACTCTAGCGATTGCTGATGATCATATCAAGAAAGTAATAGAAGAATATTTTTTGGATAAAAGAGTCAATAAATATTTTAAAGAGCATGAAAAACTCTTTACTAATTGATTATGCCATACAATTGGCCAGTTACCCAATTGGGGGAAAGAAAGTTTTAATAGAGATCCAGTCTGCCACTACTCTTCCAAACAAAAGTAGTACAAGGATCAAAAGGGTAAGTTTTAGTCAGAATCTTACATAGGGCCACAACAGAAGAGATGGAAACAACCATTTAAAAAAATAAAAGATTTCTTTAGACAATGAACGACTCCTTCTAAAACACAAAAGTGTTTTATTTGTAACAAAGAAGGACACTGGGCAAATGCCTGCCCACAGAAAGATAGAAATCCAAAGCTTGCAACTTTGTTCCAAGACACTCTAGAACCATCAATGTGGGACTTGTTCTATTGTAACCTTGATTAAGAACCTTCTGGAGAAATCAATTATCTAGAAGAATAAGAATAAGAATACCAGGAAGTTTCTGCTCCTGATGATAGTTCAGATGATGATATTAGCTTACTGAGTTACAAATTATGTATGTTTAAAAATTCTATTGATAAGCTCGAAGAGCTAAAAAAGTAGCTCAAAGACACTCCTCCATTTCATATGAATCTAAGGATGTGCATTCAAAAGCATATCAATCATATAGAATTAGCCATTCAAGAAAATCAGGCTACCAGGCCATCATCTTCTGCAAATATGAAAAACAAGAAAATAGAGAAAGAGATTCTCTATTCAGTCCCATCAGATTGGCACCTAGACAAATTAAAAGAAAATAAACCTTCTGAGCATATTCCTGTAGAAATTTATTAATACTAATAGTATTACCGGAAACTCCTGATCTAACAAATTAATCTTATGTTAAATACAGAATCCTTCCACTTAATTATTTATGAAAATTAAATCGCCAATTACAAACACATGAAGAAAATCAATCGCACATAAACACAGGTTTTAACGGGAAAATTTAAAGCTAAAAACCCCAACTATCATATATTATGTATATCAATGGAATCATGTAATAATCTCATACAAATATTAGTACATCAAGCTCTCAGTACAATCAATAATCATTACACACTGTCATGCAGAAATTTGCATATCTATGCACCAATTTCTTGCCTCCTGATAGCCTTCCTCCACTGCGCAATCCCTGCTGAAGAAGACCTCTGAATGAATTCGAATTGGTCTTGCCTTGACTGCGCAATCCTCATTGGCATCACCAATGTGTGTCAGATGCATTGAATGCATCACTATAGTCACAATAGATAGTCCATCTCACCCTTTCACCTATCTCTCCACTGGGTCTCCACTGGAATTGACATGCAAGTAGTTAACTACTGTATTTGTTCAGTTGCAAGTGAGTCTCTAGTTGTGAATTAATTAAATAATTAATTCACTAAAATCTCACTAGTGTATCTTCAGTTAGAACTAGATACAACTAGCACAGCTGAGTTTAGCTCACTTAACTGAGTTAAACTAAATACCAACTCCCATAACTACTCTTCCAACTCTGTCACAACTTTGCCACTTCAGTTCTAACTGAGTCCTCCGTGCATGAGTCACTAACCACCCTAGGAATTGCGTAATTCCTTCAGCCCACTGATTTTCCAAATCTGTTCACCGAAATAAAGTGCTCCAAGAGAATAAGTTGATATTTATTGTCGGATTATTATTAAGGGCTAGTAATAATCGACATGCATCTATTTTTAGATTGACGATATATAAATAGACTTCGCCCAATATTCTAAAAATAGAATCTCATGTATTTTTCCAACTTGATCAACCGTCTACAAATAGCATCTTGCAACTTATAGAATATGCTCACCATGTCTAAAAATAGACATACACCTAAAAATAGCATGCGGGCCCCATTTAGTGAAGGTGCTTAATTTTCACTAAGCTCATCATCTTGTTGAATCTTAACACTCCATCTCAACAAGATAGGGATTATCCTTCACCCCGATCCTGCCTCTATGGTATTCAAATTTTCTCTTGCTGAGCGCCTTCGCCAAAATATCTGCATCCCGATCTTCTGTAGGAATGTACTGAAGAAACAAGATCTTCCATTGCACACAATCTCTGATATGATGATACCGGATATATATATGCTTACATCTATCATGAAACACATGATTAATCAAGATTTTAATGTAACTCTGATTATCACAATGTATCACTGTAGGATCTAAATGAGAACCGAACAAACTGACCAGGATCTTCCTCATCCATATAGCCTCACATGCAGCTTGACTTGCTGCCATGTATTCTGCTTCCATTGAACTAAGTGCCATGGATCTTTATTTCCTGCTGTACCAAGAAGTTGCTGTAGATCCAATGCTGAAAACCCCTCCTGATGTGCTCTTTCTTTCCATTGGGCTGCCTGCCCAATCTGCATCCGTGAAGCCATGAAACTTCACCTCATTCGTCTGTCTGTACCATAAGCCATACTTAGATGTGCCCCTGAGATATCTCAGGACATGCTTTCCTGCCTTCCAAAAGAGCTTGGTAGGCTTAACCATCACTTGACTAAGCTGTTTCACCGCATAGTATATGTATGGTCTTGTATTAACTAAATACATGAGCAAACCCACCAACTATCGATAAATAGTGGCATCCACTACCTCTGCCGATGTAGCATCCTCTTTCCTCCAATTTCCTAGAAGAGGAGTATCCATGGGCTTGCATTCATCCATGTGAAACTTAACAAGTATCTCCTGAGCATACTTTCCTTGAGACACAAATAGTTCACCTTCTGGTTGCCATATTTCCAATCCAAGGAAATAATGAAGGAGGCCCAAATACTTCATCTCAAACTCCTTTGCAAGATCTTCCTTGCATGAGTGTATCAACTGCTCATCACCTGTTAATATTAAATCATCAACATAAAGAACAATGGTTAAAATCTTACCCTCCACCACAATTTGGTATAGGTTTCCATCCGCCTCACTCTTGGTGGAGCCAAGTCTGATGAAATAGCTGTTAATATGAGCGTACCATGCACATGGTGCTTGCTTCAGCCCATACAATGCTCTTTTGAGTCTGCACACATGCAACTCACTACCGAAGATCTCAAATCCTTTAGGCTACTCAATGTACACTTCTTCCTCAATGTTCCCATTAGGGAACACAATCTTCACATCCATTTGATGAATGTGACAACCCATCTGCGTTGAGAGAGCAAGGATGGTCCTTATGGAAGAATATTGTGTGATAGGTGCAGAGGTTTCTTCATAATCAATACCCTCGATATGTGAGAAGCCTCGAGCAAAAAATCTTGCCTTATACTTCTCGATGCTCCCATCAACAACTTGCTTTACCTTGTAGATCCATCTTGAACCTACCATTGATTTACCCATCGGCCTTGGAAAAATCTCCCAAGCACTGTTTCTAACAATGAAGTCATACTCCTCCACCATGGCATCTACTCGTGTGGGCTCCTACGCTGCTTCTTCAAAAGAAGATGGCTCTGTCATGATACACTTGCTCATAAGAGCCATGTATCCAGTATATAGATCAAGTGACTGTATTTTTTTGCGCTGTGATGTAGGGACTCCTACATTCTGTGCCGCATCAAGCTTTAGTCTCTCAGCTTTTGTGGTACGCTTTTTTCCTATTCTGATGTTTGGTTCTGCATGAGTGGACTCCTCCACTCCATGAATCTCCTCCTATGGCTGATCCACATCTAGAGGCTCATCTTTGGGAGCAAGTAGCTCCTCCTCTGCATGCAAGTGTAGCTCCCTCTCAAGAGAAAACTTCATGACTTTCACCTCATTTAATTTTATATCCCATCGCACCACAGTCATTTGACTGTTTGGAAAATACACACGATAATTATGGGGTGTTTTTGTGTACACAAAAAATATCCCAACTTCTGCAGTCGACTCTAGCTTCTTCTTAGTGTCATTTGTCACATGAATGTAAACAAATGAGCCAAAAATCTTCAAATGAGAAATATCAGGCTTCTTACCAGTAAAAGCTTCTTGAGGTGTACTAATGCCAAGTACTCTATGAGGAAAATGGTTTTGCACATAAACCGCAGTGTTGCATGCTTCCACCCACAAGTGCATTGGTAGGCCCTGGTCATGCAGCATAGCTTGTGTAACACCCATGATCGTTCTGTTCTTCCTCTCTGTGACCCCATTCTACTGTGGGTTATGAGGAACTATGAGTTCTCTTTGAATTCATTCTTTGCTACAGAAGTCTTTGAATTCTTTAGAGATATATTCACCACCATTATCGCTCCGCAGAGCCTTCACTTGCATCCTCGACTCCTTCTCCACCAATGCTTTAAACTCACAGAACTTTGATAATGTTTCTTTCTTCTTCTGCATGAAGAAGATCTAGCATCTACGAGAATATTCATCAACAAATATAACATAATACCTATGTTTTTTTGTTTATGCAACAGAGAAAGGTCCACACACGTCTGTGTGAATTCTCTCGAGGATCACTGAAGCACGGTTCTCCTTCTCATGAAAGGTGGTCTTCACAAGCTTACCCATAGTACATCCCTTGCACTGATATGATTGTGCAAGAGTACCCTTAGGAAGTCTAGTAGAAATCTGTTGCAAAATCTTCACGGTGCCATGGTGAATATGGCCCAATCTCCTGTGCCATAATTTTCCCTCATCCCTGCTCACCACTTCTTCTGCTTTGCCCATCATTTTAGCACAACTATCTACCTCCATATTGTATATATTCTTAACTCAAACCCCTATCCTCTTCGTTTGACCCATTTTTTTATGTCGCAGAAAAGCTTTTCGCTCGCTGAAAACAACATCATAACCTCTTTCCTCCAACATAGTGACTGAGACCAAGTTCTTCTTTAGACTTGGAACATGCATAAAATATTTCAACATAAATGGTTTACCTGACTCCCTCTCAAAGGTAATGGTTCCAATGCTGGTCACACTGTATCTACCATCGTCGCCCATCTCTATATGCATTTAGAGATCCTTCTCCTCCAAGTCACTAAACAACTCCTTGTCTCCCGTCATATGGAAGAAAGCACCACTATCAAGATACCACATCGATCCCATTGCACTTGAAACCAAGCATGCGATCAAGGAGAAATCAAGTTAAAATTATGAGGCTAAGGCCTCACCCACTGCAACTCCAGCAGCCTCTTGTTCTTCTTTTTCTGTGGGCAGTTAGTGGTGAGATGCCCATGTTCATGACAGTGAAAAAAATTCACTTTGGAGAAATCCAGCTTCTTGCCTTTAGCCTCAGATTTTGGATGGGATTTCTTCCCCTACCCTTTCCTTGCTTTAGTAGCCAAAGCACAATTCTCTTCATCATCATTCTTCTATGAAGAGCCATCCTTGTATTCTGCCTTATCTCCTCCTGCACAAGATCCGACCAAAGTCGCTCCCAATTTGGCAGTTTCTCCCGTCCATTGACAGAGTCTTTGTAGCTATGCCAACTCTTTGGAAGCCTAAGGAAATCCAAGCTCACCAAATAATCATCCAAAATTGTAATTCCCACACTTCCCAGCTCATCCCTACATTGGACAAACTTCGTGAGATATTTTGGAATACTGTCGCCCTTCTCCATTTTGATTTTTCTGAGCTTATCTTTCAGTGCCAAATTCCTATGGTGGCTGCTTCTTTGAAAAATATTTCTCAAAGCCTTCCACATTGCAAATGGAGTGGATTTCCCATGAAGTCTTGACACAATATGGTCTTTCACACCTTCCAACATAATTCTTCTTGTCTTCGCTACCTTCTTTTTCCATGTGTCAAGTAATGCAACATCGCTAGAAGTAGGCTGAAGAACATTGTTATTGATGAACTCCTTCAGTCCATTATCTTCAAGCACTGCCTCCATCCTGTCCTTACAGGCTATGTAGTTCGAGCTACCCTCAAGGGCATACTCCAACCACAACCCACTGAAAGCCATTTCAATGAATACTCAACTATCGCACCAAGAAATTTCTGCACCAAATTCGAATTGTCCACCAGCACAAAACTCAGCATCGCTTCACTAATGCAATCTCTAGTGATTAACACTGCTTCGATACCATGTAGAAATTTATTAATACTGATAGTATTACTGGATCCTCATGTTATAAAAAATTAACCTTATGTTAAATACAAAATCTTTCCACTTAATTCTTTGCAGAAAATAAATCGCCAATTGCAAACACATGAAGAAAATCAATTGCACATAAACATAGTTGTTTAACGGGAAATCTTAAAGCTAAAAACCACAACTATAATATATTATGTATATCAATGGAATCATGTAATAGTATCATAAAAATCTTAGTACATCAAGCTCTCAGTACAATCAACAATCATTACAAACTGCCATGCGGAAATTTACATATCTATGCACCAATTTGATGCTTCCTGACAACTTGCCTCCACTGCGCAATCCCTACTGAAGAAGACCTCCGAAAGAATTGTAATTTGCCTTGCCTTGATTACGCAATACTCATTGGCATCTCCAATGTGTGTCAGATGCATTGAATGCATCACTATAGTCACAACATATAGTCCATCTCACCCTTTCACCTATCTCTCCACTGGAACTGACATGCAAGTAGTTAAATGCTATATTTGTTTAGTCACAAGTGAGTCTCTAGTTGTGATTTAATTAAATAATTAATTCACTAAACTCTCACTAGTGTATCTTCAGTTAGAACTAGATACAACTAGCACAACAGAGTTTAACTCACTTAATTGAGTTAAACTAAATAATAACTCCCATAACTACTCTTCCAACTCTGTCACAACTTTGCCACTTCAGTTCTAACTGAGTCCTCCATGCATGAATCACTAACCACCATAGGAATTGCGTAATTCCTTCAGCCCACTGATTTTCCAAATATGTTCACTGAAATAAAGTGCTCCAAGAGAATAAGTTGATATTTATTGTCGGATTATTGTTAAGGGCTAATAATGATCGACGTGCATATATTTTTAGATTGACGATCTATAAATAGACTTCGCTCAATATTCTAAAAATAGAATTTCATCTATTTTTCCAAATTGATCAACCATCTACAAATAGCATCCTGCAACTTATAGAATATGCTCACCATGTCTAAAAATAGACATACACCTAAAAATAGCCTGCGGGGTCCACTTAGTGAAGGTGCTTAATTTTCACTATGCTCGTCGTCTTGTTGAATCTCAACAATTCCAAGGAAAAAAGTTAAAAGAGCTACATGTGACTCTTTTAGAGCCCAAATAAAGGCTAAACAAGACAAGATCAGAGCACTTGCTGAGGAAGTTAAACGTACACTTGCACCCGAATCTATTTTAGGGTTTTAATAATGACTAGTAGTCACCAGTCTTAGGTCACCAGACACCAGGTGAGAATACTATAAATGAGAGGTTGCGTCCCTCATAATACTCACACTGAGTTGTTATAGTATTTTGAGCAATTATTCAGCTTTCTATTTCTCCTCTTCTTCATAGAGTGATGCTAGATTGCGCAGGTTGTATCTTTACGCTGATCCTCTCTGTGAATAAAGTATCAGTCACTCAAACATTCTGAGTCTGTAAATTATGAGTGCAAAAGTTTCTTTCAATATATCTGAATACCTAAAACCATATGCTTGGCCAATAATTTATGAATGATCTACACATACTGGGAAAAAACTAAAGGTTATAGGACCTAAAGGCCTATAGGACCAAAGGCCTATAGGACCTAAAAGCATTTTTATTTGTCCTTTGTATTATAATGTAGAGAATGCATGGGGATGTATCTCGTCCATGCCATCTCAAGGCTTGAGAGTATTCTCTTTTATGCCATGCTCATGGCTATCCTATAACTATCCATTTATTTCCATGGACGTAACCAACCCACTTGGCTATCATATTATTTTCCACTTGTTCCATAGACCCAGTTGCCAACCCACTTGGCTATCTTATTCTTCCTTCCTTCCTTCAACTGCTCTTTTATTCATGCATTGAGCTTCATTTGTGTCTCATATCTCTCATTGGGTTCCACTTAGCTCTTCCCTAGAGCTTCATTATTTTCCTTCCCTGCCCAAAATTTTTTCCAAGACCCTAAACATGAAAGGCAATAATCAAGAAGAAAAATAAGAACAATAAAAATTCATGACAGTAATACAAAAGTCACAAAAAAGTAGCATGGCCACGCTTATAGTCAAAAATCAAATCAAGAAAAAAAAGAAGAGAAGGAACCATTAAAATTTCATACATGTAAAGCATTCAATTTCCCACGACAATGCACAACCATGAGTTCTTATGGTTCAATGAATTTTCACCACCATATATGTATGAAAATAGTGAGACTAAGTATTTTCCCAATTTTCATGGTAGCCTTTAAAATTGCATTTCCCCTCGAATTTCTTCATGCAAGGGTCATTCAATTCTTATTACAGGGCCCTGAGGGAATGCCCCTCCTCTCCCCCTTTCCTCTAGCATTATTTACCACTGGTTCAAGTGTTGGAGAGTTCACATGACCCACTCTTTTCTTGTTGCACTAGTTCTCTCATGTGCTTCCATATACAATCAGTTGTTAGAAATTTTAATGAATATATATATATATATATATATATATATATATATATATATATATATATATATATATATATATATATATATATATATATATATATATATATATATATATATATATATATATATATATATATATATATATATATATATATATATATATATATATAGAGATCAATTGTTACCATGCCATGCTATGTAAAGCATGTCACCTTTTAGTTTTTTACACATCTAAAATTTATTTTTAGTTACATGTCTCAAAATCTAGGATATAAATACATATACATACATTAGAATGCTTTCAATTTTAGGAGTATAAATATTACAAGATTTAGGAAGTGTCCCTTTTTACCATCATTATTAATTAAATTTATCCTCTTTGCCATGGTTAGAAAAAAAAATTAAATTTAGCCCCATACTAAGGCTAGCAACAACAATTAAATTCAAGCTCTCTAGAAAGGCCAACAACCATGACATCTATAATCTTAAAAAAACCAATTAGAAATCGTCCTAAAACTTCAACATCTATTATTTCTAATTTCACCATTATAAAATCAACATGGGTAGGCATGCAATACACAATCCACAATCAACACATAGCCATCAATCACAGTGCTACAACTAGATATCACTTGCTTGAGAAAGCAATCATCAATCATACATGCTCTATAATCGAGTCATACAATCTTATGCTACCAAAGGCCCAGCACATAAATTTTCCATTGAGCTCATCCAATCCTATTATTTAACCTAGAGACTATATATTTACCTTACGATAAACTCTTAATATGCTATTATACCGCCCTAAAGCCCAATTTTTACCTCCAGAGATCTAGTTTTGAACCTTTTGCTATGATACCACCCTGTAGCACTCCTTCCACAATACCAACTCAAACTAGGCCAATGGAAGATGTTACTTTCATTTAAGTTGACCTCCATAGTCCTGTCATGGAAATGGGTGATGGGTCCCATCAATAGATATATTTTAAGGCCCATTTTGCTATTCTTTGACCTATTAAAATCTTCTTTCCTCACATTAGTTTACATTTTTTGGCTATAATGTGCTTAGTAGGAATACTAAAGGGTGCTTGCAGTCATATTTCGTTGCCTAATCTGGTTTATGTGAAGACAAAAACACATTTTTGAGCACACTTATGATGTATAGGAGCATTGGACGCTGCTATAGGAAGTGTAGGAGGCTTGTCCGCTGCATTTACTTTCCTTTGACTCGAAGTGATCCCTAGAATCACTCATCTACACTCATCTACAACTCAAGGTCCACTAGAAGCCAATGAAATCAAGTGCACGAGAGGATCTATTGGATCCAAATCCATTATTTTCAAGGTTTTTGAGGGAAGCAATCCTCCTTCCAAGGGAGTTTCCCCTCGGTAATATTTTGTATAAATAAATAGGCCTAAGGGATCATTAGGATTCGAAATTTTGGAGCTATGAAGAGATATTGAGAGCCAAGTGCTTGAGACTATTATTTCCATTTTGATATGATGTATTTGTACTCCATTTCATGTTAATGAAAGGTTCATTTTTGGTCTACATATGAGTTAACTTTGGAGGTATGAGACCCTTGGGTTAGGGCTCAACCCAAAGGCTCTAGTCTCTCTTATGTATTTTATTTTATCATTGTTTGACTAGTCATATTTATTTCCTTGTTTAAGTATAAGTTAGTGTTGTCCAGAAAAATCCCCTCTACGGACAGAGATGATCCCTCTAGCCCTAGGGTGGGTCTAGCAACTACTGGAACATACTAACATATACCTTCCTAGATTGTAAAGTAAATTTAGAGCAAGGAAGATGACCTACCCTATTCTAATGATATGTTGTCATCTTTTGTCAAAGTTTCTTTATCTGTCGCTCTTCTCAAGCTCGATACATGTTGTTGCCAACATTCGATTACCTGTACAGAAAGTCAAGACACCACAACAAGCATAAAATCATGACAAAATAAAACAATTACAAGCTATCTAATTTATTAAGGAATGCTAGAAATCTCATTATAAATGTAAACAAGAGTGGAAGATAAACATCAGTTGCATTTTATTATGATAAAGACAAGGGGATTTTACAAACAAGCCTTGATGTTGAGGCTCTCCTTCGACAGGTCCGTATCCAAGAACGTTTGTAACACCCTCATACACAAGGGTCCAATATCTCACTATGTTATCAACACACAAAAGCAATCACTCTGCACTATTCTCCCAAAGTTATAATTGCTTCTCCTCTCTAGCTAATTAAGGCAGTAGAGGTGAAGGATGTATCCTTATATAAAAATGTAGGGGGAGGTTATGTGCCCTCAAATAATGGGAAAAGAACTTATCCTTTGGACTAGTTCCTATTTCTTGGGAACAAGAAGCCCAAAGGGGAATTCCTCAGCTATATCCTCAAAAAAAACTTCCAGCTCGCTGCCTCGAGAAGCTTCTAGTCGTGGAAGCTTCTTTTCTATTTAAAAAAATTTCCAAAAGAGGATCGACACGGGTCCGACATGAAGATAGAGCATTGATCGGAATGGGTCCCAGTGAAAATCTCTGCGATCGGTGTGGGTCAGAAACCGAGACAAAGTGTCGACCTTGAAAACCAGGTTTATATAGGGATTTTCCAAAAAAGTTGTAAAGGGAGCTGAATTGACAGACAAAGTGTGGTTCATGGGTATGTATTCCATGATTGGAAAGTATACAAGGGTCACTATATGGGTCCTCCAGGATCAAGGAATAGGGAGTATAGGGACAGTGACAAATTTCTCTGTAACAGATTCCCCCTAAAGTATGAATTTCGAACACGTGTGAGGGGTGAAATGCTTTACAAGTACGTGCAAGGAACCAGATGTTGCTGTCAGGAGACCTGCAATTCAAGCATAATTACTTATACATAATTAGAATCTCTAATGAAAATACACAAATCAAGGTATGGATGGAACCATCTGTAAAAGAGACCATGGTATGGTTGCATCCATCCATCTGAGAAGGATCACATATAGACTCATGGTATGGTCGCAACCATCCATCTAACATAAAAATGTATCCAATCATATACAAATCATATCACCTCGCAACCTGGACTCTAGAGAATAAAATCCAGGGTCTTACGCTCCGTTCACAACCCAATCAAGTACAATTTCAAACATGCGAATAAATGAGCTAAAGTCAAACATGCAGGAAAATCACCTGATTACTAGTCAATGATGTAAATTGTTAACAAGTGTGAGAGAGACCACCAATAATGAAAATGGTTCTCAAGGTACTACTAGTGCAATCTAGGAAATGTGAATAAGGAACTGAAGTCGAACACCTGTGGAATCACCCAATTGAAGGCTAATGATGTGAACCTATCGTCGAATGTGAAGAAATTTCCGTTAGGGCATGTAATATCTAAGGTACCAGAAAGGAGTCTCTATATCAACTTCCCCGATAATGATCTGAAGTCGACAGGAAGCGATCCTTCGAAGGAGGGTCATAATGAATCCCACATCATCAAAAAAAAACATAGAATGGAATATTAGCGTAAATCAAGACTAAAATAGAGGATCAAGGAATGTATGAACTACAAAAGGATTTTCTCTTGAACATATTGGCGACACGAATCTAGAATTTGGCAGCATTTGACTCAAACAGGATCAGAGGTCATGTTGAAAGGATTGGTAATCAAATGAGAGGCAAACAGATTTCCCAAAACCATGGAGAGAAATTGATAGAGTGAAGATATCCCAACTCGAGACAAACTGCAGATAAGTGTCATGTTCAAGAGTGACATACTGCCGACACAACTAATGAATAAATTCCATTTTCCCCCACCATTTCTGGTGAGTACCTCTTTATTTTTATACAAACTTGAATAGGATAGCATATGCTTGTCATATAAGTTTTTCCTTTGGACAAATCCATCCTAGTACATTTTACGAGCCCTAGGAAGGAGGAACTCAATATTGTCATGATGACGGATCCAATTTCGTAAAATTTTAACGAGCTCGAAAAAGGTGAAACTCGACATCTTTTCATGTTTAGAGAGTTTGAAAAGAAGTGGAAAAGAAAACTCCAGCAGGTTCATTTTCATATATAGTCCCTCATATCCGAAAAGGTAAAAAACAAAATATGAGAGAACCTCTTAGTTGCGATTGGCTAAGGTTTTCCTTTTTTCGTAAATTGTTTATCCCCACCCAAAAGAGGGGTAAACGATGTTTCAAAAACTTTAACGAGTTCAAAAAGATAAGAGCTTGACAATATTTTCATGTTTTGAGATTCAGAAAAGAGCTAAAACTTGACTCTTCCTGGTGGAACGAGTGGTATTAAGGGTAGAAACTGGTTCTAGTGATCATGGTGGAATTTCTCAGAACAAGTAAAGTTCAAGAGGCTAGCTAACAAGATCACTCATTGCAGCGGTTCCTCAGGAATGGGTAAAAAAATCAAGTGAAGGCATATGATCACCCAAGCAGATGGTGACGATGGAATGAGAAAACCAAGGCTCATCTAGAAAAACAGGCTGATAAAATGGCAATCACAAAGGTAAAATAAGAATGGTTTTACTTTTACATAAGCTTGAAATTAGAAAACTCTTCTTGAAGTTGGTTTCATTTTTACACAAGCTTGAAACTGAAACAAACTATGCTTGAAACTGGTTTCATTTTTACACAAGCTTGAAATAAGGAACAAACTATTCTTGAGATTGGTTTCATTTTTACACAATCTTGAAACAAAGATAAACTATGCTTGAAAAGGTTTGCATGCCCCAAACATGGTGACTCAATTCAAAGTACATGCTCCCTAAGCTTAAGCACATTCATCAAAGGAGACTGCTAGTTACTAACAGGTGGATGGAATGAAGGTTCAATTACGAGATCAAGAGAAAGACTCCGAGATCTAATCAAAATCTAGACTGGAAAAGGGAACCCATTTCATTTTTTAACCAGGTTGACACAGTAAAAGAACTATCCTCATGACCTAATTCATTTTTTAATGAGGTTGACATAGTAAACGAACTATCCTCATAAGAGCTTGTTTCATTTTTTTAAGGAGCTTGACACAAGAAAGTGAACGCTGCTCCGTAAGAGGCTTGTTTCATTTTTTAAGGAGCTTGACACAAGAAAACGAATTATGCTCCATAGAGCTGATCATGACGAATAAGAAGTCATGGCTTCCAAGAGGTTTTCATCTAATGGGAGAACAACACTCTGGGAATTAGGATCGAATGCCCCCAGTACATGGTGTACTACCTCATTGACTGAATTATCAACAGACGCAGACATGGAATAGGTGGCCACATAATTGAATTGTGGTGGGGAAGATATCACAGGCAGGTAAGGACTAGGAAGGGACAGTGGTAGACCAGATGGCACATTAGGACCAAAGAATGAAAGTTGATCAATGGTCAAAATCTGACCTTCATGTGGAAAAAAAATCACATGAAAGAGTGAAGAGACAAGCGCGCCCATGGCATAAGCATAGTCGCGCCCCAGAAGTAAATTAAAATCCAAGTGGCCTTGGACCACCATCATGTCTATATAGATGGTTTTCCCTCCCAAAGTAATAGGTAACTTCGGAAGGATCCCTAATGGTTGACTTGTTATTCGGTTAAAAGCCAACAGATTCTAAGTAACAGGCACAAGCTACGAAGAACCCAAAGCCTTCCAGGTAGTTGAGGACAGAATACTAATTGAGGTGCCTTCATCTATAATCATGCCTAGTACAACCATATTGCATGCCTGCATAGTGATCTCAAAGGGCACGTAAGAAGGAAGACGATATCCATTGAATTGAATCCAATCAAAGGAAGTGACCAAAATACATGGAGGACCATAGGAATAGGAGGATTATCCCCTTGCATTGCAGGAGAAGAAATACCATCCTCCTCGAATCCAGGAATGAGAGCAGGAGGATAAATTTCTGGAACTGTGGAGACAGGAATCAGAGGATCACCCTCCAATCCCAGGGAATAATAGGAAACAAAAAGAACCTGACTGGGATGAGACCCACTCTTGGTCAGAAATGGACTCTGGAGATTTAATTTCAGAGAGAGTGTAATTGACCATAGACGAATCCTGATCAATGACTTGATCAACTATTAGAGGACTCGAAGAAAACTTCCGATAACTGATGGGAAGACAGAACTTAGAAGCCAAAAGGGTATCCAACACTTTAGAAGCTTCATCCATATAAGGAAAAAGGTGAATGGGATGGTTTCTTTCACACAATATGCAGGGAAATTTGATCTCACCCTATTTATTATGAGTCTCATGATATTTAGTTGAAGGCTCATCATTAACATGATGCCCAGAGGTTGATGATGAAGGAAAAATCGGGCCAATAGACCATACTTCTAGCACCTTGGGAATACTAGGGAAATCATGAAGAAGGTGGTCGCCCTCACACAGCTTGCAAGGGAATTTGACTCTGTGAGACAGAGTGGGAGGTTTCTCGATATTAGTTGCATGGGTAGCAATAGTTGTTGATTCCCCCCTAGATTATTTTCCTTCTTCTTCTTCTTCTTCGTAGCCACCCAGTTACTAGAATCCAGACTTTCACCAGGCGAAGAGGAATAATGAGGTGAAGAAATATGAAAATAAGGTGAGGGTTCAACCTTAGGATCAACAAGGGGTTGACATGGTTCAGGCGTAGGAGAACTCTGTTGAGAGAGAGTCGGTATATTTGAAACCACAGGGGTTGAAAACAACCAAACTGACAGACCAATGGTTAATCCTAGGAGGGACAATGTTGCCATATATGGGGCACCAACATTCCCAAACGAAGGAAAAGGACCAGGATTCCCGTCTGAGGGGATCCCTGGGTTGATGGACTTTGGAAACGTCACCATTGGAATCAACCCTAAAGAATCACTAAGGAATGAAACTTTAACTAGGAATATTTCCTGGGCAGTCAATTTTAAGATGTTGAAACAAAACTATGCCTTTTCATATTTTAAGAGTAAGAAAAAAGGACAAAAGGTGACTCTAGTCACTTTAAGGTTGAATGAGCTTGAAAGGACAAGTGCTCGATGATCTTTTCAAATTTTAAAGAGTCACAGAAAGATCAAAATGACTACTTAGGAACTCTAAGCAAGAGGGTGTAACAAGCTCCCGTGAATTGCAATATACACCTTGGTGATCAAATGAAAGAGAAATGACCAAGGACTTGACGTACGACAGCCAATATCCCCGAATGTTGTGTTCAGTGTATCACGGTTAAAGGGCAGCAGAATCAACTTCCTATGGATAAAGGATTGCAACCTATGAGGGTATCCCTTTATATAATTGACAGTATGGGGAACATAAGTCCGTGCTAGTGCTGTCTAATTCTAGATGGTGAACGACAACTACAAGGTTTAATGACGTCGGAACACGTCACTAGCCTAGACCTCTAAATATGAGTGTTAAGTTTCAATGCTTCCTTAGGTTGATTGAATCATTTTTAATGTTGATCTTGAATTATGTCTCAATTCCAAGGCTCTACTGCTGCCATTAGAGAACTTCTATATGCAACTATATGAGAAAATAAATATTTCGATTCGTTGAATGCAATATAATTAAGGGAAGAGTCTCAAACAATGATGCAACAAACAGTGATACTGCAAACAAAACTTTTTCCTAAGTAGATGAGTTTCACTATCCTAGAAGTAATCTAAAACATTCAAAGACGTGAATTATGCAATGTAATATGAAAAATTCTCTTTTTTGAAAACTATATAATTGTAATCTATGCACAATTTCCTTTTCTTTTGAATGATTTAGAATGCACTCATTGCATTTTTCGATGAAATGAGAATCTACTTAATGCATGCTTTTAATGAAAGAGAATGCACTCAATGTGATTTTTAGTTTTCAATCATTAAACAATGTAATCTAAGTTCAGCGATAAATTTCAAACATGACTTTTCAATGCAACTTGATCTAATGCATTTTAACGAAAAACAAACTTTGAGACGAAAACTAAACGAACATAATTTTTCTTAATGCAAAAAGGATGCAACCAAACATTAAGAATACAATCTTGTTTTGAACACTTTGTAGTGAAATTACTCAAAAGGATACAAGACGTATGAGTTCAAGCACGAAGAGGACTTCCAAAGTGTGGGCTTAGAATAAGGCATTCATTCCCTTTTACATCAAGCAATAAAAAAAAGAATAATTTTTAGTTGAATAATGAGAAATGTAATCTATGCTCACAAGCGAACAAGAAGACAAAATGAACTTGGACAGACACTTGAGACTTGATCACTCAATCAACCAAAAAGAAAAAGGCAATCAACTAGAGATGGTTCACCAAGCAAGGAGAATGACTCAATTAGCAGGACGATGTCCCACGAAGCATACAACTAAGCAATTGACACACAATCCTAGAAAAACCTAGGATGTAAGGATGCACGTCCCAACTTAAAGGAAAAAAAAAACAACCAAAAACCAAGCTAATGAGCCAATCAAAACAACTTGAGTGAAGGGGAGAACATGTAAATCATATAGAGAAAAGGACTGGAAGGGCAAGACATACTGGTGAAAGACTTAGGGAAAAAACCTTAATTTTCACACACACTGAAATTGGCATGACTTTAGCGGCTGAAACTAGCGCCAGCACCCTGATGGTGCAGCTTTATAGCTGAAAACTAGCACGAATCGGTGTGACTATCAGACAAATAAAAGAGCCAATTCCTAAAAAAAGAAAAAAAACAAATAATTTATCCTAACCAAGGCCAAACTCACCACTTCAAGAAAAAACTAAAAGATTGTAATTGATGAAAAACATAGGAACAAACAGGGAAATGGTTGTTCAACTAAACTCGTCGAATGACTAGGACCTCAAAGAGTGAAAAACTAAAAGGAAAGTCCCTAGTGGAATCGCCAATCTGTTGTCCAAAAAAATCTCCTCTACGGACAGAGGCGATTCCTTTAGCCCTAGGGTGGGTCTAGAAACTACGGGAACATACTAACATCTACCTTCCTAGATTGTAAATCAAAATTTAGAGCAAGGAAGATGACCTACCTTGTTCTGATGATATGTTGTCATCTTCCATTGAAGCTTATTGATTTTTCGCTCTTCTCAAGCTCAATACACACTGTTTCCAATGTTTGATTACCTGTACAAATATTCGAGACACCACAACAAGCATAAAATCACGATAAATATAAAACAATTACAACCTATCTAACTGATACAGAAATGCTAGAAATATCATTATAAATGTATACAAGAGTGGAAGATAAACATTTGTTGCATTTATTATGATAAATACAAGGGGAGTTTACAACCAAGCCTTGATGTTGAGGCTCTCCTTCGGTAACCCCGTATCCAAGCATGTTTGCAACACCCTCATACACAAAGGTCCAAGATCTCACTATGTTCTCAACACATAAAAAAAATCACCCTGCACTATTCTCCCGAAGCTATAATTGCTTCTCCTCTCTAGCTAACTAAGGCAGTAGAGGTTAAGGAGGTCTCCTTATATAACAATGGAGGAGGAGGTTATGAGCCCTCAAATAATGGGAAAAGAGCTTATCCTTTGGAGTAGTTCCTATTTCTTGGGAACAAGAAGCCCAAAGGGGAATTCCTCAACCATATCCTCAAAACAAATTTCCAGCTCGTCGCCTTGTGAAGCTTCTGGTCACGGAAGCTTAATTTATATTTAAAAAAATTTCCAAAAGAGGATTGGCACGGGTCCCATTGCAAATATCTGCTATCGACGCAGGTCAGACACTGAGACAAAGCACTGACCTTGAAAACTAGGTTTATATAGGGATTTTCCAGAAAAGTTGTAAAGGGAGATGAATTGGAAAACAAAGTGTGGTTCAGGGGTATGTATTCCATGCTTGGAAAGTAAAAAATCGTCACTGTATGCGTCCTCCAGGATCAAGGAATGGGGAGTACAAGGATAGTGACAAATTTCTCTTTAACAGTTAGATTGCAAAAATTGTGGTTGCAGGTTGATTTCCACCTCTCTTATGGAAGTGTGGTTGAGGAGTATACAATAACAAGCCAAAAATATGTGTTTGTTTTCCTTTGAAAGTTGTTAGGCTTTGATTTATAGTTCTCTTGCATACTTTTTTTATGCATCCTTGAAGTTAAGAGCATGTCTCTGCATATGGATTGGATGCATGTTGTAGGATAGAGTAGCTCTTGATGAAATAAAATTCAACTCATCCTTGCCATCTTGATTTGTTTTGTTGCAATTTGATCACTAGACTTATGATTTTTCCAAGAGTAAGAAGGGGTAAATTGTTAGTCTGCAGGTACTACTAGTGACTTGCATGGATTTTCACACCCAATCTACATATATTTTCTCATCACCATCCTCCTCCTTGACACCTCATGCTGCTCTCAAATTATTCCATCGAGATCATATTTCCAAGGTCATTGGGGGACATCGTAAGCATGTACTTTTGTGCAATATGGGCCTCTAAGGGGTTCTAATATTGGAAAAAAGCCTCACATATCCTTAATACACCTTCATAACACCAAACCTACCTTCAGAATGCTCTCAGATCCAATCCTGCAGAAAAAAAGGGAAATCATGTAACATCCTGTAGCAACCCTATAATATCCTATAGCATTGTCTAAATTTGACTATATTTTTTTTAAGAACTTGATTTTTGTATCTTGGGATTGAATAATGTGCTGATTTTTGCTAGCTTCAGATTTTTTTTAAGTCTCCAAATTTGTGGAGAGGCTTAAGCACTGGTATTCCAAAGAACCCAGAAACCGTTTGTGAAAATTCCACTCGAAATATGTTTTATTGTAAAAATTAATTATTTTAATGGGGACCCTAAGTATAAACTTAGGGAATTTAAATAATTAAAGGGTATTAATAAAACGAAGTGATAATGATTTAGAAAAAGCGAAGATCAAGTCAAGTTATAATATTATCCGTTTATGAGAGATCTAATCTCGGCTGTTGATTTCTCAACGAGAAGACTATAAAGGAAGGCTTGAGGGTCATTTGGAAAGACACACCAAGTGAATCAAGTGATTTAATTCTTCTCACATATCAAGTGCTCGGATGAAGATCATATCTAAGTGATTTTAGTTGTAGTGAGGGGCAGAGACAGTTATTGGTTGGAGGATCTTCTTCGGGACCAAGAATACATAGCAGAGAGGCATCATAACTAGCAGAAGAAGAAAAAAAACCTCTAGAGGGTGTGACGCGGGCCCCAGAAGGGGTGATGTAGGCCCACATAGGGGCTGCGAAATGTTTTTGTCAGATAGTCCGAGATTTTTCAGGAGATCGGGGTTCTGAGTTGGGAGGGGTGGAACTGGAATTTCCGAGGAGTAGATCAATCCTAGAGAGGAGGTGACATAGTCCACAGAGGTACCCATGTAGGCCTACGCAGCTGCTGCACAGAGGCAACACATAGGGTGTTGGGGTTTCTTCAGTTTAGCTACTAGATCAGCGGGGTCTTGCAGTGTGAGGTAAAAATCAATATATTTTGTCTATCGTGATTTCTCTATACCAGATAGCCAACAAGGCATCCAGAGATTGTATTCAGAAATTACCACTTAATAATAATAAAACCTTAGATCTGTTGCACCGGTTTTCCCGCATTGGGTTTTTTTGGGGACTTTCATATAAAAATAATGGTGTCCTATGTGTGATTTATTCTTTGCTCCATTTCCTTGTTTCAAAAAAATAAAGTAAGTGTAGGTTGCTTCAGTAATTTACTTCAATATTTTCATGAATAAATTTGAAAATAACTTTGTCATGCAATTTACAAGTAGATGAAGTAGATTCAGTTAGTTGCAATAGGATTCCTAAGATTTTCAGATCTAGGGATTTTCACATAATGACCTCTAGAGTTTGAATCCATGGTTGGGGAGGACCAAGCACCACTTTAGACCCATCCTTCCTTCACTGAAAGTATAGAAAAACAATTAGAATTGGTAGGTAAATTTCCACATTTCAGAATCACAAAGATTGTTCTCTTATGTAAAGTGTAAGGACTCTATTATTAAAGCTAATTTATCTTGAACTTAGTGATAAGAATAGAAACTCTTCAATACAAGTAGATTATACCTAATTTTTGAAGTTATGTTCTTATATTTTCTAGTCATACACTTTCGATCAAGTTTTTTTTTTCAAGCAATTTTTCACATTCTGCAAGTAGAGTAATGATTTACATTCCACAAGTAGAAGATTGATTTTAATCTGCAAGTAGACTAGCATATTTCATCTCTACTATGAGTACAATATTTTTTAGTCCTACAATTATATCTAGTCTTTACATTTGATGAATGGAACTTTCATTTTTTAAAATAGGATAATGTTTACCTTCCTGCAATTAAAGTAGACTCTTGTCTTTTCATGCAAGTTATTTTTGAAAGCGAGTAAAAGGCGTGGTATTTGTATGCCTTGATATTATTTATTGGCTAAAGGTGACATGAGTAGAGCTTCAACTAAAACTAATGTGCATCTATCATTGTCACCTCTAAGTTCATATGAACCCCAGGTTGATAATTAAAGTTGGTATCCTTGGGAGTCTCAACAACCTTGCTGTGATAGTGGGGCTCATAAATGGGGTCTTAAAAATTCCTCATTTCCAACTTCCTCAAAACTTAAAATAAACACCACCATCATGTCTATCCTGCCGAGATATTTATAGCAATATATTTTTTATCGAAATCCAACTCCTAGATCGAAAGATATGTTCATTTAAGGTTATGGCCCATAAACTCCCTACCACATCAACAAGGTTTTTCCATGTGACACCCACGTGGCTCTAACATGGTGCCCATGTGGTATCCTTTCACCCCCCTATAGAGTTTCATGTCATCTCATGGTCATGTATCATTCATCTGGATTTTTCTGTAGTATTCCATCTCATCATTCCATCCTCAACCCCTCCGGCTAAGCCCATAACTATTGTGTGATAAAACCTCATTAGAAGTTTCTTGGCCTATCAACCTTTCAGCTCATAGTAAAACTCTTAAAAACCTTCGAGGGCCAAGAATCCTAGGTATGCAACATTAATTATTATATTAATTATCGGGAAAAACTCCATCTCGACTGTAACAACCCTGGTGAAAAGTCCATGTAATAGAAGTTAATGAAGGAAAAAATAATAACCATGGTTATGAGACACTTATTCCAAGTTTAATGTTGGGAAAAAACATCCTAGTGCGGGTGTTCATTTGGTTTATTATGGCTAAGGAAATTAGCAAAGGAAATGACAAAGGCATTTGGAAAGGAGAAATGGAATTTTTGAAATTTATTTATGTAAATAGTTGAAATTAGGAGAAAATGAAGGCGAATGGTCACAGGTTGCATGTGAGGAGGAAAAATAAGGAAAATAATGGAAAATGAGGAAAATAGAGGCCACATTAATAGATAGTCTTATGAGGATCAGCCGATACCTTTTTGTCAGTGCAATTTTGGAGCTCTCTCTTTATTCTCTCTCTCTCTCACCCTTGGAAGTAGAGTTTTCTTGGAGCACTTTAGCATTGGATCAAGAAAGGAAAGGAAGGCAAAGAGGAAGAAATGATCAAGAAAGGAAGAGTGGGATCAAGCAGCAACATCGGGTTTACTTGCAGGTATAAAATTGCATGTGTGATTTCCTTGTTAGATTTGACATGCATGGTTATGCATGTGTGTTATTGGTTCTCTTGTTGTCATTGGCATGGGTTTTACCAAGTGTGATAATGTTCTTCAACCTTGCATTTCCATTTCCTAATAGCCATGGTTTGATGAGGTACTCATATTTTGGTTGAGGTGGATTTCTAGATGGATTCTAAACTGAGTGAGGTGGATATATGAATGAAATAACACATGGCCTATTAATCCTTAATCAGACTATGGATTGCGGTAAATCCACAGGCCTAGTAACCCCTAAATCAAACTTTGGTTTGCGATAAGCTAGGTATTCTATGCCTCGGTGGGCCTAGGAATCCTCAAATGGTGAATGGAGGGATATACGGTAAAGCCTAGAGGTATTTTCCCTTGATCATGCCTAGGAATCATTACCAGTGAATGGTAGGATATACGATAATGCTTCCTAGGTTGACTCTGGCGAATACTTAACCAATTTCCCAACCTTCCAAACTCCTGCTTCCTTTCACAATTCAATGAGGAATTAGCCCTTATTTAATGAGGAAATTTTCCTCCATTGGATTGCATAGTTATTTTAGGCTCTTCCTCTAACTACATGCACCATATGTACAACCCACATAATTATACAATTGATAGTACACTTTCCTTTAACTCCAGTCTCAACTGAGTCTTTCTCAGAACTGACATGCATGAATTAATTTTGAATGAATTATTAGTCATCTAATTGAAAACCGCATGTGAATTAAATCATATTTAATTCACTTGAATGGTAGGATATACGGTAGTGCTTCCTAGGTATTTTCCAAATAATTTTTATATTTATCGTGATTTTACGCTTGTTGTGGTGTTAATATAATTTATTTTATTTAAAATCAGTTTAACTAGTTCTAAATGATGGAGGAACTAGTGAGAGGTCAAGTGAATTAAATATGATTTAATTCACATGCGGTTTTAAATTAGATGACTAATAATTCATTCAAAATTAACTCATGCATGTCAGTTCTGGGAAAGAATCAGTTGAGACTGGAGTTAAAGGAAAGTGTAATATCAATTGTATAATTATCTGGGTTGTACATATGGTGCATGTAGTTAGAGGAAGAGCCTAAAATAACTATGCAATCCAATGGAGGAAAATTTCCTCATTAAATAAGGGCTAATTCCTCGTTGAATTGTGAAAGGAAGAAAGAGTTTGGAAGGTTGGAAAATTGGCTAAGTATTCACCAGAGTCAACCTAGGAAGCACTACCATTGATTCTCCTCTCTAGCTTAACTAAGGTAGTAGATGTGAAAGAGGTCTCCTTATATAACAATGGAGGAGAAGGATATGGGCCCTCAAATGATTGTAAAAGATTTTATCCTTTGGAATTCCTCAGTCATATCCTCAAAACAAACTTCCAGCTCACCGCCTCGTGAAGCTTCTAGTCATGGAAAATTCATTTCTATTTTAAAACTTTCCAAAAGAGAATCGGCACGGGTCTGACATTAAGATAGAGCGTTGATCGACGCAGGTCAAACACTGAGACAAAGCACTGACCTTAAAAACTAGGTTTTTATAGGGATCTTCCAGAAAAGTTGTAAAGGGAGATGCATTGGCAGACAAAGTGTGGTTTGGAGGTATGTATTCTGTGCTTAGAAAGTGCACAAGGGTCACTTTATGGGTCCTCCAGGATCAAGGAATGGGGAGTACAAGGACAGTGACAAATTGCTGTGTAACATACCCCAAAAAAATGGTAACTTGGTTAAATGTGGGAGGATAGTGTTACATAGTGGTATCAAATCATGGTTCACCCCTTGTACTGGAAGGTGGTATGCTGGTCATGCATTCATGTCAGTTGCATATGTGTTTTCATGTTTGTGGTCTATGCATTGGCTGTGTATGTATGTCATTGGTTATCATTGCAGTGGTGTTTCCATGTGAAAGTTAAAGGCATTTTTTTTGGATGTGTTTATCATGAGTTTATGTCGGTTACAAACTGGATATGCATATCAATGTTTTTATGTAATGTGTATGCATGTGTGTCACACATATGTTATTATGCATGCCTTGTGTCTAGTTGGTGTTATGGTTGTAGTATCATGCACGTCAATAGGATAATGGTTGAGATAATGATTAAATTCTGATATGATTATGTTTATATATGTATTGTGCTAATTTGGTCAATCTTGTAGACGAGATATCCTCCTCGAAATATACTAAGGTACACTAATTTGTTTATGATTTGGTTTAGCTGACATAATATACCTTGCATGAAGAAGAGATCAAAGATGAATAACAAAATGGTAGACTACAAAGATTCTTCCTATGAATCATATGAGCAGCGTGGTGTTCAGCACTCTTCTAACTTAGAAGACACATTTAGGAGTTTGAAGGAAGAAATAAGGAGTTGCAAAGCAGAAAATGACAGAATCATTCATGCACATGAGAAACAAGAAAAGGTCAATGCAGTGATTCTTCAGAGTTTGTCAAAATTGCAGAGACAAGGACCACTATGAATCAGCTATGGACAAGAGGACGGGAATCATGGGACATATTGCAGTATGTCTCATGGTGGTCATAAGTCATATAGAGATGACATGATCATAGATAATATATTTTTGGATACTCTGTATAAGAGAGGTGATGGACATAGGTACTATTCTAGTTCTGGTTCTAACAGGCACTATGATAATCATCATTATCACCCTTACAGGAGGAGTGATAGGGGGTACGTTCTGAATGAGTTTCAGAAAGCGTAGGCAACTACTTTTGATGGAGAATTGAAGAAGTCTGAGGATGCAGAGGTTTGGTTACTTGGCATGAGTAATTTCTTTTAACTACATGAGTATACAGAGAATATGAAGGAAAAAATAGCTATCTTTAGTCTCAAAGGGAAAACAAATATCTGGTGGGAATATGTAAAATGGGTTAGAGACATCACGATAGAGGATTTTAGTTGGCATGAATTCAAGGGACTCTTTAGAAAGAAATACTTGTCAGAAAGGTACCACGACAACCAAGCCAAGGAATTATATGAGCTTAAAATGGTATCGATGAAAGATGAGGAGTATACAATCAAGTTCTTGGAGCTATTGAGGTATGTACCATATCTTAAATATGAAAAGGCCAAAGTTCAGATAATTTTTAGTGGAATACCATTAGCATTTAGAGATCAAATTGAGTATGATGAGCCTTGGTCACTTGAAGAAGTTATTTGGAAACTCAAGCATTTTTATGAGTAGTAAAAGCGTAAGAATGAATCTTAGCAAGGATGGAAAGGAAAAGATAAAGATAAAGGTAAAGGTAAATGACAATCGAAAGAACAAGGCCTCAGAATGTAGAAGAGAAAAACAATGTTGCACCACATAATAAGTTCAATGCAACTAGAAAAGGATACGGGTCATAATAAAAAAATGGATGGGATGGTACATGATGGTTGGAGTGTTTGACGTGTGGAAAAATCATCACTCGAGAGATTGGTCACAACATCAAGGTGGTAGACTGTAGATTTACAGTGCTCAGGAGGCGCATACTATTGGGGATGTTAGATAGAGTGTTCCTCGGATCTATGCAACACTGAATAATAGGAAGGAAGATCATTAGAGATCTATCATTCATATGGATGGTAATCTTTGGGATCTATTTGTTTCTATTTTTATTGACCTTGGATCTAATTATAGTTATGTTAACCCCGACTAGATGGATAAGTGTGGTTTGAATAAAGAAGTGCATGCAGATTCTTGGTTAGTGTAGTTGGAAATAGGTACAAAGAAGTGAGTTCACCATTGGGTAAGAGATTGTGCATTTGAGTTGAGTGGTATGCATACTTCAACACATTTGAACGTATTACCGTTGGGGTCACATAGTATGATTTTAGGTATGGAATAGCTATATCTTCATAAAACCAAAGTCGATTGTTATGAGAAAGCCATTGGGTGCTTAGATAACAATGGAGAGCTGAGAATATTACAGGGTAAGAAGAAAGAAACATCAATTAGGATGGTGAGAGCTATGCAAGAAAAGCATAGTTGCATAAAATGGTGTGTGTTATTTGCAATGAAAATTTTTAGTGATAAAGGTAAGGAGGACGAGGATGTAGAGATATTGAACAGGTACTCGATCTTACAACAGTTTCAGGATGTGTTTCTAGTAGATATCTCAGATTTTTCGCCTCACATAGAATTGGACTTCTCCATTGAGTTGGTACTAGGGGTAGCACCAACCTCAAAGGCACTGTATAGGATGAGTACTCTAGAGTTAGTAGAGTTGAACTTACAGTTGAAGGAAATGATTGACAAGGGATAAATTAGGACAAGTGTATCACTGTGGAGTGCATCGGCTGTGTTCGTGAAGAAGAAGGATGGAACTCTCAGGTTGTGCATTGATTACAAGTAGTTGAACAAGGTTACCAGCAAGAACAAGTATCTGTTTATGAGGATTGATGACTTATTTGATCAGCTAAAGGGATCAATAATGTTCTCAAAGATTGATTTGAGATACATATATCATCAGGTATGCATCAAGGAAGAGGAAATTTACAAGAAATTTTTTTGGAACATCTATAGGAATTATTAGTTTGTTGTAGTTCCATTTGGTTTGAATAATGGTCCATCTACCTTTATGTGTTTTATGAATAGTGTGTTGCATCCATATTTGGAAAAGTTTTTTATTGTATTCATTGATGACATCTTGATATATTTTGAGAATGAGGAAGAACATGTCGAGAATTTAGCACTAGTGTTGAGATTGCTAAGAGAGAAACAATTTTATGTTAATATTAGTAAATACAGATTCTTTCAGACATAAGTACATTACTTGGGGAATGTGGTCTCCAAGGAAGGCATATAAGTGGATGTAGAGAAGATAAGAGATATCATGGAGTGGGAAGATTCTAGAAATGTGGATGAGGTAAGATCATATCATTCATGGGACTAGCAGGATATTATAGGAGGTTCATCAGGATTTTCTTCCAGATTGCATATCCTATTACATTAGTACAGAGGAAAGATAAGAAATTTGAATGGACAGAGGAATGTGCAACAATTTTTGAACAGTTGAAGTGGTTGTTGACAGATGGTTGCAAGAGAGGGTTTGGTGGAGTCCTTATCCAAGAAGGACAAGTAATATGTTATGAGTCACAGAAACTGAATGAGCACAAGAAGAACTATCCAACACAAGATCTTGAGTTAGCACTGATCATTCATGCCTTGAATATGTGGAGGCACTATCTTCTTGGTAGGAGGTTTGTATTGATGAGTGATCATAGTGGGTTGATATATTTTTTTGACCAGATGAATCTAAATTCTAGGAAAGATAGATTGTTGGCCATGATCAGTGAGTTTAATTTTGAGATTAGGTACATTAAGGGAAAAGAGAACAGGGTTGCAAATTCTCTTAGCAAGTTAATACATGTAAATCACATTGCTTCTATGAGTTCCTACGGGACAAATTTACAAGATCATATTTTACAGGAAAGTAAATAGGATGATAGGTATAGAGGGATCATGCACATGTTACAACAAAGTACAAGTATAGGTGTAGGTACAAGTGCGTAGGATGCAGACTATCATCTCTCAGCAAATGACTTGATCAAATTTTAAGATAAGATATATGTGCCAAATAGTAGTGAGCTCAAGAAGATTATATTGAGAGAGTTTCGTGTGAAACCATATTGAGGTCACTTGGGATATTAAAGGACATTGACAACAGTGAAGAAATTTTATTATTGGACTAATATGAAGTAATATGTGGCAGAGTTTGTGGCTAGGTGTTTGGATTGTTAGTAGGTAAAGGCAGAGTGTAACCATCTAGGTGGATTGCTATAGAAAATTTTGGTTCCAAAGTGGAATGGGAGGTCATTTCCATGAATTTCATTACAGGTTTTCCGAGGACATCTAGATAGCATGATTCCATCATGATTGTGGTGGACAAGTTGACTAAGGTAGCACACTTCATTCCAGTGAGGACTATGTATTTAGCTAGTGATGTGGCACATATGTTCATCAGAGATGTGGTCAGATTGCATGGTGTTACAAAGAAGATTGTGTTAGACAGGGATGAAAAGTTCACTTCCATGTTTTGGAAGGAGTTGTTTGTAGGTTTAGATACAGAGTTTGCCTTCAATACAACTTATCATCTGCAGACAGACGGGTAGACTGAGGTAGAATGAGAGGGTGAAAAAGATATTCGAGGACATGTTGAGAATGTAAGTGATGCATTATCAAAGGATATGGGAGGAGTACCTTCCGTTGGTTGAGTTCACCTACAATAATGGTTTACAGGAATCACTGAGGTTGAGTTTGTTTGAGGCACTATATGGGAAGAGTTGTAATACTTTCACTAGTTGGAGTGATCCGATGAACAAGTTATTGATCAGATCAGACATGTTAGCATAAATGGAACAAGAAATGCAAGTGATCAACAAGAATCTAAAGGCATCATAGGAAAATAAAAAAATATATGATGATCGGAACAAGTTGTCTAAGGAGTTTCAGGTTGGGGAACATGTATACTTGCGCATCAAGCCTATCGACCTGCACTGCCTCTGACAGTGAAATTCCATGATTTTTCCATGTGTCATTACTTAAGAAGTATGCTAAAGATGTTTATCATGTGATTGACTAGTATGTATTGTAGGTAGATCCAGGTGGAGAATTATAGACAAAACCTTAGTGTATATTGTAGATAAATATTGTCATGTTCGAGAACCGAGCAATCAAGTAGGTTAAAGTGTAGTGGAAGCACTTTGGGCCCAATGAAGCTACATGGTAGATGACGAATTAGATGTGGGCTATATATCCTTCTTTATTCGTTGGTTGAGCGAATGATCTTGATATATATTTTGGTATATTTTTTGATGTGATTTTTGGTATATGTACATATGTATAAGGATGTAAATACCACCATGATTTGTGTTATGAAGCTCCAATAAGCAATATGGGTGTCATGTCAATGTGTTTTTCATGTTGTTATATTGTCGTGATTGTTTGATTCTCAATAGGTTGATCATTGTAATTAATGCAATGATATAAGTTATAAAGATCCATGGGAAGTATTTTTTTTTCAATGGTCTTGTTGGTTATAGGTGTCATTGAACACTGAGGACAATGTTCCCCTAATGGGGAGGGTTTTGTAACAGCCTTGGTGAAAAATCCATTTAATAAAAGCTAATAAAGAAAAAAATGTTGGGCCAGAATTGTAATCTACAGATAAATTACACTTCCCTAGATAGGTGATAGTCTAGAACAACAGGTGAAAGACTATATGAATATTTCTCCTAACTCAGAGTAGATACACAAAGAGGATTGGAGGCTTACTTGTTCAGTCGCTTCCAAATGGCTCCTTCTGTCGCTTCCACTACAACTTCAAATTCAAGTAGTTTGTGAGTTAAATGTTTCCTGCAAGAAAGAACACTGAAACAACAGAAGATGCAATAATATAGATATCTATTCAAGTTAGTTAGCTAAATCAGTAAAGCATAAACCATACACATCAACTAAGATCTTGCAATATGGAAAATCAAAGCCAATATAGATGCATATAGGGAAAAATAAGTTGCATTCTTTATTGATGATAGAAGGAGAGATTACAACCAAATAACTGATTTGAAGTGACCCTTCCAGCATTGATCCAAAGCCTCATCACAGTATAAATATCTCCAGTAGTATCTTCACAAATCAAGCTCTCAATTGAAAATTCTCTAGCATTTCTCTACTCAAATTATTCCTCCTCAAGCACTTAGATCTGTGCTCAATTTATAGATGAAGTGTAGGTTGTTTTGCAATAAATAAATTTCCAAAAATAGGCAAGATGTGTTTCCAGTCATGTAGATGTCAAATGGACACTTGGATCCGAAGCTTGACACATTTGAACTCTTCTAGAAGGCATTGACCAAGTGGAGATTCCAGAATGTTGGAACACCTAATCCTACATGGGGTAGGTGTGGAATGCGAAAATTCACAATGGAGTCCAAGTGACCTTAGAATATGAAACCAAAAGTCACACCATTGTACTATAAATGTACATCATGTATAATGGAAAAATAAGAAAGCCTCACACTTATCCTTCATTGTGTGTTGAGTCTCTTGTGTGTGTGTTTATATTTCTCATACACCATGTGTGTGTTTAACATGGTATCAGAGCTGATACATCCATAACCAGCTCCACCTTGAGTGAGCCATTTGTGTTTATGGCCTATGCTTATCTGCAAAAATTCTTGGCATTTTTGCGGCACTCAAAGTTTTTCTGCAGTAGTCTTTTTGACCGCATTCATCAAGCTTTTTGTAGCACTCAGAAATTTTCATTGAGAAGAAGCAGCATTCAGAAATTGGTTTGGAGAAAAGCAACATTGTGCATCTGAAGGTTTTCTCACTGCTCATTTTTCCTGCAGTTTCTGCGTTTTAATTTCAGCACCATTTTGGAGCTGATGGAAAAGTGTTTAAAATGAACTTCTGGAAAATTCTAGTTTTTTCCTACAAAGAATTCTGAGTTTTTCTACTGAAAATTTCTTCATCTCTGCAATCTGTTGCTGAATTTTACTGTCTAAAAATTGCTCTGCATTCTCTGAGAAATTTCTGAAGTTTTTACCTGCGGTATACCTATTTTAAAGTCTCTATTTTACTGCTTTCTCTGCAAATTTCTGCAAGCTGTAATAACTCCTCTCTACTGTTTTAACATTAAAAATTTAATAAAATAAATAAATAAATAAATAAATAAATTCCTGCAACTCTCCTAACACTCCACGGCCTTTCGGCCCCCTTACCTAGTGCTCATCGCTTAAACCCTGCACTCACTATCCAACTCACACCCACTTGACCCCTCTCAAACGTTACCCTGCCCCCTCACTACGCTCAACCCCTACTCGACTACGCCTCTTGCCTCTCTCTACAACCTACAACCCCACGCTCATACCCATTACATTACGCTCGGCTCTGCAACCTACGCCGGCCCCTCTCCACTAAAATACACCCTACCCACCTGACATCCCTCCCTATCCCTGTGCTACCTACCCTATCTACCCATGCCCCCTCTCACATACAACAACATCTCCCTACCCACTAACCCTTTCCATTCCCCGCCCTCACGGCTCACCTGCTCTCACCAAGTTTCAACGGCGCCCCCACACTTTATCACTCCATACTTGAATACGACCTCACCTCTCAGCCCTACTCCCCCTCACCGTGGCCTACGGCCCTCTCCTCTGCATCTCTCACACACCACGTCTCTCCACCCTCCTCACAGTCCTCTCTCCACTCCACATCTGCCTCCCCCTTGCCATTCGACCATTTCAATTTTTAAAATTTTTGATTTTCATTTCTACAGTGATATCCGCCCCCCCATATAATACTTTATCTATTTTTAATATCTGCGCCGTCCCCCCCCCCATTTTAATAACCTCCCCTCCATTCCCTTTCAATTTTTAATTAATTTTTTTTTAAATAATTAAAAAAAATTAAAAAAATTAAAAAAAAAATATATTTCCCTTAGTTTTCCCACCCCCCTTTCTTTTTTAATTTATTAAATTCCATCCCATTTCTATTAAAATCCTTCTCTCCATTTTTTAATTAATCTCAAAAATTAATTTAAAAAAAAAAGAAAAAGAAAAGAAAAAGAAAAAGAAAAAGAAAACAACAGAGAGAGAGGAAGAGAAGAAAACAACAGAGAGAGAAAGTAAATAGCAGCAATTGTTGAAATGTCATGTGAGAAAATGGACTGAATACACAAAGAAAATTGCAATTTTTCATTCTAATTTGTGGCATATATAGAAGGGTGATTTTCTGAAGAAATTGACATGTGAAAACAACAGTGGCATTCATTATTTGGACACAAAGTTTTTGGTTTTCTTGAGTTTCTCATAGTATCCATTCTGCAGCAAGGTCAAGCATCCAAGCTTGTAAATATCTCCTCCTTTTGTTGAGTTGAGTTGAGTTGTTATTGGTGCAAAACAACTCTTTGAAGGAAAACAAATCAGCTACCTTAAAGGCTTCTTGCACAGTGTTTTTGCTGCATATTTTTGCAAAAATATTGTATGGAACTGACATTATATTTCCTCTTCATTCATAGTTGGAATCAGTGAATTTGAGTTATTGATGTAAGTCATTGTTGATTGTCCTCCATCATTTGAGGAGCATATTTTGTACTTTAAGAGTTGGAAGTTCTCTTGAGTCATTTGTATTTGTTGCATCACATTGTAAACGGGTGCATTTTCGGTTGAAGCCGACAACCTTTCATTTTTTGAGCTTAATTTGTTGAAAAATGACTAAAATCAATGAGGCATTACAGTCGTTGAATAACCTCATTCATTCAAATGTTCATGATATGGTAAAAATGAGCAAGGATTCTCTTTGTAATATTCAAAGTTGTTTGCTAGATGCACATGAGAAGATTGAGTTTTTGCAGTTGGAATCTCAGCTCCAACAAGATGAACGTCAGCAAAAGAGTCATCATTCTGAACCTGTTTCTGTTCAGAATATTGAGAAGGACTCCCATCAGCAGCAAGTTAGTAAATTTGAAGTTGATTCCCATTCAGTTCATTATACTAGAGCAAATTTTCATGCAGATGCAGTAGCTCAGCCTGCACTTCTCAAGCCCATCATCAGACCTTGGGAAGAGCTTCTCCACAACAAGCACAGAACTGGTCTTGGATATGAAAAGGATGTGACCTTTCATATTCCAGACTACACCAAGCCCATAATATTTCAAAGTGCCGGATTCCTATATGACAGTTCACCTACAGCTGTTCCAGATCCTGCTCCACAACAACAATCACAGATTGTAAAATGCCAACACTGTAATCGAGTTGGTCATATGAAAGATCACTATTTTGATCTTCATCCATGTAAGCACTGTGGTCGACACACTCATTCTCCACACAGATGCTTTAGACACAAGCCTCCTGCAACAACCAAGATTCATCTTGGATGGATTGCTTCTTGGCAATGGGCATCAACAGCCAAAAAGATGTTTAAGTCACATGTCAGAACATGTTCATAGATATTGAAAAAACATGCAGTTGAGTTTTCGCCATCATCTCACCTTGTCCCTGACAAGGGCGAAAATGGTGGTCATGCACAAGATTTGACGTCAGATCAAGCGAGCCTGAGCCACAATCTCTCATTCCATGTTCAGAGTTGTGTCCAAAGACACAACAGTTCAAGCAAGCCTGAACCACAATTCGTCATTCCAGATTTAGAGATGTAGCCAGAGACATAGATGCCCATGAGCATGCCTTCGGTTGGTGGACAAACTTAAACCATCATCTTTGGTTGGTGGATAACCTAAAACCATCACAGGTAGTAGACCTCCCTTCTTTTAGGTTGAAGGTCTCCCTTTCATATATGAGGAACACTTCCTCTAGCAGAAGCCTTCAGCTTCTTGCCAGCTTTGGTTGAGTTCTAGGAAATGCTTCAAGCATTCCAGAGTTGTTGGTAATCCTAAAACCATCACAGGTAGTAGACCTCCCTTATTTTAGGTTGAAGGTCTCCCTTTTTTATGAGGGACAATTCCTCTAGCAGAAGCTTTCAGCTTCTTGCCAGTTTTGGAAGAGTTCCGGGAACTGAAACAAGTTTTGCGTTCTAGTGTTGGTGGTCATCCTTAAACCATCTCTTTTTCCAACATTTCAGAGAGTTGATTCAGCCCAAGTGCTGCCATGTATACTTTGCATATTTGTATTACAACTCTTTTCTTGGACTAACACATACCCCTTCGGATTAAGGGGGGATGTTGGAACACCTAATCCTACATGGGTAGGTGTGGAATGTGAAAAGTCACAATGGAGTCCAAGTGACCTTGGAATATGAAACCAAGAGTCACACCATTGTACTATAAATGTACATCTCATGTATAATGGAAAATAAGAAAGCCTCACGCTTATCCTTCATTGAGTTGAGTCTCTTGTGTGTGTGTGTTCATCTTCCTCATACACCATGTGTGTGCTTAACATGGTGTTTAACACAGAACAACGAGAATTTCGCTCCAAATGTGACCAACACACCTTTGAATGTCGGGAAGTGCTTTGCACAACAACCTTGCATGGGACTACTTGCATATGCAATGCACTTAGGCCCCTTAGAGCCTATGTTGGTGAGATCTCATATGCTATACAATAAGCTTCAAACCATGGAAAAATTTTCTTGATGAAAGTATTGTTTGATTTGTTTTGTTTCTTGTCTTAGAGCATATAGCAACTGAAATGATAGGGAATGATAGACCCTTGATAATCGGTCCTGGAGATGATGCCCAGTTAACCAGGTCATTGGGAATGGTGCCCAAATTGACCTATAAAAATTGCCCCCTAAAGCATGAGATCCAAATAATAAGAACATTTGATTGAGATGCTTTACACTGTGATGGGCTTGGAAACAAAGCAGAATGGTCACCTGCATCAATCTTAAAATACATTACATTATGATATATCCTTTTTTGATCATAATTTCTGAGGGTAGGAATTCCCATAGTCAGCACATAAACAATCTAATAACATGTACATAATTCAGAAAGTCGTCTACATTGGAATGTTGCCCAGATGTAGACATGCCTACAGATATAGGCCCATGATTGGATGACAATCTGTATGTAAGGTCACCGTACAGATGATGTGTACAAAAATCCTGAAATCGCAGCCCGAATGGCTGAAACTAGATTCGGGGTCTTCTTATCTCGTTCACTCGATCATTTAGGTACAAGTCTAGCCATGCAAATATATGATTTGTAGTCAAACATGGAAAGACATCATTTGATTACCAACCAATAATGTGATCTGTTAACAAACGTGTGAGAACCACCATTAATGTCAATGGCCCTCAAGGTACTGCAGTACATTTCATAAGGCATGAATAGATGATTTTATGTCTAACAACAAACAAAATATTTCGGTCAAAGGTCCAGACGCGAGGATCTTGTCGATGCTGTAACAAGCCTCATGGTATTGGAATCTGATGTTTCTAAGTGAAATTCCTAGATATTGATTTGTTGTCGACAGGAAGTCACCTTATTCCAAAACTGGAGTTACTGATTTCAGAGATAAGGTTATGACTTGATATAGCAATTTTCAGGGATGACGGTCATGAAAATGAAGGTTTACGAGTATTGCAGAAGGATGAGTTTTTAATCATTGGATGAATTATCTTGAACATATCGGTGACACTGTGATGAGTTGGCAGCATTGACCCAAAACTGGAGTGAAGGTATGATGAACCATAGGCGTGAATGAATCGTCGAGATGATTACCCAACCCAAACAGTCACGGACATGGAGTGAAAGAAGTGTCATGTTCAAGAGTGACTTGCTACCAAAAAGAAACTTTCACTTACTTTTCCCAAATTTTCCTTGGTCATATGTCGACTAGTACCTCTTTATTTTTTAATAAGCCTGAGGAGGATAACATTTGCTTGATCTATAATTCAACCCTTTAGGCGAATAAAGTATCGCTATTTAATAATTTAACGAGTCTAGTGATGAATGAAACTCGATTCTTGCCATGATCGACAAGCCTGTCACTATTTTATGTTTTAACGGGCTTAATGACAGTGATAGCCCAGTCCTTTTTCATATTTATGGAGTCTGAAAAAGTGGACGAAAGAGAACTTCAAAAGTATTTTTTCGTAAATTTGTCTCTCAGATCCAAAAAAGTGTAAAATAATATCTGAAAGAACCTCTTTGGTCATGTTTAGCCAAGGTATTCCCTTTTTGTAAATAATCCATCTCAGTCCGGAAAAGGGTTAAACGTATATTGAGTAGATATTAATTCATTTACTTTAACGAGCTTGAAAAGACAAGTGCTCGGTAATCTTTTCACATTATCAGAGTCTGAAAAGAGTTGAAAGAAGACTCCAGGGGTTACTTTTTCGCTGTTATCGAAGCTTGAAAAAGAGATAAAAGTGTGCTTCAAATCATTTTTCATTTTTAACAAAGCTCGAAAAATAAGGAGAAAATGTATGCTTTATGGTTAATTCTTTCTTTGAAATAAATCTGCACGACTCATCTGTTCATTAGTTGTATTTCCTATTCAGAACAACATCAAATGGATTAAAAATACCTATTTCATGACAAAAAAACATAATAAAACTATAGTCATAGCAATAAATTTAACTTGCAAACAATTAAATGACTATATAAATTAGTTTCACTATTCATTTTTACCATTCCATGGTTACCATTTGCATTTTGGAGCTCTGAACCTGATTTCCCCCCCGAACTTCAGTCGTTGATTACGGTCGTTTCTGTGGACGGATTTCGTTATCGTTTGATCCAGGTTAGTAGCATGAACCTCCTCTTCCTTTCAATATTAATTTCATTCCCATTGCTAGCAATTTTTTAGGGTTTTAAGGCCCCTAGGGTAAATTCTGCCCAAATTGAGGGCAATGCACCCTTGAACATTGAAACCTGTGTTGCATAGTAGGTACAGTGAAGGCTACTTGCATATGCAATGCACTGTCTCAACCCAAGGAGTGCATTGGGCATAGTTCAAGTTTTTGATTTTCATGATGTGCTCAAATAATGCCTAGTTTTTTTGCAATGAATGGTATCTAATGGATCTTATGGTTATATTTAAGGTTTCCATCAGATTATAATGAAGATTTCATGGAGGGAAAGAGAACATGAAGAACAAGATATGATTTCCTTGAATGATCCGGGTATTGTAAGAGCCTTAAGAGATTGCGGGCTACTCAAGTAATTCAAATTGTCGGGAATGAGGCAAAAAATAAAACTCTTAGATTTCCTTGTTCGAGCATGGGATCCGGTGATAGAGGCATTTCACATAAAAAGTCAAGTGTTGTCCGTAACAGTTGAGGATGTGTATTTTATCATAGGTTTGTCGAGGAGAGGTTTGCCCATTTCTCTCACAGGGTCTACCGTTGGAGGAGAGACAGTGAGGGATTATGTTATGTAGTATTTCTATCTAGGGGCAGAACCTAGCAAAGATGGAAAAATAAATGTTTGGGATGTTAGGGATTTTCCTTTGAGAACCATCCTTTCCATGATCGCTAAAATTTCTGGCACCATTACACTCCATATAATGAACATATCATATATGCAGTATGCACTAGAGTGCTTAGAGCCAATAGTCTTCAACTGGTATGAAGCTGTTCTATCTCAAATAAAGGAACAACTAAATAAAGCAAAGGGAGGAAGGAAGACATTTTTTAGTTATGGTTCGATCCTTATCTCCTTTGCTTTGGAACGGATTCCACTGATGCAGCCACAACATGTAACATTGGATATATCCAGTCCTAGAGATCCTCGAATGTAGAGATGGGTAGAACTCATGGGTCAAAATGCAAGCCAATCGACCATTGTGTTCTCTACTGCATTCTTCGCCTGGTTTTGGTGATAGATTGTCGCCATTGATGAATATGCATACGTAGGTGTCGACTTCTGAGGAGATCTAGACCTAGTATAACCAGAAGGCGCTTAGTGGGGTGCAATAGGTAAGAATGATTTGACCATTTTTTTTAATTTTTCTAAGGTTTATACAATGTTTTTGTGTTTTTATTTCTTTCCAAGACTAAAATAAATGTTTGATGTAATGCATATATCGGTTGCATTCAACCAGTAGAGGAACTAGAGTGCAAGGCGGATGCGCCAGCAGAGAGGGCTGTCAGGAGAGCAGTCCTTTAGGACCTTGATATGGCTGAGACTCTGGTTGAGCTCCAGTAGCACATAGAGGGGTTGATCTTCGGGATTCTGGATGCTGGATCGAAGAGCTTCCCATGTGACTGCAGCGACACACAATTTGGGTTCCTAACTGTTGGATGTGGTTGCTTTGTAGTATTGCTAGATATATAGCATGTTACCACGAGCACCACTAGTTTACTTGTGAATTTTTGCATACATTTTTAGGTCAGACGACCAACGTGTCTTCGACACAAATTTTGTAAAAAATCTATAACTATCTATCTATATGTTTTCAGAGTTTTTCCTATGTTTAATGTGCAATCCTATTCAATGTTGTGAATATTTTCTTTATTTATGTCGCAAATGTCTGTCTAAAACTTGATTAGCTAATGAATCAGTCAAAGTGTTCAAATTTCTGGAAATGTGTTGATATTGAACAAAATCAAAATGTATTTCCAAAAGTCAAAGTCTTAGGAACAATATAAGAAGTGTTGGATTTCTAATAGTATAAACACTAGTAAGTTGTAATACCATGAGTTGTGAGTCTAACCTTATGATTATGCGGTTAATACCAAATGAAATGGCATCAGAGAGAAGTTCGATCAACATGCTATACTCAACGATATTGTTTGTCGATCTAATAATACAAATACCTCTAAAACTCACTAACTCACCGTTCGGAGCAAAAATGGCGCACGCTGCAGAGGATAGATACTGCATACTATGACTAGCACCATTAGCATATCCAAAAAATGGTTCCAAAGATTCAGACATTTTCCATAAAAATGTAAATTGGATTACTAATGTCAAGAAAACTCTAAAAAGACAAATTAAGATAGTGAATGCAAATCAAGAGCATATAAACAAATATAATACAAAAAATTACTACGCTCATGATTAAGCATAGTAAAGTTTCAAATAAAACCCATTTCTAGGTTGTGCTAATGGAATCCCATCGTAATCAACTAACTCGTAGGCACCTTTAGCAAAAACTATTTTGACAATATAGGGGCCATGCTATAATTGCTCGAATTTCCCTGTACCTATTACATCAGCTTCTTGGTCGTAAAGAAGGACAAATTCGCCCTCTGAGTAGATGCAAGGTTGGAAATTTTTGTCATATTGCGCCTTTATACGTCTCTTATGCACTTCGTTGGCAAATTGGGCTTCATGATGCATTTCATCAAGATGGATGAGGTTAAGGAGATGCAATTCTTCTTCTGAGGTGTTAGGTAACAAGTCTATCGCGAGTTTTAACGATGATATTTCACATTGGATTGGTAAGATAGCTTCCAGACCATACACCAATTTAGAAGGAGTAAACCCAGTTGTGTTTCTTACCAAGGTTCGATACGCCTACAAGGTGGAGTACAGGATCAAGTGCTAGTTCCTTTTACAGACTCCTATCATTCGTTGAAGCATTCATTTAAGAATTTTGTTAATAGCCTCAACTTGTCCATTTGATTGTGGATAATAAAGAGTAGAATTATCATGCGACACTCCTAACTTGGTTGTAAATTCAGACATCATATGGTTGCAAAAATGCTTCCCACAATCCGTAACTATATCCTATGGGACCCCAAACCATGCAATAACATGGTTGAAGAAAAACAATGCAGCTGTTTGTCCTGTGTTATTAAATGTAGGCATTGCTTTAGCCCATTTGGTAAAATAGTCGACTGCGACAATAATATAACCATGCCCCCTAGACGAAGGAGGGTTACAGGTCATGAAATCAATACCCCATTTCGTAAATGGTCTAGCAGAGACAACATGATGCATTGGCACTGGCAGTTTGCGGATTTTACAATAAAAAATCTGGCATGCATGACAACTTCTAATTGTGAGGATGTAATATTGAAAAATAGTAGGCCAAAAGTAACCAACGCGGAGTATCTTCTGCGTGTAGCATATCCAGATAAGTGTCCACCACAAGCCCCATCATGAAAATCATTTAATACTTTTTCGACCTCCTCATGAGTGAGG
Organism: Pinus albicaulis; assembly: GCA_034641835.2. Lineage (NCBI taxonomy): Eukaryota > Viridiplantae > Streptophyta > Pinopsida > Pinales > Pinaceae > Pinus > Pinus albicaulis. Next base: position 671,428,524 of record CM076584.1, on the reverse strand, counting down.
CACCTCCTTAAAATGGCATCAACACCACGATGATAAAGTGTATTGCCGACGATCAGATAATTTTTGGATTGGCATCGAATATGTCGCTGGTTAGAGTGAGAGGTATTAGGTCGAAAATTTTAGGTTTGGAGATAAATGATGAAATCGCCATACCAAGGATCAGATGATCCGATCAGAAACAGAGACTCGTCTGGAATAGATGGTTCGGACGTAGTAGAAGTACTATCAGAGGGAAGGTCACAGAGAAGCTCAGCCAAAACTAAAGACTTCTTTGACTTGGATTTGATGAATTCCAAATTAAATTCCTGAAAAATGACAATCCATTTTGAATACTTTCCCCCCAGCAATTGACATGATAAGATGTAAGTCATGGGGTCGCAATCCGAAACTATTGTTTTTTTCTAGAGCAGGATATAATGGTGAAATATTTGGACAGCTTAAACAGCTGCAAAGGAAATATTTTCCATGTATGAGTACTTAACTTCCATATCATTGAGATTACGACTCAAATAATAGATTGGATGTTCAATTCCATCTTCTACTTGGACAAAAACCATAGCGATGGTCGTTTCAGTTGCGACGATATATAGGAAATAATCATTTTGATAATTAGGAGGATACATTAATGACGTTCGGACAAGATGGTCCTTGTCAACAACAAAAGAAGCTTGCGCAACTTGGTCCCAATGGAAGGGAACTCCCTTTTTCAATAATGGAGTAAATCCTTTAGCCATTTCGGTGTAGTTTGGAATGAACCTTCTCAGGAAGTTAGCCTTTCCTTGAAGTTTCTGTATCTAAAGTAAGTTTGATGGTGCAAGAAAATAAAGAATGGCCTGAACCTTCAGTGGGTCTATTCGAATTCCTTCTTTTGAGACTAAGAATCCGAGAAATCGACCAGAAACAACAAAAAACACACATTTATGTGGATTGAGGCATATATTTTAATGTCAGAAGCGTAAGAAAATGGCTCTCAAATGCATCGGGTGATCAGTCTAATTTCGTGAATGCGCTAGTAAATCATCTAGATATCGTTGAACAATGTGCTTGATGTCACTTAAAGCATAATCCATTGCTCTCTGAAAAGTTGCCCCAACGTTCTTTAAACCAAATGGAAGTTTCCTATATGCGAATGTGCTCCAGGGATAGATGAATGTTGTCTTATGTTGGTCATCTGGGTAGATATTGATTTTATTGTAGCCAGAAAATCCATCCATAAACGAAAATATTTCACATCCAGGACAATCATCAATAAGCTGGTCGATAAAGGGAGTAGGATAGTTGTCTTTTGGACAAGCATGATTAACATCCCAATAATCAACACACACTCTAATGGTTCCTTGTTTTTTCATAACAAAAATGATATTGGAAACCCACTCAATAAGCAGAACAGGGTAAATGAAACCAGCATGCAAAATTTTTTCAACTTTTATTTTTATAGCACCGAATTTCTTTGGATGAATAGGACGAAGCCGTTGACACACCGATTTGACATCAGGATACATATTAATAGTGTATTCAACTATACTAGTGTTATCTCTAAATCAGACCCTGATAGGCTGCTAGTCAAGGAGACCCTGAGTAACTATTTCAAACCAAACTTTTAGTTGAGGCTTAGCCTCCTCAACCTAAGAGGGCCCTCTCAATAGGTTAATGATTTTCAAATAAATATCAGATGGCTAACTCTATGAATAAAATGAATAAAGTGAATAATTGGTTGTACTACTAATAAAAAAAAATCTATTGGGTAAATGGAGTCAAATTTTCTTTCACAAAACATAAAGATCATTTTCATATGGAAGTCAGGGCATTTCAGGGTTTAGATGCATCAATAGAACAATAGGATAGAGAATAAACACAGTTCATGAACATATGAAGGAAGTTAGAGCACCTTTAGTGAATTCTAAGTAACATACAATCATGCCACTGCAAGTAATTTAAAGAGAAACATCATGAGACAATCAAACATCCATAACCCCTTCTGAATCCTGAGTGATGAAACAAAACTCTCTATATTAAGATAAAAACAAAGTTCTCTGATATCACAAAAGTATGCTTGTTCAATGAAAATTCCAACCCTATGAAATTCGATTTCTTCCCTCTTATAGAGTGGTCATTACATCCTTAGATTCCTTCCAAACATTTGATAAGAAATTCGAATTTGACACCTATCAACTTCTAAACAAACTTCATTTACAAACTAATAATTAAACTGTCTATCTTACAGTCCTAATTCAAATAGGACTAAAACGCTATTTATTATATCTTAACAACCTTTAAAAACCTTATCTAATCATTAAAGACCATGCTTGATAGCTATTTCTTCTAGAATTTGACCATGATGTTGTTAATCTTCTTGCTGTTAGACCCCATCAACCTACTTCTTATTCATTCCTGCAAAATATGAGCATGTTCCCTATATAATATTTGAATGCCTTATTTCTGTCCATTTGAACCAAATGCTGAAGAACTGGCACTCAAAACATGTGGAAAATGACTTATAACCTTCATTTGAATTCAAAATTCTAGCTGTACAAATCCTGAACCTCCAAAATGGTGCAAAAACTGTCAATATTTCTGCGCTACGAAACTGTTGAGTCTACTGTTTTCATGGTGCAGACTTTTCCTTTTAAAATCATGCTTCAAACCTCCATTTTTGTGTGCCAAAACTCCTGGATCCTCATTTATATTCTACATATACCTCCCACCAGCATCAAAGCTCAAAACCAAACCCTTTTCACCTTTGAAAATTGCAAAAATTCTTCAAACTGCTGTGTGTCACCTTCAACAGTTTCGTAGCGCGCTATGAAACTAATGAATCTTCACTTTTCACTGCTTCCTTCCAAAATTTTTGTTTTCAACCCTTTAATACTATATTTCTAAGTACTTCAAAAATGAGATATTACCACATAACCTCAAAATTTTGTTAAGGGATGACACTTACTATTTGCACTTATTTTAGTTGTGGCTGATCTTCAAACTATGCTAGCTGTATTTCCAGGTCTTCTACTCTCCTCTTAAGCCTTCTATTGTTTTCCCTTAACTTGGTATTGACCATCCTAATGAATTTTTCTTCTCTGATTGCAAGTAGGTTCCATATGAAGAATTGAGCTTGACTGTCAATTAATTCAGGGTTTGGATTTTTCTCCATCTCCCATAGTCATTTCATCATTTCAAAGTTTTCCCTTTATTTTGCATGCACTCTCACCTTTTTCTTCAACTTATCAATCTCATTATTTTCCAATCTGAGTTTGTCTTTGACATCTTCATAGCTACTCTTTTCCTTCTGAATATTGAAAACCCTGTTTCTATCTTCTTCAGGCATTGAAAATTATGTATTTGTAGTTTCTTCAAAAACATTAGCACTTTCACCTCCTGTTTGATCTATCTCCATGTATGACTGTTTTAAATTCTTGGAGTGCCTAGTTGAGGGTTTTCTGGGCTTAAAGATAAACTCTGCCACTTCATCCTGAAAATCTAACATTTTGGATGTCTTCAATTTCTTTGATTTGCTGCCACCTGTATCCAGTTTGATGAAGTTTGCTTGTATTAGGGAAGACTCTTCAATATCAATAGCTTGAAGTATGCCATTCAAATTACTTCTTGACCCCTCTTTAACTACAACCTTACCCTTTTCCTTTAACCTTTGACTCCTAGTCAACTTATTTTGATCTGTTTTACTAGTTGACTGTTCTAGAATTGTCTACTTAACCAAAGTTTTCTTCTTCTGTGCAGATTTAGGAGTATCTTGGATATTCAATGTTGTTCTTATCATTGTTTCTTTAAATTCTTTCCAAGGTGTGAGCTTAAAAAATATCCTTGACTTTATTTCTACAGGGGCAATAATCTTTGATGGAGTTTTTTCTTTAGCTTGAGGACTAACACCTGTTCCTTCAATCCCAATTCTACTAAAAAAGAGGAATTCAACCCAATCTCTATTTTCTTTCTGCAGCTCATGTAAGACTATTAACTTGACTAAGCCATGGTGAAATAATGAGGCTTCACATGACTCAACTTTCATTTTTACCTTATCAGACATCTTAGCCAAACTTCTGAAAAGATCAAAAGGTAAATCTAGAGATATAATCCCTGTGAAATGAAGCAAGAGTTTAAAGTGATAGGTATACACCTTGTGGTATCTTCCTTCGCAGGTGAAGTACCTCTGAATATTGTAGAGCAGATTGGAAAATGTATCTTTGACATAACTTCTTAGCACAACTTTGTTCAAGTCAACCTCTATAAACTCTGGTTTTAGAAAGATTTTGCAGGGTACCATGTCAAACTTGAAGTTTTTAAACCACCTATCTTCAGCTCTCAGAATTTCTGTAACTGCTAATATCACTTCAGGGGAAATTGGTAAATTAAGGAATCCAATATTTGAGTTTGACCCTATGAAGTTTAAGGAAAACTCTTTGGTGACTTGAGTGTGCCCTCCTTGAAGTTTTTCACAAAACATGCAACAAACTACTTTCTTAAAGGCTTCTTCAATAGACTTGTCTTTTGTAAGGGCTTCTACACCTTTAGGTTATGTTATTAGGCAATGACCAGACCTATGAATCCTTTCTTCAACCATTTTCTTCTTGAAAACCTTGTATCTTCAGAAATCTGTGATAATCCCTCTGAAAACCCTGTGTCTTCAACAAATTAGAAAATTAGCAATCAGATATTCTTGTTGAATGAATTGGCTCTCTTGGTAAATGAATCTAGCCTCGCTTGATAACAATTCTGCTTCCACCAGCAATGAATTTCAAACTCACTTGATAGCAGGTTTTGAAAATACTGATATAACCTGAATTTGAATGGGCAGGCTCGCTTGAATTTGTTTTAGTTATGCCTTGCTTGGATTTGTTTCAGTAAACTCAGGTCTTTCACCACTAATTTCTTCTTCAAAACAGAAGCATGCATGCACTATTGTCTTGCATGAGACAAATGAAGTCGAAAACAACCAACTGTTTTCAAATTTGAAAGGACCAATGACGACTAACCCCTAATCGATGACAAATGACCCCTAATAATTATAATGAATGGTTGCATGCATGAAGGAGAACTCATGGATGACACCTAATGATGAAGAATTTAACTGAATTTGACAGATGTGACAGCTCAAATGCAAAACTGAGAATCCCCAATTTCGTAGCACATCATTTGAAAATTTGGGTTTTTGCGCTACGAAATCACCATCGTTTTAATAGCGCAAAATCAAAATTTTACACTAAGCGCACTACGAAAACATGGTTTCATGGCTTATTCATCAAATTTTCAAAAAAAAATTTAAAAATGGGTTTCAAAACGTGGCATAAGATCTTTGAAGAATGAAACAAGGTTGATGAACATTGTTTGGTGATGGAATGAGACCTTTAACCCATGATCTAGACCTTTAAAAATATAAAAATGAATCTAACCCTATCTAGCATTATGACTTAGGAACAAGTGTAACTGACCAAGATTCAGAAAATTTTTATAGTGATAACAATGGCTCCACTTGGGATAGTGTGCCCCTATGGTACACTAAGAAACCGCAGCACCAATGCCATCCATTTTGATAAAAAACAGAAATTTTTGTTGACAAGCATCTTCTTTGAACTATTGGGCCTTCACCTCAAACTTACCATGCTTGCCCTTTTCGTCAATTTTGGCCTCCCATTTCAACACTTTGTCATGAATTTGAAAACTGTCCTCTTTGATCTTTCTATCAAATGAATTATTAATTCTGTTTTGAACATGATGATGGCTGTCATAGACTTCATTTCTTTTTTCTTGTAAGGCTATCAGCTGGTTTATCCTCCTTTGGATGGCATTTGGTTCTTCTTCAAGTCCTTGAATTAACTTCATAACCGGCACCCCAAGTGATGTTGGAAAAATAGCTTCAACCCCATAGACTAATTCATATGGAGAAGTCCCAATTGATCTCTTTGTACAAATCCTATCATCCCATAAGGCATACTTTAGCTTTAAATGCCAAGATTTCTTGTTCTCATGTAGTACCTTTTTGATGATTCTCACAATGCTTTTGTTTGATGCTTCAACAAGGCCATTACCTTGTAGATAGTATGTTGTAGAGTGTCCAAGAGTGATGTGATATTGATGGTAGAAATTTATCATCTTCTTGGACTTAAAAGCTTGAGCATTATCTGTTATAATCTTTATGGGACAACCAAATCTTGAAAATATATTATTCTCTAAGAAAGAAATAATAACAGAGTCATTAGCTTGCCTGGTTGGTATTGCTTCTATCCATTTGGTGAAGTAGTCCATTGCTGTAAGAATCCAACGATGTTGCCCTGATGAAGATGGATGTATCTCACCAATAAAGTCTAACCCCCATTGCTGAAATGGAGCTTCATCATAAATAGGAACCAAAGGTAGAGGTACAAGATTTCTTCTTCCTTCAAAAATTTTGCACTCATGGCATGCAGTGATCTTTTTGTAAATGTATTTAAACATTGTTGGCCAAAAGTATCTAGCTCTTAGGATCTTGTTTGCTGTATCTTTCCAATAATGGTGTCCTCCACAATCACCTTTATGGAACTCATCAATTATCTTTTCAACCTTTTAGTCAAGCAAACAATTCAACAAAATTCCTCCTGCATCTTTCTAAAACATATTTCTGTCATAAACAAAATATCGCAATGATTTTAGCTTAAAAAACCTTGCTTTGGACTTCGTTAGACCAGTGGGAGCTTTATTATACTGTAGGAAAAAAACCACATCCTTATACCACTCTGAAGTAAGAAATTTCTCATCAATTTGAACCAACTCTTCTTAATTTTCAAAAATTTCTGATATTTCTGCATTCAAATTTATGCCAAGACAATCCAGATTTGACTCAGTCATTAGCTTCGCCAAGCCTTGCCCCTTCACCAACTTCATTGGTTTAATGTCTATATCATATTCCAGCAATTTGGTGATCCATTTTTCCCTCTTGCCATCCGGATTTTCCTGAGTTAGAATGTCCTTTACCACAGCAATTGGAACATATGCTATGATGTGTGAATGAAAATCATAAATTCTAAAATCTTTTATAGCTTTCACCAAAGCATAGGCCTACTTCTCTAGAATATTATACTTCATTTCAACATTTTCTAATGTCCTACTAAAGAAAGAAATAGGCTGTTCAATACCTTTCTTTCCTTTTTGTAGCAAAACTCCAGCAATTGTGTTTTCAGAAGAAAATGTAAAAATCAGAAATTCTTTGGAAAAATCCGGACTTATGAGCACCAGTGCTTGTGTGAGTGATTTTTTTATTTCTTCAAAATATTTTCTTGCTTCAGCTGTCCATTTAATTTCAACTCCTTTCTTTAGAATCCTTGTTATATCTGTGATAATCTCAGCAAAGTTAGGAATGAGACGCCTAATAAAATTCACTTTCCCAAGAAAATATTGAATCTCCTTCCTACTTCTTGGAAAATCTACCTTTTGAATTGCATTAACTCTATTAGGATCAATCCTAATCCCTTCTTTAGAAATAATATGACCAAGTAATTTTCCTGATGTTAAAGAAAAGATTCTTTTAGTAGGATTGAGAGAGATACCAAACCTTTTACATTTCAGCAGGATTTTTTCTAGATGTTTCAAACGATCTTCTTCTTTCTTTGAATAGACTGTGATATCATCAAGATAAACAACTACCACTTATCATTTTCTTCAGAAAAAGGAATAACCATTTCTCTTTGGAAAGTGGCTCCCACATTCATGAGACCAAAGGGAATTTTAGCATACATGAATGTACCCCATGGTGTTGTGAAAGCCGTCTTTTCTTGATCATCTGGATGCACAAGAATCTGATTATAACCTGAAAATCCATCAAGCATAGACATCCTTTGTGAACCAACAATATTTTGCAGAATTGAATCCATCTTAGGAAGATGATAGTTATCCTTTAGTGAAGCTTTATTCAAATTTCTGAAGTCAATACAAATTCTGATTTCCCCATTCTTCTTCCTTACCAGAACTAAGTTTGCAAGCCAATTTGAAAATCTGATTGGAACAATGATCTTTGCATCAAAGAGTTTCTTAACCTCCTTTTCAATCAAAGGCATGAGAAGAGGATTAATTCTTCTCAATTTCTGCTTGAAAGGCTTCTCATTTTCTTTGATAGGAATAGTATGTTGAATAATGGAAGGATCATATTAATTTAAATCAGAATAAACCCAAGAAAAAACATCCATAAACCTTCTCATCATATCAATATATTTGAATTTCACATAAGCTGAAAGAAGCTTTGAAATTTTTATCATTTTAGGCAAAGCTAATGTACCATGATTACAACTCTCTACTTCCTCTTCATCAACTTGCAATTTTTGTGCTTTAAACACATCATTTGGATCAAAAAGTTTCTCAAGAGGAATAAGACCTTTTGGTATTTAATTATTCTTCAATTGAAAAACTTCAGAATTTTCTTTAGGATCAATAAGCATATTTTTCTGATCTACATATTTATTTTCAAATTCTTCTTTCAGCTCAATAAAGTTCTTTACCTGTTGATCATCTTCGAAAACTTGCCAATTTATGATGTTATCTGGTATAGCTGGCTTATGCGAACTTAAATCTCATATTTTTCATTTGAATGCATAGGAATAATGAAAAGACTTGCAGAAACAGCAAGGGAATCAACAATAGAATTCTGATCTCTAGTTTTGACTATGAAGGAATAAGACTGAAAGTTTTCCAACAAGTCTAAAACTAAATTTCTGTAAGCCCTCATTCTTACATCCTTCGTTTGATAGACACCTTCAACTTGTCTAATAACCAAGTCAGAATCTCCAAAAATAGAAATATTTTTAGCCTTCATCTTTTTCAAAATATTTAGAACCAAAATCAAAGATTGATATTCAGCCATGTTGTTTGTGTAATCAAAATTCAGTTTGTAAGAGTAAAACTTACTCTCATCATTTGGATTTGTAATCCAAATTCCTGCTCCTGCCCCTTATTTTCCTACTGATCCATCAAAGTACAATGACCACCATTCCTCCATTTCTTCATCCTTTACTTGTCGATTTTCTGCATGCTGATTTTCTGCTCTTATTTCTTCCTCAACACTATCAGTTAATTCATTGAAAATAATGGCTGATCCAAGTTCAGTATCAAAGGCATAAATAGGAAAATTTTGAGGTTTATCTTTACTGCTTACCATGTAGGCCATTTTAGTCTCCTGATACAACTTCCTTTGCTCACCAAAAATAGGAATAGTGGCGTAAGAAAGATCCATCTGCATTGTGCCTTTGATCTTTTCTGCCCAAGATCTTGAAAATATCATACCAAATTTTGGCAGAATATCAACAACAACTATGTCCATAACAACTGTCTTTGCTAGAATTTGCGTGAGGCCAACAACAACATCCTTGATTAGACCAATACATTGAACCCTCTTAGAATCAAAAGAAAACAAATCCTTATACGGTCTTGTGATTTGAAATCCCATTCTCTCCATGATAACTTTGGGCATGAGGTTATGAGAAGCTCCTGAATCTAACATAGCATTATGCAAAGTCATATCAGGTTTTGATCATCTTCTAACCTTTGACCCAAATATATAGTAGGATTATCTTCTTGGACATTCAAGATATCAGCAACCCCTGCTTGTGAATTCAACATCTTAACTATCTTGCTTCTATATTCATTCAATTTGAGAATCTCACTGAAAGGGACTGATATTTTAATCTTCGAAATTTCATTCTCAAGGTTGAAAACAGAAACAGAATTTTCAGCATCTTTGACAAGAGGAGGAAGTTGAGTGTCTTTCTTACCAAGTGGAATATATTTTTTACCTTCAGCCATCTTTGGTGTATCATTCTTAGCTTCAACAACCTTTGGAGCATCTTTCTTGGGCTGTGATTTGCTTGCAATGATAGGCACATTTCTATTTATGAGATTATATTTCTTTTTTCATGTCAAAAATAGCATGTTGATACCCTTTAAGATACTCTGATGGTTCTTCTCCTTGATTAGCTAAATCAGACTTGTCATGCTCTTATTTAGTCAAAAATATTCCTGACATTTTTTCGTCAAGACAATGGATGGATTCTTCAGGAATCTCAGGCTCATCTTCTTCATCTACCAAATTTTGCTGAAAAGGAGGTCTCACTGGAGGGTTAGATTGTTGGTTTCTATTCTCTCTTGGCCTTTGCTGATTTTGAGGTCTCCTAAATTGTGGATTTCTGAATTGAGGTTCATGTTGCACAGGAGGAGATGAAGTGTTTCCAACAGCTAACCTATCCATCAACTTCTCCATGGTTTTCATCATTGACTCAAATTTGTCTTCAGAAGTTGAGGTGGATGGTTTCTCTTATTCTTTCAATTTAGTTTTTCCAATTTTTGAATTTTTATTAGCTATCATGTTTACCTCAACCTTAACTGCATCACTTTTCATTTCAGCAAGTGTACGTGACTCTCTTTCCCTCAACAAGATATAAAATTCATAGTCAAATGCTTCAGCATATCTCATTTGTGCTAAGGCTTCCGGAGGTTTCAAATGGGCTGGAATTGAGTCAAAAAATTTATTGAATCTTTTTGAAATTTTTTGGATAGATTCATCAACTGCCCTTCTAAGGCTATTGTATTCAGTGAGTGCTTGGACTAGATTGGTTCTATTACCCCATTTTCTTAAGAATTTATCTTCAAAATCATTCCAAGTTCTAATGCTGCTCGGTGCAAGAGCCTTAAACCATTTTCTAACTTCACCAATAAAACTCTATGCAGATAACCTTAGCTTCACATCCTCATCATCTACTTCTTCCCTGTCTATAAAATCATTGAATCTGTCTACAAATTCCTCTACTGAAATTTCCTCATCACTACCCCAAGTAGGAATCCTAGCAGCATATTTAATAGGAAGGTCATGCAAAACAACAGGAATTACAAGTGGTGCATACCTAGTAGGAGTAGCCATGACTGGAGGATGAACAATGGTTGTAGGAGGAGCAGAAGAAGATGAGGAACTGACATGAGGAGGATTGTTTTCTTTTTGTAAGCCACTAACAATAGAACTCCAATTTGGAAGGGGTAAACCAGCTTTGGATTTTAGCAAGACTTCAAAAGGATCAGTTTCTTTGATTTTATCTAAAGACTCTTTTTCTAGTAGTAATTCAGAGGTAACAGCTTCCCAAAACTCTTCCTTGTCTTCTTGTGTCACTAAGGCTGAAGTGTGAATTCCTCTTTTTTGCAAGTCTAAGATAACATCAATGAGTTCCTTTTCACTTTCTGATCTAAACAACACTTCATGAATGTTGTCATCAACTTTCTTATCTTCAGGACTTCTTAATATTTCATAGGACAAAGATTTTGAATGAGATGGAGTACCTAATATTTCTGAAATTATTTGAATTTTTGAAATGGTGTTTGGATTGTCCACAGTGGTAGGTGGATTGGGATCAGGATTGCTTCATGTGTATATCCTTCTCGAAGCCACCTTTAAACTTTGAAAAATGTATGGAGTCACCAAGGTAGATTGTAGCCTCGAAAAACTTTCTGCGCTCTTGCTACCTTCAGAAGTTCAGTTTCTTGATTTCGGAAATGAATAATCTTCAGACCTCCTGGCAGACGCACCAAAATGTTATCTCAAAATCATACCCTAATAGGCTACTAGTCAAGGACACCCTGAGTAACTATTTCAAACCAAACTTTTAGTTGAGGCTTAGCCTCCTCAACCTGAGAGAGCTCTCTCAATAGGTTAATGATTTGAAAATAAAGATCAGATGGCTAACTCTGTGAATAAACTAAATAAAGTGAATAATTGGTTGTACTACTAATCAAAAAACATCTATTGGGTAAATGGAGTCAAATTTTCTTTCACAAAACATAAAGATCAGTTTCATATGGAAGTCAGGGCATTTCAGGGTTTAGATGCATCAATAGAACAATAGGAAAAAGAATAAAAACAGTTCATGAACATATGAAGGAAGTTAGAGCACCTTTAGTGAATTTTAAGTAACATACATTCATGCCACTACAAGTAATTTAAAGAGAAACATCATGAGACAATCAAACATCCATAACCCCTTCTGAATCCTGAGTGATGAAACAAAACTCTCTGTATTAAGATAAAAAGACAGTTCTCTTATATCACAAAAAGTATGCTTGTTCAATGAAAATTCCAACCCTATGCAATTCGATTTCTTCCCTCTTATAGAGTGGTCATTACATCCTTGGATTCCTTCCAAAAATCTGAGAAGAAATTCAAATTTTACACCTATCAACTTCTAAACAAACTTCATTTACAAACTGACAGTTAAACTCTCTGTCTTACAGTCCTAATACAACTAGGACTAAACATTATTTATTATATCTTAACAACCTTTAACAACCTTATCTAATCATTAAAAACCATTCTTGACAGCTATTTCTTCTAGACTTCGACCACGATGTTGTTTATCTTCTTGCTGTTAGACCCCATCAACCTGCTTCTTATCCATTCCTGCAAAATAGGAGCATGTTCCCTGTATAATAGTTGAATGCCTCATTTCTGTCCATTCAAACCAACTGCTGAAGAACTGGTGCTCAAAACATGTGGAAAATGTCTTATAACCTTCATTTGAATTCGACCTTCCAGCTATGCAAATCCCGAACCTCCAAAATGGTGCAAAAACTGTCAATACTGCTACACTACGAAACTGTTGAGTTTGTTGTTTTCGTACCGCATAATTTTCCTTTTAAAATCATGCTTCAAACCTCCATTTTTGTGTGCCAAACCTCCTGGATCCTCATTGATATTCTACATATACCTCCCACCAGCATCAAAGCTCAAAACCAAGCCCTTTTCACCTTTGAAAATTGCAAAAATTCTTCAAACTGTTGTGTGTCACCTTCAACAGTTTCGTAGCGCGCTATGAAATTGGTGAGTCTTCACTTTTCACAGCTTCCTTCAAAAATTTTAGTTTTCAACCCTTTAATAATATATTTCCAGGTGTATATCAGCTTTTATAACCCATAAACATCAACTTTAAATAGCTTCAAAAATAAGATATTACCACATAACCTCAAAAATTTGTTAAAGGATGACACTTACTATTTGCACTTATTTTAGCTGTGGCTAATCTTAAAACTGTGCTAGCTATATTTCCAGGTCTTATACTCTCCTCTTAAGCCTTCTATTGTTTTCCCTTAGCTTGATATTAACCATCCTAATGAATTTTACTTCTTTGATTGCAGGTAGGGTCCATATGAAGAATTGAGCTTGACTATCAATTAATTCAGGGTTTGGATTTTTCTCCATCTCCCACAGTCCTTTCATCCTTTCAAAGTTTGCCCTTTCTTCTGCATGCACTCTTACCTTTTTCTTCAACTTATCAATCTCATTATTTTCCAATCTGAGTTTGTCTTTGACATCTTCATAGCTGCTCTTTTCCTTCTGAATATTGAAAACCATGTTTCTGTCTTCTTCAGGCATTGAAAATTATGTATTTTTGGTTTCTTAAAAAAAATTAGCACTTTCACTTCCTGTTTGATCTATCTCCATGTCTAACTGTTTTAACTTCTTGGAGTGCCTAGTTGAGGGTTTTCTGGGCTTAAAGATAAAATCTGCCACTTCATTCTGAAAATCTAACATTTTGGATGTCTTCAATTTATTTGATTTGAAAATTACCTCTTGACCCCTCTTTAACTACAACCTTACCCTTTTCCTTTAACCTTTGACTGCTAGTCAACTTATTTTGATCTGTTTTACTAGTTGATTGTTCTAGAATTGTCTCCTTAACCAGAGTTTTCTTCTTCTGTGTGGATTTATGAGTATCTTGGATATTCAATGTTGTTCTTATCATTGTTTCTTTAACTTGTTTCTGAGGTTTGAGCTTAAAAAATCTCCTGGACTTTGTTTCTACAGGGGCAGTAATCTTTGATGGAGTTTTTTCTTTAGCTTGAGGACTAACACCTGTTCCTTCAATCCAAATTCTACTCAAAAAGAGGAATTTAGCCCAATCTCTGTTTGCTTTCTGCAGCTCATGTAAGACTATTAACTTGACTAAGCCATGGTGAAATAATGAGGTTTCACATGAATCAACTTTCATTTGTACCTTATCATACATCTTAGCCAAACTTATGGAAAGATAAAAAGGTAAATCTAGAGATATAATCCCTGTGAAATGAAGCAAGAGTTTATAGTGATAGGTATACACCTTGTGGTATCTTCCTTCGCAGGTGAAGTACCTCTGAATATTATTGATCAGATTGGCAAATGTATCTTTGACATAACTTCTTGGCACAAATTTGTTCAATTCAACCTCTGTAAACTCTGGTTTTAGAAAGATTTTGTAGGGTACCATGTCAAACTTGAAGTTTTTAAACCACCTGTCTTCTCCTCTCAGAATTTCTGTAACTGCTGATATCACTTCAGGGGAAATTGGTAAATTGAGGAATCCAATCTTTGAGTTTGATCCTGTGAAGTTTAAGGTAAATTCTTTGGTGACTTGAGTGTGCCCTCCTTGAAGTTTTTCACAAAACCTACAACAACCTACTTTCTTAAAGGCTTCTTCAATAGACTTGTCTTTTGTAAGGGCTTCTACACCTTCAGGTTCTATTCTTAGGCAATGACCAGACCTATGACTGCTTCTTTCTTCAGCCATTTTCTTCTTCAAAACCTCGTATCTTCAGAAATCTGTGATAATCCCTCTGAAAACCCTGTGCCTTTAGAAAATTAGCAAATTAGCAATAAGAGATTCTTGTGAATGAACTAGCTCTCTTGGTAAATGAATTTAGCCTCACTTGATAACAATTCAACCTCGCTTGATAACAATTCTACTTCCACCAGCAATGAATTTCAAACTCACTTGATATCAGGTTTTGAAAATACTGATATAACCTGAATTTGAATGGGCAGCCACGCTTGAATTTGTTTCAGTTCTGCCTCACTTAGATTTGTTTCAGTAAACTCAGGTCTTTCACCACTAATTTATTCTTCAAAACATAAGCATGCATGCACTATTGTCTTACATGAGACAAATGAAGTCGAAAACAGCCAACTTTTTTCAAATTTGAAAAGACCAATGACAACTAACCCCTAATCGATGACAAATAACCCCTAATAATTATAATGAATGGTTGGATGCATGAAGGAGAACTCGTGGATGACACCTAATGATGAAGAATTTAACTGAATTTGACAAATGTGACAGCTCAAACACAAAACTGAGAATCCCCGATTTCGTAGCGCATGATTTGCAAATTTGGGTTTTTGCGCTACGAAATCACCAACGTTTTCGTAGCGTAAAATCAAATTTTTACACTGAGCGTGCTATGAAATTGTGGTTTCATGGCTTATTCATCAATTTTTCAAAAAAAACTTTAAAAATGGGTTTCAAAACTTGGCATAAGATCTTTGAAGAATGAAACAAGGTTGATGAAAATTGTTTGGTGATGGAATGAGAACTTTAACCCATGATCTAGACCTTCAAAAATATAAAAATGAATCTAACCCTATCTTGCATTATGACTTAGGAACAAGTGTAACTGACCAAGCTTTATAAATTTTTTATAGTGATAACAACTAGTATCTATGCCTCGAATTTCCTTGCAAAACCAAGCAAATACGTCACGAAATTCACGAAAAATAGAGCACTATGAATCAAGTTCTGATGGAGAAAAAGATACACCGACATGAATATTTTCTGCAACGCCAGGTTTGGTCAAAATATGGATAGAAATTGTTTCTTCAATATTTGATAAGTTTCGATCATAATCGATTGCATTAATTGGAAAAGAAAGTTTTGATGGATGGGTGATAGAGTTCACTGAGATTATTTTCTTCATAATTTGGAAGATGGGAACGATGATGATAATCTTCCCATGGTTCTCCTTCTAACATCATAGCTTCCAAAATATTTTCATCTGTCAAAAATTTTGAGGAAAATGGATCAGATGGAGTACCAAAATCTAAGGAACGATCAACCCAAACACTCCGCGACACTAATTTCAGATTTGCCGCCCAAGCCAAATAGATTGATTGCTATGCCAGCTTAATAGGGTTGGGTGATAAAACATCATCCAATATAGAAATATCAGAGGCACCCATATTATCCCTTAAGCCAGATAGAGTGGAAGAGATCATGTAGCAGGTCTCTATACTTGCAATTTATACCAACATCGCGGGTGGCAATAATGAAAAGGTTCCCATAAGAGTGGAATCCTTTAAGAGTCCTACACCAATGTTCTGGATTTATAGTTAAGGTAAGTGAACAAATGGAACGCTTCCAGTTACCTACGAGGCGGAGGAAAAGAGGGATAATTGATTAATGACTGTGACTGTACCTTTATATGGAAAGGCAATCATTCTAAAATATGTAGAAACAATGCCAGTCATTGCATATACCCATGGTCTTCCAAGTAAAATATTATAGTCAAGGGGTCTGTCAACAACCTCAACATCAATATTTACTATTTTCCCCCCTAATTCAACATGAAGGTTATTGATAATACCACAGGGTTTATATGTTCTTCCATCAAAAGCCTTCAACGTTGTTGATGATTGTGATAATCATGGTGAGCCAAGTGAATTCCAAAAATTTAGAGAAATAATGCACGTAGATGCTCCCTCATCAATAATAGTAAGATGAATAAGGTGTATGAGACAATTTACTTAGATGGAGAATTCCAATTCTGTTGGTAGCTACGGCGCATAGCCCGCATGATTAAAAATGACAAGATTAGAATTAGTCGAATCAATTCCACCAATTGTCGACAATAATGCCTCCTTCTGGGAGAGAAAATTTTGTAATACCTCAAAAGTGGACATAAATGAAGGGGATTGAGAAAAATCTTCAACTGTATTATAATTTTGTGCAGCTCTTTCTTGAGCATTATATGTCGATTTATGAATTACTCCCTTCGGTGGCTTAATTGTCAATTCAAGAATAACAGTAGGTGGTACTGATTCATTAGATGGATTTGTTGTCGAGGTAGTAGGTTGATCAGTGGTAGGACTACCATATTATTTATTCCACGTTGACACCAAAATATCTTGTGAAGGTTTTGTGATGGATAACATTAATACTTGGGAACTAGGAGCTGGATCGGTAGCAACCAAATTTGTGTCTGGATTTGGAAATGGGTCTGTCAACACAACTGATGCAAGGCAAGTCTTGATGATTTTTGAGGCTTCAGCATGGTGAGAACAATCCATAACAAAGTGTTTGTTGTTACAGATTATGCATTGGTAACAAGGTTTCCATGGTCCTGACGGTTGATCAGATGATCTTTCCTGTAGGTTAGAAGTTTTCTTTTTCTTTTATTTCCCCTTTTCCTTACTTCCTGGTTGCTTGTCACTTTTTCCTTTGTCAAATGACATGACATTAATTTCAGAAGTAGGAGTAGGATCAAATGCAGTAGCGTGGTGTGTGTTTACAGTGCCTATCAAGCCGTCTCTAGCATGAGAGTCCTTTATTTGAGGAGGAACATTGAAATTAGATCGTGACGCATTGGGAATTTTTTCATAGAGCATGCCAGACTGAGTGTAACTCAAGTCTAAATACTGGGCATGAGCGATAACTTGCTCTTCTGTGACGATGCCACCTTTAGCCACATCCTCAATTATATATGGTAATAGGGACTTAATGAACTATTCAGCAAGGAGCCGATCGGGAAAAAATGTCTTAAACATTCGTCGACGACGATGCCACTCATGAATATGATCTAAAATGTGAGTAGCATTAGTCTGTTTGAAGTTGGTCAAGAGTTCCATTCTAGTTTAGTATCTGATCGGTAACTGGAAATGGGTCAAAAATATAGTAGCTAAGGCAATGAAATTGTCAAAATAAGCTCTAGGTAATTCAATGTACCATTTAGCGGCCGAACCTGTGAGCGTACGCTAGAAAAGACATAGTCCAACATAATCATCATTCAAGGAATTTGATGAACACCATAAATGATAAGTCATGACATGAGTCAATGGATCTTCTCCAGGGTTTCCATTTAATTTAGGAATATCAGAGGGTAATTTATGAGGTATCACCGGCCACCAAGGAGCATAATTTATAGGATCATTGGTTAACCAATTTAAATCTGGTAATTCCAAGGTTGCCACAAAAGGCAACTGTCTATTAAGGTTAGGTTGAGCATAGCCAGGGTAAGATGGAATTTCTTAGGCAATAGGTCTTTGAGCACCAGCATACAGAATATGCTGCTGGTAACCGAGATAGGGGTTGTTTTGCAGGGAAAACGCTTGAGAATTCTGTTGACCAAAAACTGGATATGATACTTGTTGAAATGAAGTTTGAGGAATTTGCACCTGTGGCTACCAAGGGATCTGTCCTCCAATGTTATAACCCAAATTAGTATAAGTTGGATTCGATTGATATGTATAACTAGGTTGCATTTGTGACACCCCATAAAATGGTGCACCAGCTTGTGAATAAATAATTCCTGATACAGGTTGTTGTAAATTAACCAAAGGATTTTGAGTCTGTGGACCCAAAATTTGATGATATTGAGTTGAAGAAATCGCGTGATAAGGTTGATGTAAAAGATTTTTATTCTATAATAGGGGTATACATGTATTAACAAGTGGTAATGAAGTGGGTGTAACAGGTTGAACTGGTTGATATGATTGTACAACCGTTTGTGGTTGGATAGGCAGAGTGGGCTGCCATTAACAAACATTCATGTCAACATTAGTTTGACCAAAAAGTGACTGAGTACTATCATATTGGGTGACCAAAGGTTGCCCCCCAGCATAAGGAGGATAATAAGACGGAAAATATTGTTCCCCGAATGCTGGGAGTCCAGTTGATATGGTACTTAAAGGAATTGACCCATAAGGACCGAATTGATATTGCCCTGATGATGGATGTAATGATTCAAGTTGTTCAGTACTAACTTTAGGACTACCAGTTAAAACTCCAGATGATGACATTGGAAAAGACCATGAGCGTGAAGGTGCACCAGAGAAAGTGCCCGATAATGATTTGTAACTTGTTGGGACCAAAGGGCCACCATGAAAATATAACTCTAGTGAGGTTGTGAACATCGACATAGTAGCGAGGGTAGGAGTTGACGTAATTGAGACAACAGACCCAACCGAAGATGCTGGTTCAGACATGGTTGTTTGACCAAATGTATACCCTAAAAAATCAATGGGAGATTGAATGGCAATAGGATCAACAAAAGCAGATGGAAACGATTGAGGAAAATATTGATACAGGTAAAGGTCTCCCCAAAAATGGGTTGGACTTAAAGGTGTATCAGCTTGTGGGATTTATTAAATTGTAATTAAACCAGGAGGGAGAACTTCACCGCCAGGCCCAAAATATATTTCAGATAGTTGACTGTGGGATATGGGTGTTTCAATAGCTACAAAAATTTGTGGGATGACCAAGGTAGGAACAACTTCTGGTTGTTCGACTTCAGGATTCAGATGTGCTGGAAAAGAAGAGATAGGATCTGGATCAATTTGTGATTGAACAATGTTGGGTCTAGGAGGTATGGTCTCAGCGATTGAATGGATCGTGACCACGAGTAGCTGTGAAGACTTTGTTTCAACAAAATTAAATGAACCGGGATGTGTGGAAACAATTTGAGCTAACTCTGGGTTAAAAGATGATGTTTCGCCAGAGGTATGAATTGTACTTGATTCGACAGATTGTGATCGCCTTCGCCTACTATAAGTAACTTCCAGTGGTAAAGGTGGTTTTAAAGCTAATCTTCGTGAACGACGGGGGATAGGATTGTGCTCTTCCACGATTACTGATTTATTTTATCCAAAAACAAATAAACAAAAAGAGGGTAATGCTAGGCAAAAGGGTTTACCAAGAAACCGTGAACTGCAGAATACCTCTTGGAGAACCAAGAAGTACGGGTAGGTAATCTCCCCGAATGCTGTGTTTGGTGTATCACAATTTCAAGGCGGCTGAATCTGTTCACTATGGATGGATAACACCTAAAATTTTTCCTCCCAAATATACCTGAAGGTATGTGGAGGCTGAAGTCCGTATTAGCATTGTCTGATGCAAAACCGCATAGTGAGAACACCCCTTTATACTTATCGTACTGTAACACCGCCCGATATACCTGAAATTACGTGGACGAGCTATGATATAATTACGTACATGGAGTGAGGTATCAAACTCGGAATGTATCGCAGAGAATTTAATGATAGCTGCTATGTTTTATGACGCTGGAACACATCTCTAGCCTAGACCTTCTAAATGTTATCGTTAAGGTTCCAATGTGTTGTTATGTAAATTGAGATTTATTTTATGTTTATCTTGCTTAACAATTTGCCTTTCAAAGGTTCACTGCGATCATGTGTTTGAAATTCCTAAAATGCAACTAAGAATGATTAATAAACTTTCACTTTCAGCTTTTTCAATGAAGAACCTAGTTAATAAGGGAAGAGAGAAAATAATTTGAGAGAAAACAAATCAATGAACAAAAAAAATATCAATGAATCTTTAACTAAACGCTGATTTCCTAATGTTCCTTTTGCAAAAAACACACATAATTCTACATGCAAATGCAAGTTTTTATATTCAGTTTCCTTAATGTTATGAATGCAGAAAAGAAACTAGGTGTAGTAGATCAATAATTCAAATGCTTTTTACTGTCGAGAAATGAAGAATACAAGAAACAATTTCTATTTTGAAGGAAAAATGAGGATTTCAACAAAAATTTATCCTATCAAGGAAATGAAGATTTTACGACAATTTCCTATTTCAAAAGAAAATGATTCTTAATGCAACCATAAAAAATACTTTAAAATCAACTTGTCAATGATAAAGAATTTTTTTTTTAAAACAACATTGAAAAAATTTTCAGTCAAAGGAGAAGAAATATATAGAGTCACTGGTCAATTGAGCATCAAACTTTTCAGAACAAAATAGCAAACAAACTTGAAGCAAGTTGTGTTAGCACCTAATTTGAACCTTAGGCTGAAAGAAGGAAAATCAGGGTAACCTCAAACCATGCTTAGCCTTGTAGCTAGCCCTACAAGGTCAGGAGAGGGATCTCTCCGAGAAAAATATTCAATGAAATATAAGAGTAAACTGATTTTAGGCTAGGTATAATGATGGGAAATGTTTTTATAAATCTTCAGGGTTGTAAGATTAAATGGGTTGGGCAGTTTGAAATTGGGGAATTAAATCAAAGATACAGGGTATTTCATGGGGCAAGGTAGGAAGGGATTTTAACAACTTAGTTTAAATAATGATGGAATGTTTAAGACTGGTGAGGAGTTGAAAAGGGCATAGGAAATTGATCCTTTTCAAATAGTAGAAAACATCAAATATTGAATGATTTCCCAAGGCAGAGCATTACACAATGGATTCTACCTATCTATCTTGAAATCATTTAGCCAGAGATATGAATGAATGAATGGTAAACATAACAACTTAACAAATGAACACAAAGGAAAGAACAATGCTAAAATCCATACCACAAGGATCCCACAAATCAGAGCTGTATTTCTTTATTAATTACCTATAAAATTGTTACAAATGGAGCGCAGAGCGTCCCCAAATATTTCCAACTAATTCCACACTTTATTCCCCCCTACAAATGATGAAGAATTACATTAAATATACAGAATTTGAGGGGAGTGGATCCATAGAAAAAGGTGTTGTTTTACCAGCTCAGGAACCGAAATCTGAACATAGGAAAAATACCAACAGTATGCCCCTAAAAAGGAGGAGGAACAATACATTTGATCATCTGGAGGATTTTGCAGTTTCTCAGTCAGAGGAGGAGAAAGACAAAATTGAAACCATATCATTGCTGTCGTTCTATAATGATCCTTATGTTTATTTTTAGCTCTCAGCCCTTTATCCTTTGAAGAAAAACCAACTATCGAAGGAAATGCTTTGAAATGATGAAAAACCATATTTGTCATTTAATGAAGAAAAAAACCCTTTAGAGTGGAACAAAACAAAGGAAAGGATGGTGGGCCCGATTTGTGATCGCAAATCGCAATCGGAAGAGGGGAGGGAGTGTATCATGCAATGGAGCGATGTGATTGGAGATTTGCGATGCGATGGGTTCTATGAGGAAATCGCAATCGCAAATCAGAAGGGAAGGGGTGTGACATATAGTGGGGAAATCGCGTGATGCGATGAGCAACGTGCGATTCATCGCATCGGCGGGTCGGGAAAGAACGTTGCGATGAAGGGGAAGTCTTTATGAAACAAAATGGAAAAAAATGGTTTTACATAGGGAAAAACCCATTTTATTTTGAAAAGGGCAGAAGAATTTAGGTGGGGGCCGAAGGGGAATCATAATCGCAATCACAACTGGGCAGGGGAGTGGGTTTTAAACATTATGGAAATTTCTGATTGCGATGGGCGATATGCGATCAATCGCATCAGCGGGGAGGAGGAAGCAGTTTTAAGTGTTGGGGGAAATGACATAATGCGATGCAATGGAAAACTTAAGAAATATTTTAAAATTTATTTCTTGCATTTTGCAAAGGAAAAACCTATTTTGTTTGGGAAAAGGCGAAAGGGTTTATGGTGGGACCCAAGCCAATCTCAATCGCCATGGGGAAGGGAGCATGGAGTTTTGGACATGGTGGAGTGAAAATATGTGATGTGATTCCATGTGGGCCATTGGATCGTTGAGAAGATCAACGATCAGGATATGATCGGAGGGGTTCAATCGGAGGTATGGCGATCGCATCAGAGGTTTTGTAATCGGGGAAGGGTCAATTGGGGAGGCGATGGACTATGTGATGCGATAAGATCGGAAGCGGGACTTTTGCGATGAAATTATGCAATCAGATCGGGAGAAAGGGGATTATAATGAAAAAAAATTCAAAACTTTATGAAAAGGTAAAGTTAGAAAGACTAAGGGACAAATGAGGAAAGGGATAAGGTTAGGCCTTTGGGGACTTTTGTTCACTTAGGCATATTTTCCCATCCAGAAGTCAGTTTGGGGAGTATAATATATCGTTGGAAAGCTCTTTCCAGGCTCTTTCTGATGGACATACTTAGAACATGATTTTACACTAAAAATGCTATGGAAAACACCTCTGAAAGGCAGGGTGGTGGATTTGTGGAGATAGCAGCTTCTGAAGTGCAACTTATTACATATGAAGACATAAAATTACATAAAAGATGATAATAAAAGAAAAGTACCATGTTTTCACCTCAAAACATGGTTTTGGGGTGAAAATTACATCAAGCTCAATAGAACACTTCTTTGATATTTCCAGATACTGTGCCTTTGAGTTTATTTGATCTCCTCATGACCTTGTTGATATTTATTGACACTTGACTCATTAATTTAACTATGATGAGACCCTAGGACCTAATGAGACCAACCCTATGACATAATAGTATGAATTGGGAATGAAAGTGAATTATGACTAAAGACCATAGAGAGGAAAATTAGTAATTTTTACATGAGGGCAAACTGATGAAAGACCACTACCATCAATGAATCCATGTCCTAATGGAATGATGAAAATTTATGGTATGGGAATCCTAATATGCAAATGCAAAAGAGTAAGTTTGATCACTGATGGCAGTATGAATAGACTAACACTAACAAGTTGCAAAGTCAAATTCAAGGGAATTTAGTCACTTTCAGGAGTCAACGCAGTCTCCAAGGGGAGACAATGCTCTCCAACGCAAGATTCGAAGGGAGACAATGCTCTGTAAAGCACCATGTCCAGTCTGAGGCTGTGTTGGGTGCAGTAGACAAGGAAAAATACTACTGTTTAACTCACTTTCTTGCAAATTAATCTCTGAAAAATTTTAATCTTCATGTGAAAGAACTACTGGGTGGATAAACGAAGCAAATCAAAGGCTCTAACACCTAGATCTAAGAGAAATTCTCCCTAGTGGAGTCGCCAGTTTTTTGGGACAGAATTTTAATCTATGGATAAATTACACTTCCCTAGATAGGTGCTATTCTAGAAAAAAGGGTGAAAGACTATACAATATTTCTCCTAACTCAGAACAAATACACAGAGAGGATTGGAGGCTTACTTGTTCAGTCACTTCCAAATGGCTCCTTCTGTCGCTTCCACTGCAGGTTCAAATTCAAGCGGTTTGTGAGTTGAATGATTCCTACAAGAAAGAACACTGAAACAAAAAAATATGCAATAATATAGATATCTATTCAAGTTAGTTAGCTAAATCAGTAAATCATAAACCACACACATCAGCTAGGATCTTGCAATATGGAAAATAAAAGCCAATACAAATTCATATAGGGAAAAATAAGTTGTATTATTTATTGATGATAGAAGGAGAGGTTACAACCAAATGACTGATTTGAAGTGACCCTTCCAGCAACGATCCAAAGCCTCATCATAGTATAAACCTCTCCAGTAGTATCTTCACAAACTAATCTCTTAATTGAAAATTCTCCAGCATTTCTCTACTCAAATTCTTCCTCCTCAAGCGCTTAGATCTGTGCTCAATTTATAGATGAAGTGTAGGTTGTTTTGCAATCAATAACTTTCAAAAAATAGGCAAGACATGTTTCCAGTAATGTAGATGTCAAATGGACTCTTGGATTTGAATCTTAACACATGTGAACTCTTCTAGAAGGCACTGGCCAAGTGGAGATTTCAGAACAATGAGAATTTTGCTCCCAATGTGACCAACGCAACTTTGAATGTCGGGAAGTGCTTTGAAGAGTAGCCTTGCATGGGTCTACCTACATATGCAATGCACTTAGGCCCCTTAGAGCCTACGTTGGTGAGCTCTCATATGTTATACAATAAGCTTCAAACCATGGAAACCTTTACTTGATGAAAGTATTGTTTTATTTGTCTTGTTTCTTGTCTTAGAGCATATAACAACTGAAATGATAGGGAATGATAGACCCTTGATCATAGGTCCTGGAGATGATGCCCAGTTAACCAGGTCATTGGGAATGGTGCCCAAATTGACCTATAACAAAAATAATAACCACTGTTACGGGACAATTATTCCAAGATGAATGTTGGGAAAAAAATCCTAGTGTGGGTGTTCATTTGGTTTATTATTTCTAAGGAAATTGGAAAAGGAAATGGCTAAGGCATTTGGAAAGGAAAAATGGCAATTTGGCATTTTATTTATGAAAATAAATAAAATTAGGAGAAAATGAAGGTGAAAGGTCACATAATGCATGTGAGGAGGAAAATGAAGCAAAATAATGGAAAATGAGGAAAATAGAGGCCACATTAATAAAAATTCTTCTCAAGATTAGCTGGTACCTTTATTTTCAGTTCAGTTTTGGAGCTCTCTCTCTATTTTCTCTCTCTCACACCCTTGGAAACTTAGAGTTTTCTTGGAGCACTTCAACATTGGATCAAGAAATGAAAAGAAGGAAAAGAGGAAGAAAATATCAATAAAGGAAGAGTTGGATCAAACAAATACAACATGTTTACTTGTAGGTATCGATTTGCATGTGTGATTTCCTTGCTAGATTTGGCATGCATGGTTATGCATGTGTGTTATTGATTATCTTGCTATCATTAGTATGGGTTTTACCAGGCGTGACAATGTTCTTCAGCCTTGCCTTGCCATTTCCGTATAGCCATGGTGTGATGGGGTTATCATGTTTTGGTTGAGATGGATATACAGATGGATTCAAGATTGAGTGAGGTGGATCTCTAAATGAAAGAAAACGTGACCTATTAATCCCTGAACAAGACTGTGGATTGCAGTAAATACACTGGACTAGTAGCCCTTGAACTAGACTATGGGTTGTGGTAAAGGTAGGTATTGTGTGCCTTAGTGGGCATAGGAATAGTCGACCGGTGAATGAAGGGATATACAAAAAATACTAGAGGTAGTTTCCCTTGATCAGGCCTAGGAATCCTTGTTGGTGAATCACAGGATATATGGTAAATCATGGAGGGTGGTGTCTCGATTATGTCCAAGTGATCCCTAGATCAGACTATGGATTGTGCTAAGGCCTAGAGACTAGGAGACAAAAGAAAATTCTCATGATGTAGGTGGAGAAATATGGTAGCATCCATGCTTATTTATGGCCTAGTGATCAATGAGGATTGTGGTAAATAAAATTTATATTGATGAGGGTGAGGTGGTTTAGCCTTGGGAAGCCCTGCTTGGTTCTTTTGGTTTGAGTCCCAAATTCATGCTTGGAATATGGCACGAGGGTGATTAGCTGAAGATATATTTGGCTCAGCCAACCTATGGTTGGGTGGAACATGGTAGTCCCATATCGGGTTGGATTTTGCATTCATTCATAAGAGGTTGTTTTCTTTGCATCTTAAGTGTAAATGGACTGTATTATATGTGGCATTTATGGTTGTAGTATCCTTATTATTTCTGTTTTATATATGCTAGTCAAGGATATGTTTTATGATAGTGAAAAAGTATGGTTCTCATCATGTTTGATTTGTAAATGATTGAGAAATGAATATATGACCTAATAGATGGTAATGTAGCTAATTATATAAGGCATCAATTCTTCTTAGAGATTCTTAGATAAGTATTAGAGACTTGTGCTCAGATTTTTTTTTTTTAAACCTGTAGAATGCATATTTGTGACATGTTTGACGAAATGGCTGTCATGGCTAGTAGGTTTCCAGTCAAGTATTCATTCAATAATTTCATTGGCATCATTGTCCCTATATTTCATTTCTATAAATTTCATGAAGTTCTGGGTAGTGACTGAGTCCTAGCTCTAGAATTCAGCCTTAAATATCGCAGTTGTTGGTATATAATTGGGAGAAAAGGGCCATAATCACACTAAAATAGGCTCATGGGAGCGACTGGGACCCACAGTTTCTTGGAGGGATTGGCAAGGGAGTGACTGGGGCTCTAGGAGCTTGAATTGTTGAGTTTCCTCAGGGGTTGGTCACTTGGAAAGGTCAGGTAGCGCCTAAATGTTTTGTTGGCTATGTGGATGATCAACTTGGTTGTGTTTTATCAGTTCCACTTCCTTAAGGTGACCTAGGAGGTTGAATTAGATCGTAGTAGACTCTCGTCACATGTTTACCCCATTGGACTGGTTAACTTGGGTAAATGTGGGAGGAGGTTGTTACATTGACCTCCTTTTCTCTCCCTCCTCATTATGTTTCATCCTCTAGATTCTCCCGAGCTCTCGAGATGACATCATTCCGAGGTGACATCATGCTAACACCATCCCATCCATGCGGCAGTCTCTGAGGTTGCCACATGTTACCTATTTTTTTCCCCTTTGGTCCTCCAACATGGATATTTATTCCCTCCACATGGCACACCATCTATGGGTCACATCACTCTAACACCACGTCATCATGATACTGTGGCCCCCAAGCCTTGGCCACCATGGTCCCTTGCTCGTTGTGAGATGTGTAAATTTAATGTTATAGATTGCCAACCCTTTTTCTTCTAGAATTTCTTAGCAATGGTGCTTCCACTATGGATCCCAACTCCTAGCCTCCACATCATATCTCCCATCTCCTTGCGCTGCCATGCAAAGGTACAACTCTTATTGGGCCCAAGATTTAGATGTAACTATTTTCATCCTGTGACAATAATGCTTATCAATTTCTGCCCATATCACCTCGCTTATTTCTTATTTTGAACATAATAATCCTTTTGAGGTTTAGGGGACCAAGGGCTCAAGATGAAATCATGATAAATTATCTCACCACACCATGGTCCCTCTCTATTTTTTTCACCCATGTATCAAGGCATCCCTAAGGTTCAAGACCCTGAGGTACCAATACATAAAATGTTCCATTATTTTCCAAGGAATTCTATGTCAATCTCGACCATTAGTTCTTAATATGTTCTCATAGCGCACCTCACGACTCCTCTAATATTTTATATGACATTAGAATGAGGTGATCTCTCTCTCATATCATGCTGATATCAACCAAAGATAATTTCATGCTAAAATAATATCATCCATGTGGCCTCTCTGGCATGGGACCCACCAAGATTTGGCTTCACAATAAACCCATGTTTATTCATTATAATTATTTTATGGTTTGTGGTGGATCCAACCTTCCACAAACACATAACTTGGCTTCTGCTCCTCACACAATAACCTTCTCACAATGAAACTATTTCTCTTGAGGTACCACTCGAATCCAACAACATCGGTGATCCCGACAATCCAATGTACATGATTAAAATACAATTCCACTTCCATGTCAATGTTCCCTTCCAACAACAAAGTTCCCATCAAATAATAGCATTAACTCCCATCCAATTTCACACACACACACACACACAGATAAACATACATATATTTGTGTTAACAGATGTCATGACACTTAGCCACTCTTGCACATATCTCTCTTGAGCTTACATAGTGCACACACAGAGGGCACTCTCAATACTTAGCTATATTAGTGTGTCTCTCCTAAGATTCATTAAGCACCCTCTCTCGACACTTAGAAGGATTATAAGGGACTCATGTGTCCATCTCAACACTTAGAAGGATTTTTATTCCTCCTTAACTCTATACACACACACATATATATAGTAATATAGATTCCCCCAACACTTATCCAACTTTGGGCTATCCCTCTTGATTTAAACACACACATAGACATATATATGCATATATTCGTATTGAGGACCCTTGACACCCAACCCTGTATCCTATCTCTCCAGAGATTTAAGGGAATTAAAGTATCCCTATTTTCATAGCCAGGCATATACGCACAATTATTTTAAACAATTGTACAACCTAGGGCCTTTTAACTCAATTCATTTCAATCTAGGAAATATTATTCAAACCAGCTTCACACTCATCAATAAACATGATAACATAGATTCTCCATCAAATCATACATGGAATAAACATGCCTCATTTAATTAAATAGGAAATATATCTTCCTCATTGGCATATGCATTGAAACAATATAAAAAAGAATTTATATGGTATTCCAGGCACACAAGAATACATCATTTCATCAAAACCCACTGGAATATCAGAAGAAGAAATATACACATCATAAACCAGACATCCTTATTGGAATTCCACAAGAATCATTTCATTGGTCAACCATGAATTATATTTACAAGAATAAGTTCTTATCTGATTAATTCAAGGTGTTGAAAACTAATATTGGGACTCCAACTCTGCACCCAACCTTAGATTGACTACATTGTAGCCTTTCTTGCAGAAAATCACCCTCGAGATAGGCTTAGAACCTAAGTAGTTATACAAGGAAATAAAATTCTCATTATACCAAAAAAGGGAGTCCCGGGAAATCACCATCTCCACCCATGTATCTAGGCAACAATTCTTTTAGTGGCTCCACCCTAAACCGAGAATCTAGAGTTCGTAGTTATAATTGTTACCTACCACCAAGCAAGGAAAACACCTCAGACACTCTTTAAATAGGAGTAAAAATGAATAGGCCCTCCACCTAAACTATGAATTCAAGGAAAATTTTCCCTTTACCTAATATATGCCCACTCAAATATCCCCCTTCTTACACACACATAACAAGTTGTGCCTAGAAACCTGCTAACAAAATTATTATTTTTTTGTGTTGTTAATAGGGTATGTCATTCCCCCTTTTGTCCTCGTTTTTTTCACCTTCACTTCAGATATTGTTTCAAGTACATTGTCTAACTGCAACTCCCCAATCACTACCACTCTCCATCGTCAACACCTTGTTGGTCGTCTCCTTACTACTCTCATTTTTCGAGAGGCCTCCTTTATCAATGCTGTATTTTCCAACCAACACACATTCCTGTTTTCCTTGTTGGCTTATCCCAAGAGGTGTAAGGGGCCATCCTCTCTTTTTGGGGAAGCCCAAACAATTCTACTCCTATTATAAATATGCAATCAATTACATATTTAAATCACTCTAGTCATCCCATGACTAGCATTATATAGCCAACTCCAAATTTCCCAGGTAATGCACCCCCCAAAGCTCTGTGACCATGTCTCTTGATATCAAATGGTCCTTTTCATTTTGTTTAGAAGGCTTACAATTTATAATATTGTTTATAATATGGGTTAAAAATAGGGGTTGTCACATGAGTTGTTCACGTAAATGACTAGAATATAGTGGTCAAATAGTGGTATCCCCAACTAAATGGTTGGAGGAGTCAACTGGATCATTGGATTGACTTGAAAATTAAACTAACCAACATAAATATAACTAATGAGGTAGCATGGATTTATTGGAAATAGTTGTAAATGTTGAGCATATTGATTATACCAATTCCTTTGTAATTTAAGGAGATTAGTTAGATTTTATGTCCATAAATAAACAACCCTATGGATCAAATAAGCATAGAGTGGTGAATTGAGATCATGTAATATTGTTCATTATGAATTGTGATGTTTTGATCATAATTCATTGCACTTTCATTATAAAATGATGTGCTTATACTCCACCAATCATCTTGGAGTGTTTTTCTATTTTGTTTAATATCCTATGATATTTATTTTTTGTTCTTTATTCTTGATTCTTGGACATGAAAGGATGCCCCAACATGGTGTCAAAGTTAATGATTCAAACCTAGCCATGTTATTTAAAAATACTGTCGAGTAGGATATTTTTTTGATTGAGTATGGGTTGATAAATCATTTATGTGGAACCCTTTTTTTAGAAAAATTAGATATATCTTAATTTTCTGAAGGTGCCAACCAAGATTGACACCCTTGTTTTAAATGGGAAAACTATGTTCTGTAGGAACGAGATATGGAAACCCATCTAAAGAGAAAATGATTTTGGTAGTATACAAAATCCATTGTTTCATATACAAAGGTTGATCAGATGAGATTTATCATTGACCGAAAGATGGATGAAGCTATTGGGGTCATCATATCCTTTATTTCTCAAGAAATTCATTTTCATACAAGATTTATTTTCTCCCCTCATGAAGTATAGGAAAATTCAATGTTGTTGTTTGACAAAGTGGATGAAAATTAGTCATGCAGTTAGAAAAGGAGTTGATATCTCTTGATTCTCATTTCTTTGAAATAATTAAGGACTACCTAGCTCATATCAAAGAGGTATAATTGAAATTGGGATAATGTGGGAGGATCTACTTGAATAAAGATGAAAAAATCATAGTACTTATCCTAATGAATCTGCAGGCACTTTATGATGTTTTATGTTCCTTGTTCCACACCAAATATAGAGCATTCAAGGAAAATGGAAAGGATTATATCTTTAATACCTTATATGAATTTTTGACCAAGGAAAAAAAATGTTGTCTTTATAAAGGGAAGCTTGGCAATAAGCACCAAGCTCATTTGATCAAAGTGAAGATAAAGACAAAATAAAAGGAAAGTTAAATTCAATAAGATCATCTCAATCCAAAATCCTAGATATGTAATGGGCTTGAACCAACGAAGAAGAATCATAAGAATATGACATGTACCTATTGTGGGAAGGATGGACACGTGGAGAAATTTTTTTTCAATAAGAGATATGACTTGGAACAAATTTTAACTTGAAATTGAATGATCCACTAATTATTTTGCTGAAAACTTTACTTTCTTAGTCATAACACCAGCTCTACATGCTCATAATGCAAAAGATAAATGGGTTGTTGATTTTTATCGTACCCACCATATGGAAAAGGATGCTTATTTTTTTTCTCCCTAAATAAGGCTTGAGCAAATAACTACTGAGAAAATGATTTTGCACCTAACATTTCTAGTCATTACGATATGCCTTGTCACCATGGTATAATCCTAAAAATATATTATGTGCCTGGTATGACCATAAATATGTTTCCTATTTCACAATTGACACAGACTGGATTTTTTTTTGAATTTTGACTCAATTGATTCCTTGTTAAATATTTAAATACTGGTCGATTGTTGTGAAAGGTATACTTGACTCAATTGGAGGACTGTATAAGTTACATGATTTATCTCAGCCTAACCTTGAATCAAATACTCTTGTGGAACAGAGAACTAAAAAAAGTGAACCATGGCATTAAAGACTTAGAAATTTTATCTTATCATCTAAAATATGGAAACTAAAAATATGGTTACTATCCTACCAAAGATACTTCTACCTAATGGAGTCTATAAAGGATGTGTAATAGGAAAGCATCATTAGGAACCATTCGACTATGAGAAAATACAGCATATGTAGAAACCAATAGAGCTTGTTTACAATGATATTTAATACATAAATAATCCTTAAGTAGTTAGTGCTAGGTATATTCTATCATTTATTGATGATTTTTCAATATTTACTAGGATATATTTCCTGAGAAGTAAGAGCCATGTATTTGAAATATTCAAGGAATTACGGGCATTGGTTCAAAATAAATCCAATACCTCTATTAAATGATTGAGATCAGATAATGGCGGAGAATAAATGAATTTATCCTTTGAAGATTACCTCACTCAATTAGGTATCTCCAGGTAGTGTTTGGTCCCTCATACTCCCCAAAAACATGGAGTGGAAAAATAGAAGAACTGCACCCTAGTTAAAATAGCTAGTTTCCTTCTACAAGTAAAGGAATTATTAACGAAGTTTTAGAATGAAGAAAATTACTATTCA
The DNA here is from genome assembly GCA_034641835.2 of Pinus albicaulis. Classification (NCBI taxonomy): domain Eukaryota; kingdom Viridiplantae; phylum Streptophyta; class Pinopsida; order Pinales; family Pinaceae; genus Pinus; species Pinus albicaulis. The sequence continues at coordinate 671,396,171 of CM076584.1, read as the reverse complement.
AACTACCTTTTAAATCTTGTTCCAACTAGATATATCAATTCTATAATTCCATTTGAACATTGGCATGGTAAGAAACCCTTCGTTGGACACCTCAAATTTTTTGGATGCACCGCTTTGGAACATATTAGCGATGATTGCAAAAAGAAATCAGATGCAAAGAGGCATGCTTACCTCGTGATGTGTTATTTTGACGAGTAAAAAAAAATTGACTATTTGATCTTATCAAGCAAAAAATTCTTAGTAAGAGAAACATCATCTTTCATGAGAAGTATTTTTGGATTAAGTTGTTGAAATCTTGTTTTGGAAGAATGAATAGTGATCCACTTAACATTGATAATGAATTTGGTTCAACTCCTTCATATCTATACCACTATGCCGACCAATTTTCCTAAGTTAAATATTGATTGGTCACCTCCAACTAAATCAATACTCATTACTATTCATATTTATGAAGCTCATGCTCATTCTATCACACCATATTTACGATAGTCAAATACTAAAACTATTGAAGCGTATGGATCAAATTTCAGTGATGTTCCTACTAGATGAATGACTAGAATTGATAGGAAACATGATATTCTTATGTTGATGGCTTATGTTCATGAAACTTATTATCTATAATCCTTTGTAGATGGAAAATTATAACCTGAATGTGAATAAGATATGAAAGTTGAGGTTGATTCTCTTTTGAAGAATCACATATGGAATTTGGTTCCAAAATTGCAATGAAATAATGTTTTCAATGTATAAAATCCATGTAGATTCAAACTGAAAATTGTAATATACTAAAACAATAGACTTGATTCTACTCTACCAACTATGGAAACCAATTACGATCGTGAAATCACAAAGAATACAAGAGAAAGAATTTTAATCATGCATTTCAAAATGATTTCTTGGGGAAAGCCTTAGCTAAAAACCTCATTATCTATATATTGCATTATTCAGATAATATGAGAATATTATAATGCTTTTCTCAAACCTGATAAACCTATGCAATATCTCTATCTATCTCACTACTTCCTAGACAAGCCTAGGAAAATACTTAACCAATTTTCTTCCTTCCTGGATCCCTATTTCCTTGCATTGTTTCCTTGGGTAATTAACCCCTATTAATTAGGGGAATTCCCAATATGAATTTCACAATACATCTAGGGTCTTCCTTTAACTGCATGCATCACCTACACAATTTGGATGATTATATAACTGATAGTACACTATCCTTGAAATCCAATCTCAACTGGGTCTTTCTACGATATGGAATGCATGAGTTATTTATGGCTGATTTATCAGTTACTTGATTGACCACTGCATGTGGTTCAAGTTCAAGTTCCACACTTTGACCTCTCACTAGTTCCTCCATTACTTGGAACTAGTTAAATTGACTTTAACTCAGATAAACTGAGTTAATCAATTACAACTCAAAATAAACTCAACTAGTGCTCCTATTTTGTAGGATCCACTCTACATGACTCAAGTTATACCCTAAAATCGAATGAAATGAACCAAATAAGTCAAAATAACTTAGTTAACTCATACAAGTTGTCATGTGATGTGGAATTACAAATTTATTCTAATTTAATTCAAGAAAAAATTGAATTAGACTCTTTCTTGGTGCCATTTTCAACACTCCCTCTCAGCAAGAAAGGGATTATACCCTAATCCTGCCTCTATGGAACTCGAACTTGCCTCTTGACAGTGCCTTCGACAAGATGTCAACATCATGTTCCTCTGTAGGAATGTACTCTAGCATCGTGATATTGATCTACACACAATATTCGAAATGGTGGTACTGGATGTCAATGTGATTGGACCTATAATGAAAATATGGATTAACCGAGAGTTTGATGCAAGTCTTGTTTCCATCGTAAATCATTGTAGGATCCATCTATTTACCAAACAACCCAGCAATGGTATTCCTCATCTAGATAGCCTCACAAGCTACTTGACTAGAAGCCATGTACTCCGCTTCTATTGAACTGAGTGCAACTGATCTCTGCTTCCTGTTGTACCAGGAAATTGTTGCTAACCCAATACTGAAGATGCCTCCTAATGTGCTCATCCTTTCAAATGGACGTCCTTCCCAATATGCATCTGTGAAGCCTTCTAACTTCACTCCCTCTATCCTCCTATACCAAATACCAAATTCAGTGGTTCCTTTGAGGTATCTCAAGCCATGTTTGGATGCCTTCCAATAGAACTAGGTTGGATAAACCATTGCTTGAATAATATGGTTAACCGCATAACACATGTACGATCATGTGTTCACCAAGAAAATAAGTGAACCTAAAAGATGCATATAAATGGTAGCTTCTACCACTTCGCCTGAAGTAGCATCTTCCTTCCTCCAATTCCATACTAGAGGAGTCTCCATGGCCTTTCTACTCTCCATGTGAAACTTATTTAGTATCTTGCTGGTACACTTTCCCTGAGAGACAAACAGTTCCCCATCTTTTTTCCAAATTTACAAAACAGGGAAATAATGCAAGAGCCCCATGTATTTCATATCGAATTCTCTTGTCAAAAATTCTTTACAATATTTTATCAGCTTATCCTCACTTGTTAGAATTAAATCATTGACATATATACAATAACCAATAATTTACCTTCAACCAAAATATGGTAAAGGTTCACATCTGATTCAATTTTTTTGAAGCCCAACCCGATTAAATAATTGTTTATCCCGCTGTACCAAGCACATGGTGCTTGTTTCATTCCATACAACTCTCACTTGAGTCTGCACACATGAGAATCTCTATTAAAGGTCTCAAATCCTTTTGGCTGCTCTATGTACACCTCTTCCTTAATCACTCCATTGAGGAAGGTTGTCTTTAAATCCATCTGATGTATTTTCCATTCCATCTACGTTGAAAGTGATATAATATATATGATTGAAGAGTACCTTAATACTGAAGAAAATGTTTCCTTGTAATCTATTCCCTCCACCTAAGAGAACCCCTTGGACACAAATATGGCCTTGTGTTTCTCGATACTCCCATCTACTACTTGCTTCACCTTGTAGATCCACCTAGGTCCTATAACTAACTTGTCCTTCTGTATTGGTATAACTTCCCAAGAACTGTTCTTGATAATGGAGTCATACTCCTTTACCATGGACTCAACCCATACTGGTTGATGCACTTCTTCATCGAATGAGGATGGCTTAGTCTCTACGCTCTTGCTCATAAGATCCATGTAGCTAGTGTACCGATCTGGGGATCTTCTCTTCCTGCGCTATGATGTGGGTTCTCCCAGATTACATTTAGCATCATGCTTCAACCTATTAGCCTCTCTCGTGAGCTTTCTTCCATCTATGGATGTCTCTACATGAGTGGTTTATTCCACTCTATGCTCCTATGCTTGTAGCTTCTCCACATCTTAAGGTTATTCTTTTGGATCTAAGAGCTCCTCATCTTCATGCATCTGAAACTAATTCTCAAGGAAGTTAGCATGGCCTTCCCTTCATCGAATTTCACGTCTCTATGAACCACTGTCATTCTGTGAGATAGAAGGTACACCTGATAGTTGTTAGGTGTATCAGTGTACCCCAAAAATATGGCCAACTCAGTTGTTGGCTCTATATTTTTCCATGCATCCTTGGTAATTTTATCACTCCGTCGTATTTCTAAGGCTGAAGAAGAAATCCCAACAGAGGTAACCGTGGGCCAACCTTTTAACTTGGTAGATAGCCCTACCAAGTTAGAGAGGGCTCTCCCCACAAAAAATAACCTAGGAGACTGAATGGATTAGGATTTTAGGCTAGGTGTGAGTTCAGGGGTTTTGATAATTGATTTTGGTTGGGCTACTAGATGAAAGTATCATCAAGGGATATAGGTTAGGGAAAATGAGATAGGGTTGCAGAGATTCAATGGGGAAAGTTAGGCATAAGGCTTAAAAATTTAATATGATTGTGATGAAATGTTTTTAAGACCGATGAGGAGCTAGGAAGAGCATGGGATATGTATTCTTCCTAAACAGATAAAATTGACAAATTATGATAAATTTCCCTAAACAGAGCATGAGAAAGCATGTGTTTTGCCTATAAACTTGAAAGAGATCATACAGAAGAGATATAATGAACATGCATACAAAAAATTCTAACATATGAAACTGAAGGAAAAACAATGATAAACATCATACCACATGTGTCCCAAAAAATAACTGCAACTCTTCTTTATTAACTAGCCAAACTGAGAACAATAGTCCTTGATCAATGAGATAGCATCCAAACTGATTCCAACCCTTGCTAAGAGTGAAGAAAGGGAAAAAATAAACAACAAAATAATAATCAAACATCCTCAGGGGTTGAATCCACAAGGTGAGGAAGAGATCCACAAAATTCTAAATTGAAAGCTGGACTATAGGGAACTCTAAGTGACTCCTCCCTAAATTTTCAAACTGATTCATTTGACTTAATGACAAATTTTACCTAATGAATGTACCCCTAGGTAACTTATCCATAATATAATTACATTTACCATCCTCTATTACATCGGTTGAAACATCATTTTCTGAGATAATTCAAAATTACAGTGAAATTTAAAAAAAAATTAGCAAATGGTCATGTGCGCCCTCGTTGTGTCAAGTGTGGCCTCCTTGTTCAACGCTGATTTTGATTGAATTGTAGGTATCCAAATCAGACCCAAAATGGCTTGTTGGAAATATATTCTAGTCTACTTTCTCAATATGTCTATACTTTGCAAAATGAAGGTGATTTGATCCCTCAAAACTTCATTATCCTAAGATTGCTCTGTACCCAGCGTCTAGGCCAAAATAGGGGCAGACACATGATTTTTAGCTAGTTTTTTGACCTTTTTACCTTTCAAATCTACAAAATAGAGCCAAAAAATTGGTTTTCTTAGATGTATTTGTCCTTAGGAATTCCCTGGTGCTCTCCTTTTCCTCAAAAAGTGCCTAAAAAAGGTGTGCATTGCCCTAGTTTGCTGATATTAACTTATTGAGGAATACATAGAAAAACATAGATTTTGAAAAAATGGGTTAAATGGCTTCAAAATTGGTGGAGAGATTTCTGGAAAGGTGGCTAGGCATGGAGTGAAGCCTCTACAAGTATATCAAATTTATTCTTCTCTTCTTGGTGAGTCAGGGCTTCAATCTTTGCATTTGCTGCCTTGAGTTTTGCCCTTGTATTTCTTTCTCTTTTGGCATAATGTTTGGCCATTCTCATTTGAATCTTGTTGTGATTTTTAGCCTTATTTAACAACTTCTCCAAGTGGTCATAGATGGCATGAAGCTAGCCTTCCTTGTATTCTTTTATCATCTCCAAGAATTGATCATCAAGGATGGCTTCATCAACTATCTCTCTTTGCCCTTGTCTTTCAAGCTCCAAGGCTCTTTTTAAGCCTCTGGTTCTAGGCCTACCTCTTGGTGATTGTTCTTATTATTCTTCAATTAAACCAAGCTTCCATAGGGTCTCATCAGGTAAATATTTAGATTTTTTTACCTCCCTTTGAGTTGTGATATACTTAACCTCATCAATGAATTGCTTGGTTTTGAACTCCTTATTCTCCTGCTCAAGGAAGTTTATGACAAAGTTGGCCCTATCAAGATTATTTTGGAGCTCTCTAATATTGGAATCCTTTCCTTTGATGGCTATGTTGATTTTTTGATCATCATCCTCCTCACCTAGGTCAACAAGCTTAAAATCTTGCTCAGTCTCATGGAGGTTCTCTTCGTGTATAACCTCTAGCTGGATTTATGCCTCAATCACCTTTTCTTTGCCTTTGTCCACCTGATTTTTTGATGTAGAAGGCATGGCCCCTTCCACTATGTGTGGAGAAAACACATGGATGTGACCTCTCTGGTAGGTTTCTAGAAATGGCTCAAACTCAACCACATTAGCCCTCTTAGGCTCACTGACCTCAATCCTGCTAGGTGATCCAATGTCATGATGAAATGGAGATGAAGGAGGTGAAATGGGTGAAGGAGACTGATCTGATGATGATGAATGTGCTATGGGCTGAGATGGAGGGATGAAAGTGGATGGCCAAGATTATGAAGGCACATTTTGTGTATGCTGAGTAGATGGCTCTCTAAATATATCATTGGCTATGAAGGTACTCCATGCAATGTTTATTTCATTGAGATGATATAGGAATATGATTTTGATAAGGGAATGATGGAAAATAATTCTCATTTGATGTTCATAATCCCTTTTCTAGACAATAAATTCCATCTTATCAATGCTCCAGAAAAGGTAGTAGGGTATGTTGAGCATCTTTACCCTAGTGAAATGCATTAAGAGCCGGATGTGATAGGTATAAAGTCTTGAAAATATACCTTCGCATGAAAAGTATTTCGTAATTATCCTCATCATTGGTGCATATTTTTCAAGGAGGTAGGAAAAAGGAAATAACCTCTTTTTCTCATTCTTATATCTTGGTTTCATGAAAGGCTCATAGTAGTGTTCCTCCAATTCACTGTGCTTGAACCATTTCTCCCCAACATTTGGGATCCCAGTGGCAACTGAAATGATGCTGGTTGACACAGTAAAAGTGAAACCATCTAGAGTAACTTGGTTGTCATGGAGGTTGGATATGAAAATCCTGGTCAACATGGCATGGTGTTGGACCCTCTGAATTTTCTCACATAACTCAAAACACCCAACATGTTTGAAACATGTCACTGTCATAGGAGATGCCAAAATTTCTCTAGTACTTGTTGGCTCAAGTTCAAGTATTCTTCCCCCTTTATGTCACCTTCTAGCCTCTGTTTCTTCTCCCTCATTGTATGATATTTTATCTTCTTCTGGCATGATGTTTTAAAGTAAAAACCCTAGGGAAGTGTGATGATGGTGGAAACTGGTCTTACGAATGAGGAATGGGAAATTTAAATTAAGGGATATGGTTCTAGGGATTTATGAAATGGGAAAGGGGATAGGGAGTAGTGATATGATGGAATTTAGGATGCAGAAATTATTTATAGGTTTGGGGTTAGGAGCCTAGGTAGTTGTAGCACCTAGGGCTTAGCATCTTAGGAAAAAGGGTTAAGGAAAGGGAATTTGTAATATAGGAATAGGAAATGTAGGAAGGGTATGAAGGTGTAGGGATATTAAATTTGGGGAATTAAGAGTGCAATCGGAGATACTAGGGTTTTAAAATGATTTAAACACCAAATTCTAAAACAAATTTTACAACACCCAACAAATGAACTTCATGGAATTAGCTTTCACTCACTTGCTAGAGGTTGATGAGAATGTTGTTGAAGCTTAGGAAGTGATTTTTTTTCAATTTGAATGAGTTTTTGGCTTTTCTGGTCAATTGCATCCTTGCAGAAGGAAATGCGCCCTCGCTGAAGGAAGTGCGCCCTCACAGAAGCAAGTGCGCCCTCTACTTTATTTTTTGCAATTTTTTTCCTAGAAACTCGAAATGTTTCCCTCTTGGAGTGTGGTCAATGATGGTAGGAGACAAATGAGTTTTAATTTGATGTAATTAAGGCTTTGACACTTGAATGAAATTGATCTTTTGATTTAAAACACATTTATCTAATGTTTCATTTCACCTTTGAAAACTTTGCTGAGTACATTTTTCACTTTGATTTTCTTCTTTGTAGGTTGATGTGCTCGATTTTGGCAATATTTCCATTTTTACTTTGTTGATCTTCAGTTTGGAATATGAGTTTGAGTTGGAATCTTGGGATAGCACTTATTACATATAATGAGCATAAAATTACATAAAAAAATAAAAAATAAAAAAAAATTACATCTCTGTTTTGAATAAAATTACACTTTGGTATGAAAATAATACTTTGAAACCATAATTACAACCCTTAGAGATCATATTTACATGCTGAAAAATATTCTTCAAATAATAAATAAGTATTATTTAATCACTCTCGCACTTTTTGTGACCTTATTGAGATGAAATGGAGTATTATTGAACCTTGGAAAAAGAAACCTAGTGACCTAAATGGACCTTGAATGATGAGACTCCATCTTGACTTTAAATCACATAATGACATAGTGAAATGAGCTTTCAAGACTGATTTATGCTCAGCAAGACGTGAAGGTGGGCCAAAAAATGTGAATTTTTGAGGGAGAGTGAGGTTTTGTGACTAGTGTTAGAGTCAGCCTTTGCAGCCTTCCTCCAGTGATCAAACAGGCTCTTACAAAGTGATTTTAAGGTGTCAAGGTCAAATTTTGTCATTTCAATGAGTCTTCAAGCAAAATTTGGTCACTAGGCATTAGGTCTAGGGTTTGTTTTCACTCTTTTCAAATTTGTCCAAATTTCGGTCCATGTCACCATTCAGCTGAGTGTGCCATCATTCAGAGGGTTGTCATCATCATGTCAAGTTCCATTGAGTCATTTTACACCTTGTTCATGCTTCAGTTGTGCCTAGGTAAGGTCCATTTCCCTCTCCTAGGGTTTTGGAGGTAATTTCTCTTGGATGGTAAAATCATTGGTAAAACTTGTATCCTGATGTTCACACACCCTCCCCTATCCTTAATATACCTTATTAAACACTTCCCATCACTGAGATCCCCAAAATTTCTCATTTTTGCACAAACCCTAGTTTCTTGCCACAACTTGGCAATTTTCTAGGCTAGGCCTGTGTTTTTCCCTTTTGGACCCCTTCCCCTCACTCAATCTCCGAGATCCCACTTTCCCCTGCTTCCTAACATCTCTCCCTACTTCCAAAAATTTCCCCAAGAATTTAGAAGCCCCCTATCCCCTTCATTTCGCTTCATTTCGACAAAATCCCTTGTTTCACACATCGGGATAAGTTTCATTCAAAAGATTTTTCAGAGCAATAAAAGATGAATTTTGGAAAACTGAGAGAGGTTTTTGTCCAAAAAACGCCAAGGAAGAAAAAAATCTTTCACTTTTTACACAGGTATCATGGGTTTAGAGAAATGTCAAAAATACCGTTGCCTCAGGAGAATTGAATGCACCTCTGAAGTGACCTTGGGAAAATCAAGATTTCTCCTAGCATGGTTGGCCAAATGACTTGCATGATGAGTCAAATGATAACTAGACACAAAGATATTTCCAATGAGCTATCATGAGCTCAATTTGGAGTTGAGGAAGACCTTCAAAAGTTGACTGCAACAGCGCTCTGCCTTGAGGCAGCCTCATTCTGCTCATTTTGACTAGTGTTGGGAGATTTGATTTTTGACAGGGTAAATGAAATCCAAATTCCATAATTACACTTGTGTTGGAAAGTAGACTCCAAGAGTTTTCCAACGAGCTATCACATGCCCGATTTGGACACCAGGAAGGCCTCCAAAAGCTTCCTACAAAATGCACTATGTAGCTGCTCATAGAAAAGTGCGTGCGACCCACTTGAAACGGGTGAGACCCACTTGAGGGGCGCGACCCACTTGAGCGCCACAGCCAGTGTAAAGTTGAACGGGTGAGACCCACTTGGGGGGTGCGACCCACTTAAACCAGCGTGCGACCCACTTAAATCAGAACCCAGAAAATTCGTTTTTTGCGCCCAAATTCGATTCTAGTCGACTCCAAAAGCTTCCAAACAGGTTTTAATCATTGCTCATTCGATTTTTAATATGGTTGTGATGTCATTGATGTTGGGGAAACAAGCCATCCTTGGAGAGAAATATATGAACCCTTCATTCACATGCAAGTTAATTTTGTAAGGGTTTTGAAATTGTATGGGCAGTTTTGTGGAAAATGTGAAAACCTTCAAATGGTGGATATGTTCACACCCTAGCACGTTGTATAGATGATCCTCACGCCCTCAGTTATCATCTTGTCACTGCTGTTCATGCTCTTTCATATTTTGCACAGTCTTATGTCCACTAATCTATAGCCCTCATTACCATAATATCACCATTGCTGTTGTTATCATTATATTACCACTGTGATAGTAATTTGTGTCACTATGGTCATGGTCTTCTCCCTGTTCTCCAGTTCATAAACACAGTCCTCTACTTGTTTGCTTCTTTGACAAACTTTGCCCATCATTACCAAAATCTTGCCCCATACTTTGCAGTTGGCATTCATTTGTGAAACTCACTTATGGTCAAAATAGTGATAGTTTTCATGCCACTAAAACAGAGCCATCTTCATTGTAATTTTGTTTTCCTATGATACTTTGGTAGTGGGTGATATCTATTGGGTGTTGAAACATACATTATAACTTTTTTTTCACTGCATCTATATCAGTATACATATTGCAGACAACTTGTTTTCAAAGCTATGTCAGAGACGGATTCAGTTTATGAGCAAGGATATGAACAGGACTGTGACTCAACCGTTGAGGTTGATGTACTGAGATGGAGCATAGCAGTGCACCAGTAGTGGTAACATATCAGAGCGGCCACAAAGCTTTGTTTGCAGCATCACGACGAGTACTATCTCCACCCGGGGTGGAAGGGGTCTCGTTGACTTCATCAGCAGCGCGAGTACTATCTCCACATGGCGTGGAAGGGGTCTCGCCTTCTTCATTAGCGTAGGTACATTCAAAGGATAATGATAGAGACAAAGACATGCTTCGTCACATGAAAGGCCATTATTGGGCTCGCATGCATGTCTGCAAAGCGAGAATGAAGATTCTAAAGAGGAGGTTGAGCGAAGTACTAAAACGGCGGAAAAGGCCTGATCCACTTCGGATTTTGGCCAAGGCTTCGTTGGTTGGGCAAGATACATGATGGAGGGTCTTCACTCCGAATTTGAGCAAATTCGGAGAAATTTTTGTCATTTTGAAATTTTTGGTCTCAAAAACAGGTTTTTCAGTTAAGCGGGTCGCGCACTCATATGCTCACTTTTTTTTGGGACACTTGCTGAAGGAAATATTTGCATTTTTGGATTTTTCATGATAAATTATGCATCCTCAGGCATTTCCGAAGCATTTCATCAGATTCTGGATGGTCAAAAAGCTCAAAAACACCATGAAAACCACCTTGCTGCCACCTTTTGCACCAGCAGGAAGTACTTCTGGGAGAATGAGGTTTTGGAGGGTCAAATGAGCTCCAAATTGGGAAATTCCACTTGGGTTGGATAGCCAACATCTAGGGATTTCCAACGAGCTATCATGAGCTCAATTTGGATGCCAGGAAGTACTTCAAAATCGGGTTGAAAGGCATGCGACCCACTTGGCTCAGGGGTGCGACCCACTTAAATTTTTGGCTGAATTTTCAACTTCCAGCTCAGATTTTCGGCCAGTTTGGACCAGTTTTGCTTGTGGATGAAATTTTTGGGTTTTCATGATGTAAATTTATGTTTGGCATGTAACTTTGGTTCATTTTTACCTATTCTAGAAGATTCACTCTTAAAAAAGTGAAAATCATGTAAATGAATCAGTTTCCACTCTTTTAGAGGCAAGTTGTTAGCTGCCTAGATTTTAGCTCTTTGATTAGAATTTGTTGGAACTACTCCTAGAAGGAGGATTTCGACCCCTAGAGGCATGGGAAGGGGTTAGAGTGATCTATATATTGTAATTTCTCAATCATTTTCAGAGGTTGGAGAGGTTGGACTCTTGGGAGACTTTTGGCACCATTGTACATATTTTTTCATATTTTGGCTAAGGAAAGATCAGAGGTTTTGCGGCACTTGTTGGGATCCTTGTGGTGTTTTGTTCTTGATGGTGTTTTCTCTCTGTTTACTATAAGTTTTTCATGTTTAATGTATTCCATTCCTTTCATATGCTTCTGAACTAAATTGGATGAGTAGATGAGGTTGAATCCATCGTTTACCGTGCTCTGCCTTTGAATTCATTTAGTTCTATATGTTTTCGACTGTTTGAAGAGGATCCAAGTTCTTCTTTGCCCTCTTCAGCTCCTCGTCGGTCTGATCTATCCATATATCCAATCCAAAGCATCAAGACAGTCACCTACCTCGCCCCAACTCGAAATCTGCAAAGGTCTGACCTTATCCCCGGACCCAAAATTTGTTTTTCCCATTTCTCCAACGAAAACCCAAAAATCAAAATCAAACATACCTATCTCTTTACTAGCCTAAAATCAGTTCCCATTTTAAGTCATCTCGCACCCTATTGCTCATTTTATCGAGATTGACGGAGAGAGCCCTCTCCTGTCCTCGTAGGGCTAGCTACGAGGCTAAGCGTGGTTTGATGTAGCCTTGAGTTTTACCTCATTTCAGCCTGAGGTAGATTTGAGCGCTAACAACTAGGGCTACCATCAATGAGTGAATGTTTTGCATGACCTAGTGTTTCTGAGTGGGACCCCTAAAATGAGTATGAAAAGAGCAATTTTGATCACATATGGTAGAATGCAAATTATGACACTAAAATCAACCTTATTGGGGATGGAAGCTCCTTGGAGGTGTCAAGAACACTGTAGACCAAGTGCTTAACCATTGGGCCAATACGGAAAAAAAAAAACCAGACTGAAATGCATGACTAAATACTGACAAATCAATGACACAAATTGACTTTGAAACTGATTGAATAATGACTCAAAACTTAAATTAATTTTCTGAAAACATGAACTTGAAAATGGAAGAAACTCAATGAATCTCCATGGCCTTCACTTCAGGCTCCGAACTCCAATGCTTTTCCACTTCACACTTGCAGGAATATCAAACTGATATATATAATGAAGATGAGAAAATTTTCACAATTTTAGAAAAAAAATAGTGCTTCAGGAGCCTACCATTAAGTGGCCCTCCTAAGCAGTCTTGCCCATCCATTTCTTCTAGGAGAAATGTTTTTTTTCCATGACAAGCTACGAAATTAAAAGGCCATTTCCATAAATTATCGAACTTCCCGTGCTTACCCTTGTCTTCACTCCTGGCATCCCAGCGGAGTACTACATCACCAATATTGAAATCATCTTCCTTGGTTTTTCTCTCATAGATTTGTTTGATCTTATCATGGAGCTTGGAAGTGTTTTGAAAAACTTCTTCTCTTGTCTGTTGCAGGTGAATCATTTTTTTTATCCGACGTTTTATGTCATTATCTTCGCTTCCTACTTCTTGTAAAATTTTCTTGACCGTGACAACCAATGAAGAAGGAAAAACCATGTCCACACTGTAAAATACCTAAAATGGAGACATGCCAATGTATTTCTTGTTGCTTACCTAATCTTCCCATAGTGCATTAATTATCTTCTTGTGTCAAGTCTTCTTATTCGCCTCCAACATCTTTTTTATTATGTTGATCAAAGACTTGTTGGAGGATTCTGCCAATTCGTTACCCTGTGGATAGTATGTCGTACAATGACCCAACTTAATGTTATACTTGTCACAGAATTCTGTCGTCTTCTTCGATTTGAAGGCTATGACGTTATCCATGATGATATTTCTAGGACAACCAAATCGGGACAAGATATTAGTTTCTAAAAAATGAATTATAATAGAGTCTGTAGCTTTCCTGGTTGGGATCGCTTCGATCCACTTTGTAAAGTAGTCTATGGCGGTAAGTATCCATCTATGTTGAGTAGATGAGGGTGGAAGTATATCACCAATGAAATGTAAGCCCCACTTTTGGAAAGGATCTTGAACTGAAATGGGTTGTAATGGTAAAGGAAGAAGCTTACGTTTACCTTGGAAAAGTTTGCATTCATGGTAGCTCATGACTGTCTTGTACAAATCTGCAAACAATGTCAGTCAATAGTAACACTCTCTCAGTACTTTTTTGGCTGTGGTATTCTAGTATAAGTGACCTCCACAATCTCTTTTGTGGAAATATTTCATCAATTCTTTGGACTCATCTTCAACCAAGAAATTGAGTAACACACCTCTAGGATCCTTCCAGTAGAGTGCACTATCTAGTATGCAATGTTTTGAAGCCTTGAGCTTCAAGGACTTTCCATTAATCTTTGACATGCCCAGAGGATGGTTCAAATGTTACAAAACATAAATGATATCAACATATCATGGAGATGATGAAAAGATATCTGATACCTAAATGAGAATTACAACTTCTTCCGCATCGAATAGTGCTGATATAAGATTGACATATAGTGCATGGATATTTGACTCAGCCATGAGCTGGCTAAGCCTTGACCTTTGATCAACTTGGTGGGATTGATCTCAAGGTCATACTATAGGAGCGCTACTATCCATATACTTCTCCTTCCTTCTAGATATGTCTACATGAGTACTTCTTTAACAGCTGCGTTTGGAACATATGCCAAAATATGTGAGTGAAAAATATAAACACGAAAATCCTTGAGTGCTTTAACCAAAGCCAAGGCCTTTTTCTCGATGATGTTGTATTGGAGGGATATATCCCTTATTGTGTGGCTGAAGAATGCTATTGAAATCTCTGTCCCATCTTTTTTCTACATTAGTACTGCTACCAAAGTATGCTCAAAATCGAAAGAAAATATAATGAAATCTAGTGAATAATCGAGACTTGTCAAAATTGTAGCAGTGATCAAGGTAAATTTCACCGAGATAAATGATTTATGAGCATCTTCAGGCCATTTTAAATCAATCTCCTTATTTAGCATGTTATTTAACTCTCTAATATGCTCTGCTAAGTTGGGAATGAACCTACGTAAGAAATTCATCCTACCGTTGAACGCTTGGATTTCCTTCTTGTTGCAAGGGAAATCGATGTGCTGTATCGCTTCAAATCTAGAAGGATATATCTAGATCCCATCCTTTGAGATGATGTGAACAAGAAGCTTTCCTTCTTCCATAGAAAATAGGCACTTCTTTGGGTTGAGAGATATTCCAAATTTTCTACATCACAGGAACACGACTCTCAAATGGTGTAAATGTTCATCATCTGAATTTGAATAAAAAATCAAATCATCTAAATAAAAAACAAGGAAGAAATCCTTCTCATTACCAAATGATATGTCCATGGCACGCTGGAAAGTGGCCCTGACATTCTTCAAACTGAATGACATCTTTGCATATTTGAACATACCCCATGGTGTAGTGAAAAATGTCTTGTCCTAATCATCCTCATGAACAAGGATCTGATTGTACCCTGAGTAACCATCCAAAAATGACATCCTGGTGGCTCCTACAAATCGATGAAGTATGTGGTCCATTTTAGGCAGCGGGTAATTGTCCTTCAGTGACATTGTGTTTAGATTTCTGAAGTCTATACATAATCAGATTTCACTGGTCTTCTTTCGCACTGAAACCAAATTGGACATCCAATCACAAAATATGATTGGAACAATAATACCTACCTTATAGAGCCTGTTTACTTCCTTCTGAATGGACATCAACAAATTTGGGTTTATTCTTCTAAGATTCTGCCTAAAAGTCTTTTGATATGGCTTTATCAAGATTGTGTGTTGAATGATATATTTTTTGTACACCTTTAGATCTACGTAATCCCAAGAAAACACATCAGAAAAATTAGTAAGAAAATCAACATATTTAGTCTTTACCTCAGGAGACAAAGACTTTGAAATCTTGATGAACTTTGGTTGATCCATTGTTCCGATATTAACATCTTCTACGCCTTTTTCTATGGGAACCAAAGTAGGCTTTCTTTCCACATCATATTGATCAAATAATTCTTCCAAAGGTATGAGCCATTTTGGAATATTATTTTCCTTGAGCTGAAGTATGTAAATCTAAGCTACCTTGATGACTTGGTCATCTTTGTTGTACACTTCGTACATTAAACAGTTCTCAAACTCACCATCACTTTGAAGGAAATTGTTCACCTGCTTATCATTCCAGAATACTTGCCAAAATTGCAAGTTATCAAGAATGGTGGGCCTGTGCTTCACATGAATCTCAAATTTTTTATTTGAAAACATTGAAATTCTAAAATTACTTGCAACAATGGCTCATTAATCAACCATAATATTTTGCGTCGTTGGCATAACTGTAATTGTATATTCTGGAAACATTTTCAAAATATCAAGTAATTCATTCCTATATTGCCTCATCCTTGGGTTATTAGCTTGATAATCACCTTTGGCTTGTTTAATTACTAGCTCCGAATCATCGGAGACTGAAATTATTCTAGCTCCCAGTTTTTTCAAAATTTTCAAACTGGTAATGAGTGCCTCACATTCTGCCTCATTGTTCATGCAATCGAATGCTAATATGTCGGAACACAATCTAAAATTCTTAGGGACTTTACCTTGATGATGAAATGGGCTATGGATCCATAAACCAATGCCGACCCCATCTTTGCCAATGAAACCATCAAAGTCCATGGTCCAAAGAACATTTTCATCCTCAAGGTGCTAAAACCCCTCTCTCTATTTTGACACAATTTTTTGATATGTTTCTTTATGATGTTCTGAACTTTCATCTACCTTCTCTGATGTAGTAGAAAGATTCTCTTTTTATTTTTATTTTTCTAACACTGTTCTAATGTAATCTAAAATCTCAGGAACATCTTCTATTTCTACTAATTGAC
Organism: Pinus albicaulis; assembly: GCA_034641835.2. Taxonomy (NCBI): domain Eukaryota; kingdom Viridiplantae; phylum Streptophyta; class Pinopsida; order Pinales; family Pinaceae; genus Pinus; species Pinus albicaulis. The sequence goes on along the minus strand of CM076584.1, from coordinate 671,379,890 downwards.
AATCTACATCATTTAATCCAGAATCATTATACAAAATGAAGGACTCTAAGTCTGTATGTACATCGTTTATAGGATTATTATTAGGCCTTTCCTTGTTTGTGATGATATATTTCAATTTCGTCTCAAGATATAATTTTCTCATTTGACCAAAGACATGAATGGTTGCATAGGAAATGTCCAACTATAACGTACCTCTCATTTTAGCCCCCCAGGATCTTGATAGCAGCATACCAAAACGTGGAAGAATGTCAACAACCACCACATCCATTAGGACATTTTTGGTAGGGATCTGCTCTAGGGAGACAACTAGATCTTTGATTAGACCCAAACAACAGATATGGCCATAATTGAAAGAATATAAATCATGATATGGGCAGGCTATGTCAAGGCCAAGCTTCTCCATGGTTTCTTAGGGCATGAGGTTGTGGGAGGTCTCGAAGTATAACATAGTGTTATGAAGGATGAATTGGTGGATTTTGAGACTCAAGTAAAATGGAGGGACCTTGCTATCTTCAGAATGACCATCAATTGCAGGACCAAATATAAGCTCGAGTTGGTCATCCTCTATATTGACCATGTCAGATAAAGGGTCAACTCTCAAGGTTTTAACTACATGGGATTTGTACTTCTCAACTTTTATGAATTAAGTCAGAGGAATAGACACCTTTAAATTTGAAATTTTTGACTCTATATTTAGGGGTATAGTTTTGTCTACCTCTTTTATGAAGATATCCCTTTTCTCAAAATAATATTTTAGTGCTGCTTCTGTCCTCTGAATATCTCTTTCTTTGGCAGGTGCACTTGTAGAAAACTGATTTATTTTGTTCTGATTTGGAGCTTAAATCTCTTTACCCTTATTTTGATTGACTTGAGAAGCTTGATTCCGTGGTACTTATTTCCACTGGAATGTCTTCTTCAGAGGTGGATTGATTGAAACATCACGACTCCTCAAGGAGTAATTCCTTTTTTGGGAACTCAATGCATTCAAGTATCCTCTATGATAATCATCAGATTCTACTTCTAACTCATGATCATTGGCCAATATGTAGTCTTCATCACTCAGTAAGCTATTTTTTTCCACATACTTTTCGTCTATTAGCTGTAAAAATAAGGTTTTCCTCTATTTTTGGTTCTTCCTCTTCATCACTCTGAGCATAGTTCTGTTGTAGTGGTGTTTGAATTTTCTATTGTTGTTTTGTTTTGGGAGCTCTTTCCTCTCTTTGCTTTACCCGGAACTAAGGTTGCTGCTGCTGGCCTCGAAATTTTGGATTTATGACTTATGGCTCCGTTTTTCTATATGAAATAGACATTCTATCAACCATCCTTTCCATGTTCCTAATAAAAGCATAAAATTTAGTGTCAGATGAGGTGGAAGGTTCCTCTTTAATGGTTAATTTAAGTTTTGACTTCTTAATAAAGAGGTTGGCCTCAATGCTTACTGAAATTCAAATCATTTCTTCTAGAGTAGTCATATTTCTCTCTCTGAATGAGTAGGCCATGTCTAGGTCAAAAGCATCAAGATAACAAAGGAGGGCCAAATCAGGAGGTGGTTTCATTTCATTTGGGATGAAGTCATATATTCTAAGGTATCGAGCATTATACTCAGGAACAAATTCATTAGGATTGCACCTCAGGGAGTCATACTCAACAAGGATTTGTAAGGAGTTTTTATTCTCATCCCACCTGGATAAGAAAGCATCAGTTAGTTTAGTGGTAGTCCTAATAGAATTAGCTGCTATGGCACGGAACCAAGTTTTAACTTCACTGGAAAAACTTTGCATGATAATTCGCATATTGGAATCATTTTCATCTAACTTCTCAAGTTCTATGAAGGTTGTGATTTTGGCCATGTGTTGATGGGAAGTGATTTCATAATTTTCATCGAAAAGGGGAAGTCTTTGGCCATATCCTTGTGGAATATTAGCAAGCTAACCAGGGAGAACTAAAGGTCCATATCAAGCCATAATTCCCGCTAAATGTGGTGGAGGGGTAGGAACGAGGGGTGGATTGGTCTGAGGAGGTCCTTGACAGGGAAGTTTAGATGCTGAGGGATGGATGATGAAGTGATAGATGTTTGGTAAGCTTCAACAATGTGAACGGTTTCTTGTTGGTATTGAATGAGGATTTTTTCAGCAGTGTGATGTAAGGTGTTGGCTAATTTTTCGAGCTTGTGATATTGTCTCCAAATTTTGACATCAGTCTCATTTGCAGCTACAACGAATGATGGGCTTAACTCTAATCTCCAAGGTTCAAGGACTATTGTATTCAAGTCAGTCTCAGATTTGGTTCTAAAAAGTGACAACTGAAATGTGGTATCAAAAACTAAATCTTGAATGGCTACCAAATCATAAGGTAATGAGAAGGATCTTACCAAATATCAAGGAGGAGAATCCAAAGAACTTGAAGCTGGCTGATATTTTTGCCTCCTTAGGATTCTCTTAGGATATTTGATGAGAGAAACCAAATCTGGATCGGTGTTGGACCTGGTATACTTTCTTCGAGAAGCCAAATCTCCTATTGAGGAACTTCAATTATGAAATCAACCTTATGAAACTCGATCATATCATCCAAAGGACCAGTTTCCAATAAATATTTGTCGTACACCTAAGGAAAATTTATCTTTTCTCTCCCTGGCAATGGCACCAGTATGTTAACACTCTGCCAGATTTCTAAGGTTGAGGAAGAAATCCCACCAGAGGTAACTGCGGGGCAACCTTTTAACTTGGTAGCTAGCCCTACCAAATCGGAGAGGGATCTATCCACAAAACACAACCTAGGAGGCTGAATGGATTAGGATTTTAGGCTAGGTTTAAGTTCAGGGGTTTCGATAATTGATTTTGGTCGGGCTACTGGATGAAAGTATGGTCAAGGGAGCTAGGTCAGGGAAAAATAGATAGGGTTGTAGAGATTCAATGGGGAAAGGTAGGCATAAGGATTAACACTTTAATATGATTGTGATGAAATGAATTTAAGATTAATGAGGAGCTAGGAAGAGCATGGGAGATGTATTCTTCCTAAACAGAGGAAAATGGACAAATTATGATAACTTTCCCTAAACAGAGCATGCACAAGCATGTGTTCTACCTATAAAATTGAAAGAGATCATACAACATATATGTAATGAACATGAATACAAAACAATATAAAATATGAAATTGAAGGAAAAAAAATGATAAACATCATACCACATGTATCCCAAAAAATAGCTGCAACTCTTCTTTATTAACTGGCCAAACTGAGTATAATAGTCCTTGATCAATGAGCTGGCATCCAAACTGATTCCAACCCTTTCTAAGGGTGAAGAAAGGGACTAAATAAAAATAAAAAAATCATTCACTCATCCTCAGGGTTCAGATCCATGAGGTGAGGAAGAGATCCACAAAATTATGAACTGAAAGCTGGAGTATGGGGCACTCTAAATGACTCCTCCCTAAATAAATTCAAACTGATTCATTTGACTTAATGACAACTTTAACTTGATGAATCTACCCCTAGGTAACGTATCCATAAAATAATTACATTTAAAATCCTCAATTACATAGGTGGAAACATCATTTTCTGAAATAAAGTCAAAATTACAGTGAAATTTCAAAAAAAATCAGCAAATGGTCAAGTGTGCCATTTTTCTATGAACTGCGCCCTCGCTGTGTCAAGTGCACCCTCCCTATTCAAGGATGATTGTCACTAACTTTTATGTGTCCAAATCAGACCCAAAATGGCTTGTTGGAAATATATTCAAGTCCAATTTCTGAATCTATCTCCATTTTTCAAAATGAAGGTGATTGGATCCCTCGAAAATTCATTCTCCCAACACTGCTCTGCGCGTAATGCCTAGGCCAAAATAGGAGCAGAAACATGATTTTTAGCTAGTTTTTTGACCTTTTGACCTGTCAAATATGAAAAATAGGGCTGGAAAAGTGGTTTTATTAGATTTATTTATCCTTAGGAATCCCTTGGTGGTCTCCTTTTCCTCAAAAAGTGCGCAGTGCCTAAGGCGCTGCGCATATGAACAATTTGTTGATATTAAATTGTTCAAGAATACACAATTTTTTTTTTTTTTTACAAAAAAGGGTCAAATAGTTTCAAAATAGGTGGAGAGAGTGCTGGTGAGGTGGCTAGGGGTGGAACGAAGCCTCTACAAGTATATCCAATTTCTTCAAGTCTCTTCCTAGTGAGTTACGGCTTCAATCTTTGCATTTGTTGCCTTGCGTTTTTCCCTTGTATTTATTTATCTCTTGGCACAATGTTTGGCCATTATTCTTTGAATATTGTTTTAATTTTTAGCCTTATTTAACAACTTCTATAAATGTTCATTGATGGATTTAAGCCATCATTCCTTGTCTTCTTTCATCATCTCCAAGAATTGATCATCAAGGATGGCTTCATCAACTGTCTCTCTTTGCCTTTGTCTTTCAAGCTCAAAGGCTCTTTTTAAGCCTTTGTTTCTAGGCCTGCCTCTTGGTGATTGTTATTATTGTTCTTCATTCAAACCATGCTTCTCTAAGGTCTCATAAAGTAAATATTTAGCTTTTCTACCTCCCTTTCAGCTGTGATATACTTAACCTCATCAATGAATTGCTTGGTTTTCAACTGCTTATTCCTGCTCAAGGAAGTTTATGAAAAACTTCTCCCTGTCAAGATTAGTTTGGAGCTCTCTAATCTTGGAATCCTTTCATTTGATGGCCAACTTATTGAGTTTTTTATCATCATCCTCCTCACCTAGGTCAACAAGCTCAAAATCATGCTTAGTCTCATGGAGGTTCTCTTCATGTCTAACATTTGGCTGAATTTTTGCCTTAATCATCTTTTATTTTCCTTTGTCTACCTACTTTTCTGATGTAGAAGGCATGGCCCCTTCCACTATGTGTGGAGAAAACACGTTCTTGTGACCTCTCTGGTAGGTTTTTAGCAATGGATCAACCTCAACCACATTAGCCCTCTTAGGCTCACTGACCTCAATCTTGCTAGGTGATCCAATGTCATGATGAAATGGAGATGAAGGAGGTGAAATGGGAAAAGGGGACTGATCTGATGATGATGAGTGTGTTGTAGGTTTTAACCCTGAACATAAATTATCTACACACGAATCTTATAACAAAAAATAAACAATAGCGAGAGCATAAAACATAAAACAAATAAACACAGAGATTTTCCCCTGGATCCCAAATCGGGACTGCCAGCTTGATTTTTCATTATATTCCTTTTAGTGTTACAACACATATATATACATGCTGAAGAATACATAAACCCCAATCCATTAACCCTCGATTAGAGCATAACCATAGTTCCCTTGACCAGATCTACAAAATACCAGGGGTTGAAAACCATCGTACCCCAAAAACCGTGTGCAAACTCATGCACAAAACATGGGTGGGTCCGCCTATGAGTGGGACTACACACCAAAAAAATCTTCATCGGGGCGTTGCCCCGGACCCCGACAGGGGGGGCGACCCCCCTGCTACGCCCGACGCAACGTACAACGCGTGGGGCTAGTCATGGAAAGAATATAACACATACCCAACATTCTCCCACTTGTTGTTTTCTCTCCACAGGGGGCCACAGGAGAGCTTAGTCATTGGGCCAATTCTTCAACAACCATTGTTTCTCTACACCAAGAGAACTTCTGAGTGCTCACAGACTTCGTCAATGCATATGAAACATTCTTCAAAGTGTCCACCTTTACCAGCAACACCCTTTTAGCCTCAACCATATCTCTAACAAAGTGATATTGAACATCAATGTGCTTTGTCTTTGAATGATAAGCAGGGTTCTTAGCCAAGAAAATTTCACTTTGGCTATCACAATCTATTCTTATAGCTTGCTGTACCAACCCCATACTTGAACACAATCTCTGCAACCAAACTGCTTCCTTGCTTGCATGAGTGGCTGCTATGTATTCTGCCTCTGTAGTTGAAAGAGCCACTACAGACTGTCTTTTACTCATCCAACTGACTACACCTCCAAATAGGCTAAACACATACCCACTTGTATATCTTCTTTGGTCCAGATCTCCAGCCCAGTCTGCATCAACAAAACCACGAATGTCCAACATTCTTTCCAATCCTGGTCTTCCCTGGTAGCACAAGCCATAATCACTAGTGCCATGTAAATATTTGAAAACCCGCTTCACTGCTGTCCAATGCTCCTTCCCTGGGTTTGACATAAACCTGCTCAATACTCCCACTGCATGTGCAATGTCTGGTCTAGTACAGACCATTGCATACATCAAGCTACCCACTGCACTTGCATATGGAACATGAGACATATACTCCTCTTCTTCTTGTGTCTTGGGACACTGTTCAGTAGACAATTTTACACCTACAGGAATAGGAACATTCACCGGTTTACTATCCTGCATATTGAACCTCTGCAATATAGTCTCGACATACTTCCTCTGGTTTAACCAGAGCTTCCTCTTTCCCCGATCTCTCTTAATTTCCATGCCCAAAATATAGTTTGCAGCACCCAGATCCTTCATGTCGAATTTGGAGAACAGTTGGGTCTTCAAATCTTGGATAATTTCTTTGTCATTTCCAATCAACAACATATCATCCACATACAAGACCAGATATATAACATGATCACCAATTAATTTAAAATAAACATAATGATCTTCCTTGCTTTTGGTGAAGCCAAGTCCCCGCATATAGGTATCAAATTTCTGATACCACATCCTTGGTGACTGTTTTAACCCATACAGAGACTTCTTCAACCTGCATACCAGTTCTTTCTTACCCTTCACCATAAAGCCTTCAGGTTGCTTCATGTAGATCTCCTCTTCTAGATCCTCGTGAAGAAATGTTGTCTTCACATCCATCTGTTCTATCTCAAATTCAAATGCAGCAGCAATAGATAAAATGAGACCAAAATCAATTCCCCAAAGACTATAAATAACATTTGCTACCTGAATTTGTTTTTCATTTTCACCTTCTTCATATTCTTTCCTTTTTAAACACCCATTTTCTCCCTATGGGCTTCCTTCCAGCCGGAAACTCCACCAGATCCCATGCCTCATTTTTGTGCAAGGATGCCATTTCATCAACCATGGCCTCCTTCCAGAGTTTTCCATCCTCTGAGTCTACTGCCTCCCTGACAGTTCTGGGTTCATCATCAGTTATAGTTAAGGCAAAACCTGAACAGAAAGCAGATGGACTATACCTTTTTGGTTGCCTTCTTTCTCGAACTGATCTTCTCAAAGCTGGAGTTTGTGGCTCTTCATCTTCTGAGTCTTCTTCTGTTGTAGAGTCTGATTCATCCTCCTTTAGCTCAAACTCTATCTTCTCAGGTTCCTTTGGGAGGACTTCATGTTTAACAACATCTTTCACTTCTCTAAACACCACATCTCGGCTGTACACAACCTTCCTTGTTTCTGGGTTCCAAAGCTTGTAACCCTTTAAACCATCCTTATACCCAATAAAGATGCACCTTTCACATTTATTATCCAACTTGGTCCTTTTCTCCTTTGGAACATGTACATATGCATCACATCCAAATACCCTTAGATGTGAAAGAGAGGGTTTCTTACCAGTTCATACCTCATGTGGAGTCTTATCCTCCAACGCTGATGAAGGTGATCTGTTAACTAAGTAACATGCAGTCTCCACTGCCTCTGCCCAGAATTCTTGTCCTAACCCGGTACCACTGAGCATGCCTCTTGCCTTTTCCATCAGTGTTCTGTTCATTCTTTCTGCAACTCCGTTTTGTTGAGGTGTGTATGGAGTAGTCTTCTGCCATGCTATGCCACACTTCTTACAGAACTCTTCAAATTCCTTCTTGCAGAACTCCCCACCATTATCTGTCCTCGACGCCTTTATCTTCTTCTCTGTCTGGTTTTCCACCAGAGCCTTAAATTCTTTAAATCTGTCAAAGACTTCAGATTTCTTCCTCAAGAAATATATCCATGTATTCCTTGAGAAGTCATCTATGAATGAAACATATTACACAGACTTACCCAGTGATGGAACCGACACAAGTCCAAACACATCATCAGGCACAAGTTCTAATATCTTGATCACCCTCTTAGCACTGCATGTACCACCCGATCTCGTTCTATATACACAATGTTCACAGAAATCGAAATCCAAAGAGCAATTAGACATACCTTCTACCATACCATTTCTATGCAATATCCGAAGGCCCTTATCTCCAATATGTCCAAGCCTTTGATGCCATAGCATGGTATTTTCTCCAAAGATAGCTAGGATTTCCACTCCATTTTCAGGAACCATAGAACTTTTACACCCATCAATAATAGTTCTACCTTGTAGCTTGCATAGAGTTCCAGTCTAAACTCCCCACATTAATACTAGTGCTCCCCGAACCATCTTGCAGGCATCTTTCTCGAACACTGTTTTTACTCCTGCATCATCCATCTTGCTTACAGAAATCAGATTTCTGGCCAATGCAAGAATATGAAGAACACCAGGAAGTGTTCTAATCCTTCCACCTTGCAGCTTCAGCTTGACCTTTCCACGTCCGACGATTCTGGCCTTCCTATCATCCCCTAGGAAGACATCACCACCATCATATTTCTGATACTCAGAGAACCACTCCCTATGGGGAGTGAAGTGAAAGGATGCACCTGAGTCAACCAACCATGACTCATGATCTACATGTGTATTTGAAGAAGAAGCCAAATACACATCCCCACCTTCATCCAAGGTGGTTTTTGCCTCTGCGGAAGGAGCATAATCAGATCCATTTCCTTTATCAGGAGCTTTAGATCTACACTCCTTTTCGTAGTGCCCTTCCTTTCCGCATTTACAACATACCTTTACAAACTTTCGAGGAGATTTAGATCTCCCTCTAGATTTGGATCTCCCACTCGAAACCTTATTCTTGTTTCTGTTTTGGGACCTTCCTCGTACAAATAAGGCATCTCCATTCTGGCCCTCCATATTTCTCCGTCTCATTTCCTCCGACAACAAGGCTGAGACAATGTCATAAAAATTCAAGGTAGTTGTATTGCTACCTATTGCGATAACCAGACTGTCCCACGAGTCTGGTAGAGAACACAACAAACTGATGCACTTATCTTCATCTGAGATTTTAATATCAATAGATGACAACTAACTTACCACAGTATTGAAGGCGTTCAGATGCTCTGTCACTGAGTCTCCATCCTTCATCCTCAGGTTATATAGATTTTTCTGTAGGAAAAATTTATTCACCAGAGACTTATATTGGTACAAAGTCCCAAGTTTTTCCCACAAATTCTTTGCCGTAGCTTCCCCAGATACATTCAACAATACTGAATCTGAGACACACAACTATATTGTTCTCTTAGCCTTCCGATCTAGTTTCTTCCAGTCTTCATCTGACATTGTCGTTGGCTTAGTACCTGGATCTACCGTGATCCACTGATCTTTATCCACCAGCAGATCCTCCATCTTGAGCTTCCACAACTCAAAACTATGACCATTAAATTTCTCGATCTCTATCTTTCCGTCGCTCGCCATCTTCTTTCACCACAAGAATCGATCCCGTAGATCTCCCACTGAACAGGGTTTACCTCAGGTCCAAGCAAAAAACCCTCAGCAGCAAGGGCATCCCCTTGAAGTCGAAACAACTCTGATACCAATTGTAGGTTTTAACCCTGAACAGAAATTATCTACACATGAATATTATAACAAAAAATAAACAATAGCGAGAGCATAAAACATAAAATAGATAAACATAGAGATTTTCCCCTGGATCCCAAATCGGGACTACCAGCTTGATTTTTCATTATATTCTTTTTAGTGTTACAACACATATATATACATGCCGAAGCATACATAAACCCCAATCCATTAACCCTGGATTAGAACATAACCGTAGTTCCCTTGACCAGATCTACAAAATACCAGGGGTTGAAAACCATCGTACCCTAAAAACCATGTGTAAACTCATGCACAAAACATGGGTTGGTCTGCCTATGAGTGGGACCGCACACCAAAAAAAATTTCGCCGGGGCGCTGCCCCAGACCCCGACAGGGGGGGCTGCCGCCCCCCTTGTGACACCCCTGCTACGCTTGGTGCAACATACAGCGCGTGGGGCTAGTTGTGGACTATGATTTTGATAAGGGAATGATGGAAAAGGCTTCTCATTTGATGTTCATAATCCATTTTCTGGACAATAAATTCCATCTTATAAATTCTTTGGAAAAGGTAGTAGGGTATGTTGAGCATATTTACCCTAGTGAAATTCATTAAGAGCTGAATGTGATAGGTATAAAGTCTTGAAAATATACCTTCACATGAAAATTATTTCACGATTATCTTCATCATTGGTGCATATCTTTCCAGGAGGTAGGAAAAAGGAAAGAACCTCTTTTTATCATTCTTATATCTTGGTTTCATGAAAGGCTCATAGTAGTGTTCCTCCAATTCACTGTGCTTGAACCATTTCGCCCCAACATTTGTGATCCTAGTGGTAGCTGAAATGATGCCAATTGACACAGTAAAGGTGACACCAACTAGAGTAACTTGGTTATCATGGAGGTTGGATATGAAAAGCCTGGTTAACATGGCATGGTGTTGGACCCTTTGAATTTTCTCACAGAAATCAAAACACTCAACATGTTTGAAGCATGTCACTATCATAGGAGATGCCAAAAGTTCTCTAGTACTTGTTGGCTCAAGTTTGATTATTCTTCCCCCTTTATGTGACCTTCTAGCCTATGTTTCTTCTCCTTCACTGTATGCCCTATTCTCTTTTTCTGCCATGATTTTTTAAAGTCAAAACCCTAGAGAAGTGCGATGATGGTGGAAAGTGGTCTTAGGAATGAGGAATGGGAAATGGAAATTGAGGGAGATGGTGCTAGGGATTTATGAAATGGGAAAGGGGATAGGGAGTAGTGATATGATGGAATTTAGGATTTAGAAATTATTTACAGGTTTGGGGTTAGGAGCCTAGGTAGTTGTGGCACCTAGGGCTTAGGGTATTGGGAAAAAGGGTTAAGGAAAGGGAATTTGTAATACAGGGGTTTAGGAATGGGAAATGTAGGAAGGGTAGGAAGGTGTAGGGAGATGAAATTTGGGGAATTAAGAGTGCAATGGGAGATACTAGGGTTTTGAAAATGATTTAAACACCAAATTCTAAAAAAAAAAATCATAACACCCAACAAATGAACTTGATGTAGAGGATAATTGATGGAATTAGCTTTCACTCACTTGCTGGAGGTCAATGAGAACGTTGTTGAAGCTTAGGGAGTGATTTTTTTTGCAATTTGAATGAGTTTCTGGCTTTTCTGGTCAAGTGTGCCCCCACAGAAGGAAGTACACCCTTGCTGAAGGAAGTGTGCCCTCATAGAAGAAAGTGTTCCCTCTACTCTATTTTTTGCAAATTTTCCCCCAAAAGCTCGAAATTTTGTGCTCTTGGAGTATGCTCAATGATGGTCGGAGAAAAATGAGTTTGAATTTGATGTCATGAAGGCTTTAACACTTGAATGAAATTGATCTTTTGATTTAAAACCCACTTTTCTAATGTTTCATTTCACCTTTGAAAATTTGCTGAATACCCTTTTCACTTTGATTTTCTTCTTTGCAGGTTGATGTGATTGAGTTTGGCACTCTCTACTTTTTGAATTTGTTGATATTTATTTTGGCATATGATTTTGAGTTGGAAGCTTTGGAAAATAGTTATTACATATAATGAGCATAAAATTACATAAAAAATTAAATTTAATAAAAATAAATTACATCTCTATTTTGAATAAAATTACACTTTGGTATAAAAATAATACTTTGAAACCATAATTACAACCCTTAAAAATAATATTTTAATGCTGAAAAATCTTCTTCAAATGATAAGGATGTATTATTTAATCACTCTCACACTTTTTCTGACCTTATTGAGAAGAAATGGAGTACTGTTGAACCTTGGAAAATGAAACCTAGAGACCTAAATGGACCTTGAATGAATGGACTCCATGTTGAATTTAAATGACATAATGACATAGTGAAATAAGCTTTCAAGACTCATTTATGCTCATCAAGACATGAAGGTGGGCCAGAAAATGTGAATTTTTGAGGGTAAGTGAGTTTTTATGACTAGGGCTACCATTAGTAAGTGAATTTTTTGAATGATAATTTTTTTTTTGAGTGGGACCCCTAAAATGAATTTGAAAAGAGTGATTTTGATCATTGATGGAAGAATGAAAATTCTCACACTAACAGGTAACATGACATTAAACTGTTGAACCAAAAATTATAATGTGTGCCACATTTCACTTCTTACGAGAAAATGCTTCCTCTGGTGTACTCATCCCGAGGATCCGATGAGGAATCCTTTTCAGCACATACACAAGTATGTTGCATGATTCCTCGTGATGAGTGAAATGGTAGGCCCTGATCATGTAACATTGCCCATACATCTCCCATAATGTTTCTGTTCTTCCTTTTTTCAACCCCATTTTTTTGCGGGTTATAAGGTGCTATCAAATCTTCTCGAATTCCTTCTGATGCACACAAGTCCTTGAATTCATTCAACAAATATTTTCCACCATTTTCACTCCTAAGAGCCTTCACTTTCTTGCCTGTGTCTTTTTAAAAAAATTCTTTGAACTCACAAAATTTTGAGAACTTTTGGTTTTTCTTCTACATGAAGAAAATCCAAGACTTGCATGAAAAAGGATCTACAAAAATCACATAATACCTATGCTTGGACGTGGAGGCTGTCAAGAACAGTCCACACACATCTAAGTGAACTCTTTCAAGGATCACTTGCACTCACTTGTCCTTATCATGAAAGGTGGCTTTCGTGTACTTACCCAATGTAAACCCTTTGCATGTATTGCACTGCTCAAGTGCACCCTTGGGAAGTCATGTAGAAATATGCTGCATGTTCTTGAAAGCTCTGTGGTGTAGATGGCCCAATCTTCTATGCCATAAATCACCAATGCCTCGGCTCTCCACCTTCTCTTATTTCATGCTCAATGCAACACAATCTTCTACATCCAATTTGTAGAGGTTCTTTACCCCAAGCCCGAGCTTCTTCACTCGTCTTGTGACTATGTGACGAAGGAAAAATTTTCCTTTAATAAATATTACATCAGCATATAAATTGAAACTAAGTTATTTTTCAAACTAGGAAAATGCATGACATATTTCAATGTGAGAGGAGATCCAGACTCCATCTGAAAGGTAACAATACCAATTTTGGTCACACTATACCTCCCACCATCTCCCCTCTTGATGTGCATATCGAGGTCCTTCTCCTCCAAGATGCTGAAGAAATATTTGTTGTCAGTCATATGGAATGAGGCTCCAATATCCAGGTGCCACACACTACCCATCACTAATGAAACAATGCATGCGATGAGGGTGAAATCCAACTTGAATTGTGAAGCAAGTGCTTCACCTGCCACTCCTCCTAAGGTCTTATTGTCAACCTTTTTATGCGGACACTTTATTGCATAGTGTCCCAACTCATGACAATGAAAACATTTATTATTTTACAAGTCCTTCTTCTTTCCCGCCTGCCTAAAATCCTATTTGGAATGGGATGAATTCCCTTTCCCTTCATTTTCCTTTCCATCCGAGACATAATTCTCCTCATCATCATGCTTTAATGAGGATCCATCTCCAATGTTCTACCAAATCTCTTCTTGCACCATGTTAGACCACAAATTCTCCCACTTTGGTTGCTTCTTCCTCCCATTTACATAATCCTAGTAGTTTTTACTGATATTGGGAAGGAATAGAAGTTCCAGGCTCACTAGATCATCTTCAAAAAATGTAACACCAACACTTCCAAGCTCATACTAACATTGAGTAAACTTGGTCAACTACTTTGGTATTGTGTCGCCCTTCTTCATCTTTATTTTCCTGAGCTTTTCCTTTAGTGCCAGCTTCCCTTGGTCACTTCTATTATGAAAAAAAATTGTTAAGGACTTCCACATTACAAATGGAGTTTCATTTTCGTGAGGTTCAAGACAATATGATCTCGAATACCTTCCAGTAGAATCCTTCTCATTTTTCCAACACACTTCTTCCATTCTGCTAGAGCATGCGCATCAGTTGGAGCTGGTTTTGGGATGTCCTGATTAATGAACTCATTCAATCCATTGTATTCCAAGACTGTTTCCATCTCATCTCTCTAGGAAATGTAATTCTAGCTACCGTCAAGGGCATACTTGAGCCTCAGACCATAGAACACCATCCTGATCCTGTTGCTAGTTCTAGAGAATATATCTGCAAAAAGTGTTCCTCCCGCAAGTACAAAATCATATTATTCTCTTTTATAGTGATTCCTGCTCTCATACCATGTAGAAAATCCACGTATATTCAAACTGCTAATTGTAATATGCTAAAACAATATACTTGAATCTACTCTACCAATCGCATAAACCAATTACAATAAGGAAATCACAAAGCATACAAGAGAAATAATTTCAATCACACATTACACAATGATTTCATGGGGAAAGGATTAGCTAAAAAGCCCGCTATCTGTATATTGCAATAGTGAAAAAATATGAGAAGATTAAAATTCTTTTATCCAACTTGAGAAACCTCTGCACTATCTCTTTTAGTCTCACTGCTTCCTAGACAAGCTTAAGCTAATACTTAACCAATTTTCTACCTGTCTGGATCCCTATTTCCTTGTTTTTTTTCCTTTGGTAACTATCCCCTATTAATTAGGGAAATTCCCAATATGAATTGAGAAATACATCTGGGGCCTTCCTTTGACTCCATGCACCACTTGTACAATTTGGATGATTATACAATTAATATTACACTGTGTTTGAACTCCAATCTCAACTTTGTCTTTCTCTGATCTGACACGCATGAGTTATTTATGGTCAATTTATTAGTTATATGATTGATCACTAGATGTGGTTCAAGTTCAAGTTCCATACTTTCACCTCTCACTATTTCCTCCATAAGTTGGAACTAGTTAAACTGACTTAAACTCAAATAAAATGAGTTAATTAATTACAACTCAAAATAAACTCAACCAGGGCTCCTATTTTGTAGGAGCCATTCTACATGACTCAAGTTAGACCCTCAACTCGAATTAACTGAACCAACTAAGTCAAAATAATTTAGTTAACTCGTACAATTTTTCATGTGATGTGGAATTACAATTTTATTATAATTTAATTCAAGGGAAAATTAAATTAGAATATTTCTTGGTGCCTCTTTCAACAGTCAAGTATCTATAGGTATATAATATCATATTCACTTCCAAATGTTTTGTTAAGCATCACAAGGTTTTTTTGGTTGCAATAGGTTTCTCACAATAGGAAATCATACCCTAATACCTCTGCACTTGTTGAAAAGATGAACTTTTTTCAAGTTATTATTTCACTTGCTACTCTTTTCAATGGTGGATTCATCATATGGATGTTTAAAGTGCCTTCATGGAGACTTATTTGAATAAATCTACATTGAATAACCTCTTGGTTTTGTGAAATATTCTAATCTTTTCTATTGATTGTACATGTTTCTATATGGCTTGAAGAAAGCTCCTGAAGCTTGGCATACTAAGATTAATTGGTTCTTTCTCAATATTAGGTTCAAATGTGGGGAATATGATCATAGTATTTATATATTATCTCCATGGTGATACTTTGATTGTTGTTATCTATGAATATGGTTTACTTCTCTTTGGTACTAATATAGATGAAATATTTATATTAAAGAATCAATTTGTTAATACCATTAAAATAATTAACTTTGGTCTTTTGAATTTCCCTTTTTTTCTTCATGTATTTCCTTTATCTTATGTTCTCTTCATCTCTCAATCTAAATAAGTATTGTACCTATTGAAAATGTTCAACATTACCGACTGTAAGCTATGTGCTACTCCCTTTAAATTCAATGTGAGTTGACTAAAGAGTGTCCCTCTCTAAAAGTTGATGATACCTTTCATTGGAAACTGGTTGGTATCCTCATATATTTCACTGAAAATTGACCTAATATTTCCTTTTTCTATAAATATGGTTTCTTAGTTTATGCAAGATCCATGAAAAAGTCACAGAAAAGTTTCAAAGAGAATTTTTCGTTATCTTAAAGGTACTTCTTACTTTTTTATCTTGTATTTTCAAATATCATATTCATTTATTGAATTCATTGATTGTAACTGTCCATGTGACAATAATGACATAAATTCTACTTCTACGTATTTGTTTCACTTCAATGGTGGAACCTTGATTTGGTCGTACAAGAAACAATGTGCAATTTATTTGTCGACTACAAAAATAGAGTATCATGGAGATTTCAATGTAGGGATGGAGAAATTTTTGGTTTTTCATATCTTTAGTAAGCTTGGATTTCCTATTCAAATCTCAAATACTATCTATTATGACAATAAAAGTGAAATTTATGTAATTGATAGTGATATTTCACATAGTAAGAAGAAGCATGTCAAACTTCATGCACATATATCCAATGATTCAAGAAAGGTTGTCACTCTTGTCTATTGTAGCATTGATGATTATATTGTTGATATATTTACAAATCCTTTAGTTGAATCAAATTTTTTCAAGCTATGTGGTTTTCTTGGGCTTTAGGAAGCTGCAATTATAGGGGGGTGTGTCCTATAGATTTAATTTCACCTCCTAAACGTAAATAACACCATGCTAATGGAAAACTGATGGAACCTATGGTTATGTTGGTTCATAAAATGTTTATATATTCTATATATAGTTAATCAAAGGGTTGAATAACACTAGATAATTAGTCAAGTTATATTAAGTCCCTATAATACTACTTTAGCCCCCATATCATTATTGTTGTTCCCAATAGAATCCCACTATTGTTATTGTTGTGCCTTTTAATTATTTTTTTTTAATGTGGTTCATGGACACTAAGTGGCCACTACATCGATAGGAAAATATAGGTAGATCAACCCAAAGGGATCTATCCATCATCCAAAAAAGCGGGGCTTAAACCCAAGGGTGTCGAGGAGATTTGACCTCGTGACCTCCCGAATGGAGATGTACTTAGCAACGAGAACTTGAAAAATTGAGCTATCCCTTGGGGTTTGTTCCATTGCATTATTATTGTTATGTAGGCCCTAATTATGTTTTGACCCTTTAGACTCCTATATATGCCAAGGAAGTCATGTCATTTGAATCATCCAAGAATTTTTCATTTATGTGATGTGAAGGGAGGTTTCCCACTCAAATTGGCTTATCATATAGTCATTGATATATATTTTATTATGTTTATGTGCTATTTTTTATCTGGGTACATAACATTTGGTGTCAGAGCTCTTTATCCTAGAGTTTTTCTACTTTAGATGGGTCGTTTTTGGAATTTTCGCTATTAAATTTTTTCTGCAAAGATTTATACTGTGAAATTGATGCCACATAAATAAAAATATTGATGAACATATGATTAAAATTTCAGACATTGGTTCACTATATATTCTAAGATATGGTCCAAGGAATTTATAGTTTCTACATGCTCCATAATTCAATTGCAAATAGGTGTTATGGGGAAAATCGACATAACCTTCTCTTTGAGTATCAATTTGAATTTCAAAAAATAGGAATGAAATTGCTCTAGATTTATATTTTTTGGTACAATTTTTATGGATGAAGGTTGAAACTGTGACATGTGGCATCTTGTACAAGTTCGATCTACTAAACCAATCCATAATCAGGCCATCATGGGAGAATTGGCATAACTTAAAATTAAAGAATCCAATATCGGTCTAGCTAGTGGGGTTGGAAATAATACAAAGAGGGATAAAATAGGACACAATTTTAGAACTTAAGAGGCTAAAATCAACGAGATACAATAGTTTAAAGGTCAACCTTATCAACAAGATCAAAATCAAGCACTGAAAGCTATGTCACTTTTAAATTTGTGTAATAACTATTTGAAAATTCATTTTGAAGTGATTCAAAGGGAATAGTGAAGCATATATATCATTAATTGATTCCAAATTTATTCCCAAACAAAAAAAATTATACACCCATTAAGCACTCAGAAGATCTACTATGACAAATGAAGAAGAGGAAGAAATGCAATATGATATATCAAAATTACAAGACCAAGTGCAACATATTTCGCTTTCACAAAAATGATGAATGTTAATATGGATGGGTTAAAAAGGGACATGGAAGGCTTAAATGTAGAAATAAAATGGGACATAGATGGTTTAAAAGAAAACATGGAAGGTTTGAAGGGAGGTTTGACAAAGTTGCTACAAGAAAGGCTTCGTGATGGTGACAAGTCACTCTAAGAAAATCATGACGAAATAAAAAGGAATGTGAATATTTATTTCAGAGACTCCAAATTTGGGTTGAAGGAAAACCATATTCCAAACAAAAATATGAGGAAGTTTGATGGAAAGGATCTAGTAACATGGATACTACACATGGAACAGTTGTTTGATCTATATGATGTGCAACACACATAGAAGGTACACATTGAATATTTATATTTAGAACATAATCAATTTATATGGTATCAATGAATATGTTGTTGTAAATAAATTTTCACTTGGACAATTTATATAGTGGAATTGATAGAAAATTATTAGGATAGAAAGAGAAATACCTTCTTTAGGCACATGATAAATCTCAAACAAAAGGGTTCAGTTGGTGAGATATAGAGGAATTCCAAAGAGTGAATACCAAGATAAATTGTATTCTATAAAAAACATATGATTTGTGTAATCATAGGCACCTTTAAGGATACCATCCAACAAGAGGTTTTCCTTTGGGAACCTAAGTCATTAGAGAATGCATTTAGGGTGGAAAAAAAATTTGAAAGAAAAATGATGGCAACAAAGAGGTCTACCACTCATAAATATAAATATGGAAGTGTTGGTGCACCTATCCTCCCACAACCTACAAGGTTGAAACCACAACAACTGGAGGAAAAATAGAAAAATGGAATTTTTACAATTGTGATAGAAAATACACTAAAGGTCATAAGTGTGTTGAGAAGCAATTATTTTACATATATTGTGAAGAGGAGGAATAAAAGGAACAAGAAACATCAAAAGAAGAAGATATTCACCAGGAACGAACCCCAGGGGTCGAAAAGGAATAAATGTATCCGACAATATATTTTAATGAATTAAAGATAATTACCACTGCTCAAACTCTTAATGTAGAAGGATATATCAATAAGAAAAAGGTAATAATTTTGATTGATTCAAGTAGTACCCATAATTTTATTCAGTGTAAGATAATCAAGGATTTGAATTGCTTTCTTTATGAAACACCGTAGTGTGAAGTGATGGTTACAGATAGAGGAATTGTAAATTTCTCAAGGAAGTGCCACAATATCAATATAAGCATGGGGTAATATATATTGACTACTAAAATGCTTGCCATTCCAATGGGTGGTGCTGATGTTGTATCAGGAGTCAAATGGTTACAAGATTTGGGGATGATAACTTTTAATTTCATGAAATTTTCTTAAAAAATTTCTAGGAAGGAAATGAAGTTGACTTAAGGGGTATCGCAAGAAGAGATGGGAAGATAATAAAATATAATGGCATGACAAAGCTTTTGAAGAAGGAATGAAGAGGGGTAAATGCACAATTAAGCTCACTATATGTTCAAACATATAAGTCATCCATTTTTTCAGATATCCAATGAGTCCTTGAAAATCATTCCAAGGTATTTGAGATTCCCAAATATCTCCCACCTATTCATGATCATGGTCATGCTATTCACTTGATTCCAGAAAGTGCTCATCTAAAAATCGGGCCTTTAAAATATCCCTATGCCAAAAAGAGTGAAATTGAATGTATGGTTGCAGAAATGATAGAGGTAGGTATAATTAAACCTGGCCAAAGTTCTTTGTCTTCTACAATAGTATTGGTGCACAATAATGATGGATCATGGCATATGTGTCGAGATTATAGAGCTCAAAAAGCTCACTATTAAAGATTAATTTTATATTCCTGCCATTAATGAATTGTTGGATGAACTACATGGAGCAATTTACTTCACCAAGATGGCTCTTCATTCAAGATATCATCAAATTAGAATGAAGACATAAGACATTACGAAAACAACATTTAGAACTCATGAAGGTCATTATGAATTTTTGGTAATTTATTTTTTCCTTACTAATGCACCTTTTGCATTTCAAGGTTTGATGAATTCAAATTTCAAACCCTTAGAAAATTTTTGTTAGTATTTTTTTATGATATACTAATATACAACAAGTCTTGGAAAGATAAAGTTCAACATGTTGACAAGGTGCTCAAAATATTGGAGGAGAAAAAATTGTATGCAAAATTCTCTTAATGTTTCTTTGGGGTACAAAAATTGGAATATTTGGATCATATTATATCTCATGACGATGTTAAGGTAAACCCTAACTAAATTAAAACCATCAAGGAATGGAAATTCCCCACAACCTTAAGGCATATTCGAGGATTTATTGGGTTGAAAACATATTATCATAAGTTTGTTAATAATTATGGGAAAATAGCAACGCCTCTAACAACATTACTTAAGAAAGATGCATTTTTTTGGACTCCATAAGTAGCGAAGGCCTTTGAATATCTTAAATAGGAAATGTGTTGAGTTCTGGTCTTAGATACATTAGACTTCACAAAAACCTTTATTGTGGACTGCAATGCCTCGGGAAATGGAATTGGTGTTGTTTTAATCCAAGAAGGAAGACCCATTTTTTCTTTAAAGTCATCTAATCAAGGAAAAGTATTTACACAAAACTATTTATGAGAAGGAATTGTTGGAAATACTACATGCCCTAAAGTAATATCGCCCTCACCTAATTGGAAGACACTTCAAGTTAAAAACAAATCATGATAGTCTTATATACTTCTTGGAACAAATATTATCTTATGAAGAGAAGCAAAAGTGGGTCACAAGGATGTTGGGTCATGAATTTGAAATAATCTACAAAAAAGGGAAGAAAAAAAATATTGTTGTAGATGCATTCTCAAGAAGTGATGAGAATGTGGAGGAATTTCTCTGTGCCATTTCTATTATCCAACCTGATTGGATAACTGAAGCAAGAAATGAATGGAAAAATGATGAAGAGATGTGGACACTCATTCAAAAGTTGCAGGAATATCCCAATGCATCTGATACATCTATTTGGAAAAATGATTTAATGTAGTAAAAATATCACTTATATCTATGTAAGAACTCCCAAATAAAATAAAAAAATATTTTGGAATTGCACACCTATCCTATAGGAGGGAACTCAATATTTTTTAAAACCTACCACATCGCCAAGAAATATTTTTTTTGGGGATGTTATTAAATATCATATTTAGAAGTTTGTGGTAGAATTTTTGGTTTTAAAACAAAATAAATTTGAGACACTTAAGATCCCATGGATTTTAAAACCATTATCCATTCCAAGTCAATGTTGGGAGGTCTCAATGGATTTTATCACAATTTTACCCAAGTTTTAAGGAAATGGTGTCATCATGGTTTTATTTGATAGAAATACCAAATATGCACACTTTTGTGCAATATGTTGTCCTTTCAAAGAAAGTAGATTTGCTACTGCATTTGTGGAAACAATTCAAAAGCTACAAGGAAACCCAAAGATTATTATAAGTGATATAGATCCCATTTTCACTAGAAATTTTTGGACAAAATTATTTTTCCTTTCTTGGTACTCAATTAGCTCATAGCTCATTTTATCATCCCAATCTGATGGGAAAAATGAGATAGTGAATTTTTTTTTGGAATTATATCTTCGTTACTTTATATCTGATAAAAAAACATAATGGGTAAAGTGGCTACCTTTGGAAGAATGTTGGTCTAATAATTCCTTCCATATCGTAGCAAGAATGACCCCATCTATGAAACTTTATGGATATCATCCACCATTCATCACATTGTATTTAAGAGATAATTCTAAGGTTCAAGTAGCGGAAGATCACATCGAGCATCAACAACAAGTTCTCCAACTCTTAAAGGACAACTTGATTCTGGTGCACAATAGAATGAAACAACATGGAGATTAGCATTGCGGTGAAAGAATTTTGGATGTGGGGGATTAGGTAGTTTAATGGCTAAATACATATAAACAAATGTTCCTCCAGAAAGCTAATAAGGATAATAAATTATCACCCAATTACTATGGCCTTTACAAGGTGTTGCAAAATATAGGTACTATGGCATAAAAATTGGAGAAGCTTGCATCTTCATAAGTACACTCAATTTTCCATGTTTCATTCTTAAATAAGGTTAAAGGTGACAAGATCCAAATACAAACTATATTTATATAACTTGATGAGGAACGAAAAATCATATTGGAGCTTGAAGCAAACATGCAAACAGGAATGCAGAAGCTACAATATAGATAAATTTTAGAGTATCTAATTAAGTGGAAGAACTTACCTGCTGAATATTCCACATGGGAGGATGAGAATTTTATAAAGAAAAATCTAAAACTACTCAATTTTTTAGGACAAAACATTTTTTAAGGAGAGTGTTGGTGTCAAAATGCAACACCCCTCCAAACATTGGGTATATGAGACATAATGATCACAATATTGGTTCAATCTAAGATTAAAAGGACAAATACCTAAGTTCAAACCACCAAGAATTTTCGTTTAAAGACATTGCTTCTCTTCTTTGTAATAGACTCACACCATCAAAACACACCAAAACATGGCCCATAAGCTCCAAGTCACATACACAATTGATTGGGCATGTCACACCAAGGGTGCTATAGGTGCTATTCATGAGGACATCTGTGATGCCAGATCCGATGGTCAAGGAACTCATCCATTAGATGGCCAGAAGAACTTTAAACTCTGAAATAACATGATCATTAACGCCATGGGAGGATGCAAAAGAGGTCGCACGCCATACCATAAGCCCCTACACACACCTCTGAAGGTTTAAAATGCCACAACATCAAACATGTGGTATGTTTTCATGTGTCCTTTCCACATTAGCAGCTAGCCTATCAACCCCTATCCCACATCCACCCGAGTGTATCCTACTCTTCCTCCACGTCTCTACTCCGTACACCCAGATATTTGCCCCACATCACGTGTCACATCATCCACTTAGACATTTTCCACGTGATTATTGTGCTTGCCCAATCACTATCCATGTCACCTCCAGGTCACGTCAACCTGACTCACCTATGCCTGGAACAACCTGTGTGCTTGTAGATCTCATGGTGGAAGGAGCCATTCATCCAATGGTCCTTGAAGCTCTACCCGAAAAATATGTATGAATGATAATGCCAAGGAGGGGTGTAGATGGTGCTATGTGTTGCCTCCTCATGCACATTGCGTGTCCTCCAAAGGTTCAAATATCAGTTTCTCTACCATGTGGAAATGCGACATGTGGCCTTCCATGTTGAATACCCATGCGTTGTTGCATCACACATTGACCATATAAATTTCTTCCTAGTCACTTGACCAGTCAGATCTGACTTTTGTCCAATCTCTCGTCACCAGACGTGCCACATCCACTAAGTCATCATGCATTGTCTGAAATACTATGTGGTTGGCCCCACATCTTGTTGATGGAAGGGTGATGTCATTCGAAACTTCCCGCCTAAAGAAAAACTCACACGTGTCAGGAACTAACCACTATAAAAATGTACAAGGGGTATATTTTTGGTAAATTGTACCATTGTCATCCACTGAAACCCGTGCACCTGTAGCCTCCAGGTTACCCAATTTGGTAAAATTTTATTTCAAACCATGAAAAATGAAGCTACAAGTCAAATAACTTCAACAATTCCTCTCGTTGAGGGTCGCACACTTTGAAATTCAAGACAATTGAGCTTGTCATAAACCCTGACCTCACCTTTTGAAGAAAATTGTTCACATTTAAATGCAACCCCTTTCCTCAATGTAAGGAATTTGTAATTCCATTCATTTAGTCTTATAATATGCTTCATCAATGTAAAGTAAACCCGTGACCTGCTAAAATCGTGTCACTTAGGTACAAAAACCCTAAGTTTATTAGTCACTCTCACATCATCATTTTTTAGGCTAGAAGTTTGAAAATCCCTACCAAAAACTTGTCCATGTTTCCTTATGACACATGGAATTATGTCATTCGATCGAAATTGAGACCTTGAATCTATCTCCTTTTTCCTTGACAAATGGATTCTTCATCAACAAAAATCCATGTAGAAAAAAAGGTGAAGGATGAAGAAACTTATTGCCTAGATGCAAAAATCAATACGTGGGGTACACTGGTGTCGACATTTGAATTGAGAAGATTCATTAGTACTCTAGTTTAGTACATATAATCCTAGATCCCCTTGGAGGATGTTGAAGATCCATGGTATTAAATTTCAAATATTATACTGAAGACAAAAACAACCAAAGTATAACTCCATTGAGCAAAGGAATCTATCATAAAATTGGAGATTCAGTTGGTGCTCCTAGGAAGAGGGCACTCCAACAAACCCTCTTTCAAAACAACAAAAAAAATCATTTGGGAAAGATCATAAGGCTAGTAAATAAAAATTTGGGGAATTTGGAGTTGATAGGAGAAGAATGAAATTGTCAAGGTGGCTTGTAGAGAGATAGATATGCTCAAAGAAAGAATTGGGAAGACCTCATGCAAAGGTATAATAGTCATATATTTTATGAAATCATACGACCAAAGAAGAATTCATAAAGGAGAACCTCAATCATTCCCATTTAGTAGCCAGAGCTAGCAAACTTAAGAGGAAGAACAAGTTGGTAGAATAGGTAAAAGAGAAAGTGGAAAACATGACTAAGGAAATAAAATATATTAAAAAAAGTGCGAAAATATATATAAGAAGAATTTCCCATTATTCTTCGATGAACACATAAACTTGTACCCCAAAGAGACTTATGAATAAGTTAAGGTCCAGGAAGGAAAATCAAAAGGAATTTGAATCGGAAAACCATGAATCATAAGAGAAGAATATTGTGGACCTGTATAAAGAATTTTTTAAGATTTGTTTCATGCTAAAAGGCATTTTCTAGGAGTAGGGGAGGGTGAAATATCAACCCATCATGACCATGGAAAGAATGATAACAGACGCATGATCATGTGTTTTTCTAGTAGGAAAATAATATAAGAGTATTTTGGAAATGTATAGACCACTCGTCTGAAGGGAATTCTTACGAGAGTCAAAGGATATTTTAGTAGAAGCATGCTCGAGTTCGATGCTCAACTGCAACAATTGACATAATAGCAGGTGTGAATTCAATGATTTGATCATTGGAAAGAATAATGACACCATTGACACCTCCATCGTTGTCGTCGACAGAGTGCCAATAGTAGCACCTGACCTAGGCAACACCAAACAAGGAGAGAGAAAGGGACCAACATAAAAATGAGATATAGAATAAAGAGTTATTAAATCCAAATCTAAAGGGACCCACCCTGTTATCATTCCCCCCTGCTTCCCAAGTCTAAGAGTGGGATTGAAGGAAGGTAACCACAGACGAGGATTTAGGTGAGGTAGCTAGCCCTACCAGGATTAGAGAGGGATATCTCAATGTCTCTTTGTATTTAATGATCTTAGGCTAGGTATGTAAGCTCAATAAATATGTTTTTTTTTTTTTAATGTTTGTGATTTGGATAGGAATGACAGTAAGCAAGCTAGGTCTAGGGTTTAAGGTCTGAATTTAAGATCAATTTGCATAGAATATGGATGAGGTCGGGTAGGTAGGTTTAAAGTGTGTTTAGTTTGTCAATGTGTATAATATGAAATGATAGAAAATCTGAATGGGAATTGAGGTGAATTCATTCATTTATAAGAAAATAAAAATATAATGTAAATATTGTTAAGACGGAGCATGAAAAGGCATGATTTATACTGATAGACTGACAAGATAAACACATAGAATCATGTATATGAAAGAGGAAAACATATAATTCAACATGATAATATGAAAATAAAATGAAATAACAAATTCTCCAAGTAATACCACATTATTCTCAACACAAATTCTGTAACATTGTCTTTGATTTCATTCAAAAAGGCTGTACAATAACTCCACTGCAAAAAACAACTATCCAACCCAAGAAATGACTAAAGTAGGTATACTCAAAGAAAATATGAACAATGAAACCTCAAAGGGTCAAAATCCCATCTAAAATGCATTATAAATACATGATATGAGTCACTTATTAGAATCTAGGGAGGTTAGAAACCATTCTCTCAAATCCAGCTTTAGACTAGGAGTGTGTGTCCCCCATATTCAATTACATGTTTCCTCGTGATAAGAGGAAAAAAGCAACTCAATTACTTCAATTCCAACTCAAAGAACAAAAAAACCTTGAAAATATGGCTTTTTATGGGCTTAACAAGTGTCACAAGGAATCCTATGTAGATTTGTAACATTTTTTGACAGATATGTAACACCTTTTTTACATATGTGTAACACTTTTTTGCAGCTGATTTTGAGGGAATTTTAGGACTCCAAATCCAAATTTTAAAGATAGGTTAACTAGACCCGTGTGTCTAGTTTCCATAACATTTTAAATTTTTAAAAATGACACTTGGGAAGGCCTCCAAAAGTTGTTTCTCCCAAGGTTACTCTAGACGTGTAATAGATTGTCAAAAATAGTGGCAGAAGCATAGAAACTGGTAGTTTTTTGGCGTTTTCTTCCAAAATAGAGCTTGACATGCAGCAAGGGTTCTTGATTTGTGATGTACTCATCGAAATTCATCCAACCATGTAAGCCATTAATCATTTATTAGAATCTAGGTGCTACACATTTGTAAAGGTTGAGTTTCCAGTTTAGTGCAAAATTCACCAAAAATGAAAAATTTATCATAATTGTTCAAAATTTCTTCTATAAGACCTATGGAGGGTGGGATAAAAAACCATATATACCTCAGCAAGGAGGTCTAATTTTCCTTTCTCCTTAAGCTTCATTTGAGCCTCTGAGCTTCTTTTTCACTTGTTTAAGCCTGATTTCTGAAATTTTGTTCCTGGTACAATAATGATTTGTCATAGGCCTTTGGAGATTATTATTCTTCTTGCCTTACTTCAACAGCTTCTCAAGGCACCCATTGAATCTATAAAGCCAATATTCCCTATCTTGATTGATCTCATAAAGAATCATGAACTCATCAATGGTCTGCCAATGTGGTTTAGGAGTTGCTGATTCTCTTTCTCTCTGAAGCGCCTTTTTGAGGGCCATTGTCTTTGGTATTCCACCTTTTGTTTCAACCTATGCATCCTACAACTCATCATCATCTACGGTCTCTTTTCCCTTGCCCTTGTATGCATTAACATGTACTTTAGGTTTGTATTGGAGGAGCAGTTTTACCTTTAAATGACGATTCTCTTGTGGTAAGAAATTAATTTGAGAATTGGAAATGGAGAAAATATCGTTAAACTCTGCTATTTCCTCATCCTTTTCCTTTATGATCTCCTCAAATGATTTATCCTCATCTTGTTCTACCATGTCAACATCTATGGGAACTTGTTCATCATGTTGGTGCAATGGTGATTCAATCTGATGCATGAGTGGTTTCTCCTCTATTTCTCTTTTCTCAACTATTGTATGAAGTGTAGACACACTTTTGATGGATTTGGGAGAAAATACTAGCCTATTTCCCTTCTCATAGGTGTGAGTGACCTAAAAAACCTTAAGAGCCTTTTAAACATGATTTTTCATGCTGGAAGAGCCAACCTCCATTGGTTGTGTTGATACTGATGGTGATGGTGTGCTATGCATGACAGGAGGACTAGTGGTGGGTGTTGCTCCTACTTTCTCCATGAAGGTTTCCCAAGTCATGTTGATGGATTAGAGATGATGTAAAACAATGAGTTTGACTATACCATGGTGAAAAATACTTGGATAATGATCTTTGTTTCTTCTCTGAACCTTCTTATTCATTCCAAGAAAACTTCTGTACAAGTAATGTGGAAATTCAAGTGGTTTAGTAGAGGTAAAGTGCATCAATAATATGATATGGTACCTATACAACCTAGAGAATCTCCCTTCACATGTGAAATATTTCATAATTAACATCATCAAAGGAGCATGTCTATTAAGGAGGTGCCTGAAGGGGAAGATGTACTCAAGGTTCTCTCTAGCATGAGGTTTGAGGAAAAAATTGTAATATTCAAGGTCATTGTCCATGCCCTTAAACCAATTTTTTCCATGACTAGGTATACTTGTTACTGAAGAAATCACATCTACTGATAAGTTGAACTCTGCACCTGTAATGATGGCTTTTCCCATACTAAAACTAGTGGAAAATAAGCTTTTCAATTGGACATGACAACATTCTCCCATGATTTTCTCATAGAATCTCAAGCATCGAGTCCTCTCAAAGCATCCTTTGGAAAAAGGTGAGGCATTGACATCTTGCAAGGTGGAGGGCTCAAATCTGATGTCGCACCCTCCTTTGTGGATTTTCTTCTCTCTCTGTTATATATATCTAAAGGATGAAACCCTAGATGTTTAGGATGTAGTGGGCATGTGCATTGAATCTGGAAAAATAGAGTAGGGTTAGGGTAGGTTTAGGAGGGTGAGATGAAGGGTAGTGAAGCAAAGAAAAATTCCCAAAAAATTAGGAGGTAGGGTTGTATATTGGCTTCAAAACACAAGTGAAATTTGGTGAAATGTATGTAAATAAGGTGATCAAATTAGGAAAACACAGGGATTTCCTAATTCTGTAATAAAAAAATAGTAGGAAATTAGGGTTTGATGGGAATGAGGTGTAGGAAGGTTGTGAATGGGAGGGAATGATAGAATATGGTACGGGGAAGGTGTATGAGTGTATTAGATGGCAGGGTTAGGGTTTAGTTCACTCAAATAATTCAATGATAAGCATAAGTGAAAACATAGTGGAAAATGAGCTAAGCAAGAAAACCAATACTGTGCTTGATAATTTAACTTAAGGAGGATATTAGGTGCTTACTTACTATTGAGGAAGCTTTAAAAACTAATGGAAATGACCCTTGAGCTTGGAGGAATGATTTGGGATCCAAAATACCAAAAGTGCATCACTTTCCAGATGCATAACACACCTCTGATAGATGCATAGAAAAATTTCCATATGTGTAACAAAGCTCTCCAAATGCATAACAAAGCTCCAAATGCATAACAAAGCACTGCCAGATGTGTAACAGAGCTCCCCAGATGCGTAAAAAATCCCTTTTGGAGTATTTTTCTTGCTTTTATTCAAACCCTTGACAATAATGAATCAATGATAAAGTTAAGATAGGAGCTCTACCAATCATCAAAAGGCAATATGAGTTGAAAAAGCCTTCCTTTTCCTTTTTATAACATCTTGAAATGACTTTTTGTGTTTTAGTGAAATAAAAGACTTTGAGGACAATTTTGCCTTATTGGAATAATTTGACAATGAAAAAAGTTTTGAAATAAGACAATTTTTCTTACTTTATTCATCTAACTATGCTAACTCTCGTTAAAAGACTGATATGATGAAATTGAAGCCTTTTTCATCCTCTTTGGTGACATTTTTGGAATTTTTAGTGGAAAAACAAGGATACCTAGAAAACAGACCTAGATGGAGATGGAGTGACTAACCTAATAATTTAAATGAAAATGAGTGAAATGACCTCGTTGATGATGATGGAAATGGATGGAATTAGGGGAGCAACATTTCTGACCTAGACCATATGCAGTGACCAAAATTTATTTCAAAAATTGTTTGTAAAGACAATTTTTTTTATCTAGGACTACTAGAAAATAAACTGAAAGATCATGTTTGATCATTGAACATATTGACACTAGGCTCCAACTAGCTAGGATGGAAGCTCCTTCAGGCAGTGTCAAGAACACCATAAACTAGGAAGCCTTATCCATTGGGCGATGGAGTCAAAAACTGGAAATAAAAAAAAATTGACAAAATTGAAATGATGAAATAGAACTGGAAATGACTTTGACTCAAAAAATGACTTGAATCTAGCTGAAAAACTAATTGAAAATTTTGAACATTTTTGAAAGAAAAAACATGAGCTTAATGTACAAGTCTCATGGCCTTCTCCTCGGGCTTTAAACTTCTGCAACAACTTCCTTATTCTTTGACAACAAATAAAAATGATATGTACAATGAAGGTGAACCTATTATTTAATGGTCATGTAAGGTAATGTTTGAGGAACCTAACATTGATTGGTCCTCCCAGAACTTCGTGCCCTTCAAGATCTTCTAATAAGAATTCCTTATTACCTCCAAATGCAATAATATTATAAGGACCTTTCCATAGATTATCAAATTTACTATTCTTATTTTTGTCTGTAGAAATTATACAACATGCATGTATATATTGGATTGACCCGATCTAACAACGTACTAAATTTAAATACTGAATCGCTCCTACAAATATTTTGTGGAATAAGAAACACAATCGATAATCACATGAACATGAAGAAATATCAGCCACACACAACAAAGATAATTTACCGTGGAAAGCTTACAACTAAAAACCCCACTATATTCTATTATATATTCAACATGGATCATGAAACAATTACATACAAAACTCTTGTCACAAGAGCCCTCCAGAACTCAGCTAATTGTCTCACACTGTCATACGCAAAACTGACCAACACAGCCAATTCTCAACCTCTAGACAACCTGCCTTCCTTGCTCAATCCATGATGGATTAGATCCATAAAAGATAGGAATTATTGCCTACCTTGACTGTGAAAGTATCATGGGCACTCCAATGGGTTTTTGGTTCCATGTGTGAAGCCCAATAATCCTACAACTGATAGTCAAATTCTGTTTCACCTAGAACTCAACTAGGTCTCCTTTGGATCTGACATGCATGCAACTAATAATAGTAAATCCTTAGTTTCATGTGAGATCATAGATTGTGAATTAATTAATGTTTAATTCACTAGAGCTATCGCTAGTGTATCTTCAGTTACAACTATCAAAACTAATTTTAACTCACTTAACTAAGTTAAAATATTTACAACTTGCATTAACTAATGCACCACTGCACTTCGAACTCTGTTACAACTAGAATTACTCTGCATGCCTCACCAAATACCTCTAACTTGGAATCCACTAGCTAATTGAATTTATCACTTTTAGTTAACTGTTTCAAGTCCACATTGAGAACAAATTAAAGTTTTTTGTCCATATTAATTAAGGGATAACTAAAATAGACATGCACCCAAAAATAACACTGTGGGCCCCACCCTAGTCTGGGTGCTTAATGAAATTAGGCGTGGGTGCTGAAATTTTGTTGTTGAATCTCAACACTCCCTCTCAACAAGAAAGGGATTATCCTTCACCTCGATCTTGTCTCTATGGTATTCGAATTTTCTCCTAGTGAGTGCCTTCATTATAATATCTACATCCTGATCTTCCGTGGGAATGTATTGAAGCAACATTATCCTTCTCTACACACAATCTCTGAGATGATGGTACCATATATCTATATGCTTGGACCTATCATGAAACACACGATTAATCGAGAGTTTAATGCAACTATGATTATCATAACGAATCACTGTTGGATCCATCTGACAACCAAACAAAGCAACCAAAATCTTTCTCATCCAGATAGCCTCACATGCAACTTGAATTGTTGCCATGTATTCCACTTCCACTGAAATGAGTGCCACAGATCGTTGTTTCCTGCTATACCAGAAAACTGCTATCGATCCAATGCTAAAGATCCCTCCTAATGTGCTCTTTCTATCCGTTGGACTGCCAACCCAATCTGCATCCGTGAAGCCATGCATCTTTACTCCCTCTTTTTGTCAATACAATAGAACATACTATGATGTGCCCCTCAGGTATCTCAGGACATGCTTCCTTGCCTTCGAAAAGATCTTGGTAGGCTTAACCATAGCTTGACTCAGCTGGTTAACTGCGTAGCAAATGTTTGGTCTCGTGTTCACAGAATACATTAGCGAACCTACTAAATGTCGATAGATAGTAGCATCCACTACCTCTATAGAAGTAGCATCCTATTTCCTCCAATTTCCTGGAAGAGGAGTATCCATGGGTTTGTAGTTATCCATGTTAAAATTACCCAGTATCTCCTTTGCATACTTTCCTTGAGACATAAAAGTTCACTATCCCACTGCCATATTTCCAATCCAAGGAAATAATGAAGGAGTCCCATGTCCTTCATTTCGAACTCCCTTGCAAGATCCTCCTTGCATGAGTGTATCAGCTGCTCATCACTAGTCAAAATTAGATCATCAACATAAGGAAAATGATCAATTTCTTACCCTCAACCACAATTTGGTACAGGTTTGCATATGGTTCACTTTTGGTGAAGCCTAGTCCAGTGAAATAACTGTCTATCTGAGTGTACCAAGCATGTGGTGCTTGATTTAACCCATACAATGCTCTTTTGAGTCAGCACACATGCAACTCACTGTTGAGGATCTCAAAACCTTCAGGCTGCTCTATCTACACCTCTTCCTCAATGATCCCATTGAGAAATGTAGTTTTCACATCCATTTGATGAATGCGCCAGCCCAGCTGCATTGAGAGTGCAAGGATGGATCTTATGGAAGAGTACCTTGCAACATGTGCAAAAGTATAATCATAATCTATCCCTTGATCTGTGAGAATCCTCGGGCCACAAATCTGGCCTTTTATTTCTCCACACTCCCATCAACAACTTGCTTTACCTTGTAGATCCATCTCAATCTAACCACTGATTTGTCGACCGATCTTGGGACTATCTCCTATGCACTATTCTTAACAATGGATTCATATGCCTCCACCATTGCATAAACCCAAGTTGGTTGTTGCACTGCTTCCTAAAAGGAAGATGGTTCAGTCACAATACATTTGCTCATAAGAGCCATGTATCTAGTAAATCGGCAAGGAGACTGTCTCTGTCTGCGTTGTGAAGTAGGGGCTCCTACATTCTCTGCAACATCAAGTTTCAATCTATCAGCTTCCATGGTGTGCCTTCTGCCATTTCTGATGGATGGCTCTGCATGAGTGTTTTCCTCCACTCCATGAACCTCCTCATGTGGCTGATCCACATCCTGAGACTCATCCTTAGGAACCAAAATTTCTTCCTTTGCATGCAAGTCCAACTCCCTATCAATGGAAAACCACATGGATTTCTCCTCATCCAATTTCATATCTCATCGTACAAAAATCATTCTACTGTTTGGAAAATACACATGATAATTATGGGGTGTTTCAGTGTACCCCAAAAAATTCCCAACCTCAGCTATTGGTTCCAGCTTCTTCTTGCCATCCTTGGTCACATGCACATAAATAGATGAGCCAAAAATATTAAAGTGTGAAACATTAGGTTTCTTACCAATGAAAGCCTCTTCATGTGTACTCATGCCAAGTACTCTATGAGGACAATGATTTTTCACATGTACTGTTGTATTGCATGCTTCCACCCACAGATGCATCGGTAGGCCTTGATCATGCAACATCACTTGTGATGCACCCACAATAGTTCTATTCTTCCTCTTCATGAACCCATTAGGCTATGAGTTATGAGGCACTATGAGTTCCCTTCGAATTCCTTCTTTGCTACAAATTCTCTTGAATTCATTAGAGATGTATTCTCCACCATTATCACTCCTAAGAGTCTTCAATTGCTTCCCTGACTCTTTCTCCACCAATGCCTTAGACTCACAAAACTTAGAGTATGTATGATCTTTCTTCTGCATGAAGAAAATCCAGCACTTATGAGAAAATTCATCAACAAATATTACATAGTACTTATGTTTTTCCAATGAAGAAAGAGAGAAAGGACCACACACGTCTGTGTGAACTCTCTCAAGGATCCCGAAGCTCGGTTTTCCTTCTCATGAAAGGTATACTTTACGTATTTTCCCATAGTACATCCCTTGCATGTGTCTGACTACGCAAGTGTACCCCTAGGAAGACCAGTAGAAATTTGCTGCATGACTTTCAAGGCTCCATGGTGAAGATGGACCAATCGCCTATGCCATAATTCGCCCTCATACCGACTCACCACTTGATCTGCCTTGCCCATCATTTTAGCGTAGCCATCTACCTCTAGCTTTTAGAGATTCTTAACTTGAATTCCTACCCTCTTGGCTTGTCCCATTGTTTTATGTCGCAGGAAAATTTTTCCATCACTAAAAACAACATCATAGCCTCTATCCTCCAACATTGCGACTGAGACCAAATTTTTCTTCAGACCTGGTACATGCATGACATATTTTAATTGAAAGGGTTTACCTAATTTCCTCTGAAAGGTAATGGTACCAATCCTGGTAGCACTGTACCATCAATTGTCACCCATTTCAATATGCATCTAGAGATCTTTCTCCTCCAAGTCACTAAAAAGTTCCTTATCTCCCGTCATGTGAAAAGAAGCGTCACTATCCAAATACCACACAGATCCAAATGAACTGGACACCATGCAGGCCAACAATGATAAGTCAAGCTCAAAGTGTGATGCAAGGGATTCACCAACTAGAGATCCTCCAACCTTCTTGTTCTTCCTCTTTTGTGGACAGTTAGTAGTGAAATTCCCATTCTCGTGATAGTGAAAACACTTCACCTTGGACATGTCCTGCTTCTTGCCATTCTTGGACTCATATTTAGAATGAAATTTATTCCCCTTCCACTTCCTTGCCTTGGAAACCAAAGCACAATCCTCTTTATCCTCATTCTTAGATGAAGATCCATCTCTGGTGTTCCGTATGAACTCCTCCTGCACCAAATCCGACCACAGTCGTTCCCAATCTAGAAAATTTCCCTTCCATTGATAGAATCTTGATAAATGTGCCAACTCTTGGGAAGTGCTAGGAGATCCAAGCTCACTAAATCATTATCAACAATTTTTATTACTATGCTCCCTAGTTCATCCCAACATTGGACAAACTTTGCTAGATATTTTGGAATGGTGTCGCCCTTTTCCATGTTGATCTTCCTGAGTTTATCTTTGAGCACCAATTTCCTATGGTCACTGCTACTTTGGAATATATCCATCAAAGCCTTCCACATTGCATATGGTGTGGCTTTCCCATGTATGCTTGAGACAATGTGGTCTCGTACTACCTCCAATAGGATCCTCCTCGCCTTTTCCACTTTATTTTCCATGCATCAAGATTTGCAACATCTGTCACAACGTGTTTAGGAGCACCATTGTCAATGAATTCCTTCAAGCCATTGTCTTTGAGTACTACCTCCATCCTTTCCTTCCAAGAAATATAGTTTGATATGAACTCTAGTGCATACTCTAAACTCAAGCCATTGAAAGCCATTTTGATCTTGAATCAGCTGCATCACCAAGAAAGTCTTTCTACAAATTCGAATTCTATCGAGTCACAAACTCAACTCCTACTTCACTTATGCAATTTTCCATGCTTCGATACCATGTAGAAATTATACAACATGCATGTATATCTTGGATTGACTCAATATAGCATTGTACTAAATTTAAACATTGAATCGCCTCTACAAATATTTTGCGGAATTCAAAACACAATTGCTAATCACATGAACACGAGAAATATAAATCACACACAACACATATAATTTCTTGGGGAAAGCTTACAGCTAAAAACCACACTATCTTCTATTGTATATTCAACATGGATCATGAAACAATTACATACAAAAATATTCTCACAAGAGCCCTCCAGTACTCAGCTAATTGTATCACATTGTCATATGAAAAACTGACCAACACATACTCAATTCTCAACCTCCAAACAACCTGCCTTTCTTGTGCAATCCCTGATGGAACAGATCCCTAAAAGATAGGAATTATTGCCTTCCTTGACTATGCAATTATCATGGGAAATCTAATGGGTGTTTGGTTGCATGTGTGCGACCCAATAATCCTACAACTGATAGTAAAATTCCCTTTCACCTAGAACTCAACTGGGTCTTCACTGGATCTGACATGCATGCAAATAATAATAGTAAATCCTCAATTGCATGTGAGATCAATAATTGTGAATTAATTAATATTTAATTCACTAGATATCTCACTAGTGTATCTTCAATTAGAACTATCACAACCAAGTTTTACTCACTTAACTGTGTTAAAATATTTACAACTTTCATTAACTAATGCACCACTACACTTCGAACTTTGTTACAACTAGAATTACTCTACATGCCTAACTAACTACCTCTAACTTGAAATCCACTAGCTAACTGAATTTATCACTTTTATTTAACTGTTTGAAGTCCACATTGAGAATATATTATAGTTTAATTTCCATCTTAATTAAGGGATAACTAAAATAGACATGCACCCAAAAATAGCTTTGTGGGCCCCACCCTAGTCCGGGTGCTTAATGCAACTAGGCATGGGTGCTGAAATTTTATTGTTGAATCTCATCATTGTCTTCATTTCGGGCATCCCAATGAAGAAAAAAATTTCCTAGCTTAAAATCATCAGCTTTGGTCTTCTTATCATAAATCTTCATTGTTTTCTCTTGAATTTTTGAAGTCTGACTAAAAAAATCATCTCTTGACTGTTGTAGATGAATCATTTGGCTTCTTCTTCATTGGATATCATTTGGTTCACTGTCGATATCTTTCACTGGTACAAATAATGAATTAGGGAACACTTTTTCAACACCATACACAAGCTGGAAAGTTGACATGCTAATTGATATATTCGTGCTAACTTTGTCCACCCATAGAGCATTGGTGAGTTTTTTTTTCCAATTTCTCTTGTTCTCTTGAAACATCTTCTTGATTATGTTCACTAAAGTTTTATTTCATGATTTAACTAGCCTATTGCCTTGAGGATAGTATCTTTTATAATGAAAAATCCTAATGTGATACTTAACACAAAAGTCAATCATATTTTTGGACTTAAAGGCAGCTGCATTGTGAGTGATGATTTTATATCAAAAACCAAATCGAGACAGAATATTGTTCTCTAAAAACTGAATAATGAAAACATCAGTATCTTGCCTCATGGGAATGGCTTCAATCCATTTAGTGAAGTAATCAGTGGAAGTGAGTATCCAATTATGCTGGGATGATGATGGAGGATGGATTTCACCAATGAAGTCAAGTCCCCATTGCTGGAATGACACTTGCACCTCAATTGGTTTCAAGGGAAAAGGAAAAATCGTTCTCTTTCCCTGATTTGAGATTCATGACAGCTCATGAATATTTTATAAACATCAAATAATATACTTGGCCAAAAAAAACCCACCCTCTAGATCCTATTTGTTATATTCTTCCAATAAATATGACTGCCACAATCGCCTTTATGAAAGTCACTCATCACTTTTTCAACAACACTCCACCATAATATTTCCAATACAAGACATTGTTAAGGATGCAATACTTGAGAGCTTTCAAATTTAATGATCTAGATTTATTACTAGGAAAGATTGGAGGAGGATTCAAGTGTTGAAAAACATGAACAATATCAACATACCATGGCGATGAAGAACAAATTTCAGATATCTCAGGAAATACTTCAACCTTTTGCTCCTCAGATAATGTAGCAATAAAATTAATGTCCAAAGCATGTACATTTGAGTCCGACATAAGCTTGGCCAGGCCTTTTCCCTTGATCAACTTTGTAGGCTTGATCTCTAAATCATACTCCAACATACTATTTTTCCATTTTCCATGCCGCCCTTCAGGATCATTCTGTGTGAGCACATCTTTGACAACAACATTTGGGACATATGCAATGACATGAGAGTGGAGAATATAGACCTAGAAGTCCTTAAATTCTTTTACTAACTCCAAGACCTATTTCTCAATGATATTGTACTTAAAGGTTGTGTCTCTTACGGTTCTACTGAAGAGAATGATGGGATGCTCTTTATTCTGATTTTTCTTTTGCATAAGGACAACAACTAGAGTATGCTTCGAAGAAAATGAAAAAATGATGAAATCAAATGTGTAATATGGACTAATAAGAATAGGAGTGTGAGATAAATCCAATTAAACTTGTTTGAATTACTTTTTTTCCTCTTCGTACCATTTAAATTCACCATATTTCTTTAGCATGTCAGTAATTTGCCTCAAATGTTCAACAAGATTGGGAACAAACATTATTAAAAATTTAATTTTTCCATTGAACGACTGGGTTTCCTTCTTGCTTCTAGGATATTCCAAGGTCTAAATTTCTTCAATCCTTAGAGGATCTATCTGAATACCATATTTTGATATGATATGACCCAACAATTTACCTTCCTCCATAGCGAAAAGGCTCTTCTTTGGGTTCAACGATATGCCAAACTTTCTGCATCTCTAAAACAGTATTTTCAGGTGTTGTAGATATTGCTCATATGTCTTGGAAAAAACAATCATGTCATCAAGATAGATGACCAAAAATGAATCATTTTCATTGGCGAAAGCAATATCCATTGCTCACTGAAAAGTCACGCCCGCATTCTTCAATCCAAAGGGAATTTTGGCATACATGAAGGTACCCCATGGTGTTGTAAAGGTTGTCCTTTCCTGATCATATGGGTGGACTAAAATTTGATTATATCTGGAGTATATGTCCAGCAATTAAAGTATGGAAGATCCAACTATCCTTTATGGAATATGGTCCATATTTGGTAATGGGTAATTGTATATTAACAACAATTTATTCAAATTTCTAAAATATATACACAAACGGATCTCTCCTGTCTTCTTCCTCACTGGCACCAAATTAGACATCAAATATGAAAAAATAAGTGGGCCTATAATACCAGCAGTAACTAATCTGTTTACCTCTTTTTGAATGGAGGGCAGCAAATTGGGATTCATTCTCCTCAACTTCTAGCGGAAAGGCTTTTGATCTAGTTTTAAGGGAATTGTATGTTGGATTATACTATTATCATACACTTTCAAATCAAAATATTCCCAAGAAAATAAATCAGAGAATTGAGACATGAGGGCTGTGTATTTACCCTTCATTTATGAGCTCAAGGATTTTGAAATCTTGACCATATTTGTCTTTTGAGGAGTGCCAATATTGAGGTCTTCCACTCCCACTTCTGTTGGTAGCATGGTCGGTTTGCGTGCAACATCATCTTGACCAAAAAGCTCCTCCAAAGGCACTAGAACTCTTGGAATGGAGTTGTATTTCAACTAAAGTACTTTAATTTTTGCTGCATGGAATTCTTGGTCATCTTCATAGCACTTGTTATCCATTTGTGAATTCACAAATTTATCTTCCATCTGTAAGAAGTTGTTGATCTGTTTATCATCTTGAAATACCTGCCACTATTGAACATTATCTGGAAGAACAGGGCGATGTTTGACGTTTATCTCACACTTCTTATTAGATACAATGGAATTTTAAACATGTTGGCAAGAGAATCAACAATAACATTGATGTCCCTTGGGATCAATGACAAAGTATACTCGGTGAATGTCTTGAGGATATCTAACATTGAAATTAGGTAAGCTTGCATTCTAGGATGCTTGGCCTAGTATTTCCCTTTGACTTGTTTTATTACCAGCTTAGAGTCACCATACACAGAAATTTTCTTAACACCTAACTTTCTGAGAATTTTCAGACTGACTATCAAAGCCTCATAATCTGCTTCATTGTTAGAACAATCGAATGCCAAATTGTAAAAGGAAATTCAAACATTGGGAGGAATTTTAAGTGACTGATTTATATGACTGTGAATCCACACTCTAATTCCAATCCCTTCCTTTCTGACTCATCGAAGTCATGTTCTGACTACTTTCTTCATTGGAAGAAATTTGCAAATGGATAGTGAAATTTACTTGCTGCTTGAGAGAGTTTTGATGTACCAAAAGGTTCTATACCTTTCACCTTTTCATCTATTTTTTGGGTTGATACTCTTGGTTCCATACCACTTGGCATATTTTCTTTATTTTCTACATTTGCAATTTCTAAAACATAATTTCAAAACTCAGAATTTTCTTTTTTATCTTATATCAAAACTTTGGAAGATGCTGAAAATTCATCATTGAATAAGATAAATGACAGAAAATACATGTGAAAAACATGTGTGGGATGATTATTAGGCTTTTCTTTGCTACTGATCATGTACTTCATTTTACCTTCCCGGTAAAGTTTTATAAGTTTCCCAAATATGGGAATTGTATCATATGAAAAGTCGAGCTGCAAGGTACCTATAAGCTTTTCTCCCCATGAACAAGAGAGAAAAATTCCATATCTGGGAGGGATATCAGCCACAAGAACATCAATGAGGACATTCTTGGCTAGGATTACCTCTAAAGACACCACTAGTTCCTTAATGAGGCTAATGCATTTCACCCACCCTGAATCAAATGAATAAAGATCATGGTAAGGTCTTGTGATATCCAAGCCTAATTTGTCCATAATGGCCTTGGGCATGAGGTTATGAGAGGCTTTCAAATCAAGCATGGCGTTATGGAGGATTAAATCATGGATTTTAAGGCTAAGATAAAATGGAGGGACCTCACTATCTTCTAAATCACCATCAACAACAGGACCAAACAAAAGTTCTGAGTGATCATTACTCACATTAACCAGGTCAAAAATTTGAACCACCCTAAGCAACTTAGCTACTTGAAACTTATATTGATCATTCTTGGCTATTTCAGTTAGAGGAATGGAAAATTTCAACTTTGTGATTTCATTTTCAAGACTAAAAAGAGTAGAATGTATTTCTACCTCTTTCAATGATGCATCTTTCTTCTCATGTTGATATTTTTGTGGAATATCCTTCTTATGTCCTCCATATTGTGTTTCTTTATCCTTCTTCTGACCAATGGTGGAAGCTTCATTTCCTTTTGCATGATTAGCAAAAACAGGTCCTTTGTCTTTGTTTGATTTGGAGTGGAGGTTTCTTTATGATGAGCATCTATTTGAGAATTTTTTTTTCCTGATTGGAGGTTATAGGAACATTCCTACTCCTAAAACCATACCAAATTTGTACTTGAGTAAGATAATTATGATATCCCATCTTATAATCTTCTGTTTGTACTGATAGCATGTCCTCATTTGATAAGACATATTGCTGATCGTCCGGTGCATAAATTTCTGTAGAAAATTGACCTTCTTCAGTGAGGAAAATAGACTTCTGATTTTCCTCAAATAAATGATTCTCTTCAAAAAATTCTTCTTCATATTCTTCATCAGGACCTTTTGTGTAGTTCAGTTGAAATGGAGTGCAAATTTTTTGTTGATTTTGTGGATTCTGACCCCTATGTTCCCTTTGCTTGACCCTCTACTGAGGTTGCTAATTTTGACACCTAAAATTGGGATTTCTAATGGAGGGTTCAACTTGTCTATCAACGATGGAAATTTTATCCATCATCTTCTCCATGGTCTTGAT
This sequence comes from Pinus albicaulis, assembly GCA_034641835.2. Lineage (NCBI taxonomy): Eukaryota > Viridiplantae > Streptophyta > Pinopsida > Pinales > Pinaceae > Pinus > Pinus albicaulis. The sequence continues at coordinate 671,338,803 of CM076584.1, read as the reverse complement.
CAAGGTGTCTAATTTTTCCTCTGATGAAATAGATGTTTCTTCCTTGATAGTGACCCTTTTATTTGTCTTTATTTTAGATTTTTTGATGATCAAATTAGGTTCCACACTCATTGAATTTCTTTGCATATATTCAAGAGTTGGTGGATTTATTTCCCTCAGCTGGTAAGCCATGTCAGGATCAAAACCATTAGGATAGTGAAGTAAATCAAGGCCTGGATCAGGATTGATATTGTCGGGAATGGAATGACAGATTTTATTGAATACAGTTGTAAAGTCTTGGACAAACTCATTGGGATTCATTTTCAAGGCGTTATATTCAGCCAATATTTGTAATGAATTCTTATTCTCCTCACATTTTTTCATTAACAAGTTAATCAGCTGCTGTGAAGTAGCTATTGAACCAGCTGTGAGAGAGAGGAACCATTTCTTAACCTCTCCTGAGAAACTTTGTGCTATGATGCACATCTTGGCGTCATCATTATCAATCTCTTCAAGATCTATGAAATCATTCACTTTGAAAATGTGTTGGTAAGCAGTAACCTATGATGTTCCATAAAAAAGGGGCAATATTTGATCATAATTATGAGGTAGTGCAATGAGTTTTTAGCGTAAAATCAATGGAGCGAATCTGGCCATGATTAATGGAGGGGGTTGTAAAGGTGTTGATGAAGTGAAAAATCGTAGAGGTAATGATGGAATAAAATGAAGAGATGATGATATAGCTGTATGAGAAGGTGTAAAGATAGGTGGTGAAGCAAAATCCTACTGCTGATATTGGAAATAAGCTATGTCTAAATTTTCTTGAAATTTATCCACCAAGCCTTTAAGTTTGTAGAAATTAGGAAAAAAATCACTATCAACCTCAGAATAAGAAGACTCAGAAAATGGCACAAAGGTCTCAAAATCAATAGAATCGAAGATTTTTTATGAGAGAATTTTTTTAGACTTATACCTGAACAAATATGTTTTGAATTTTGAATTATAGGACAAATTCTCTGAAGAAAATCTCGTAGGCGAGGAATTTGATTTGACATGTGGAGGAATAACTCTTCCATATTTCCGAGACTTGGTTTTCTGATTTCTTAAAAGACTCTCAGGGTCATTTACAATTGGTCAGGGACTTGGGTCTAGATTTGACCTAGTATGTGTTTTAGGGGCAAACTTATATAGGAATTTGGACTTCGGCTCGAATTTAAGAACTCAACCTATTTTGAATGCTAGAACTTGTCTCCTCACAAGTCTAACCTTTAGTGAATCAAAGAAATTTTCCTAGGGAAGGTTTTGCAATCGCTCCCTAGAAACGATGCAAATAATGTTATCACTTCCCCCTGCTTCCCAAGGCTGAGAGTGGGATTGAAGGAAGGTAACCACATACCAGGCTTTAGGTCAGGTAGCTAGCCCTACGAGGACCAAAGAGGGCTCTCTCATTGTCACATTGCAGTCAATTAAATGACTGAATATTTAATGATCTTAGGCTAGGTATATAAGCTCAGTAAATATGGTTTTTGTTTAATGTTTGTGTGTTGGATAGGAATGATAGTAAGGAGACTAGGTCTAGGGTTTAAGGTCTGAATTTAAGATCAATTTGTAGAGAATATGGATGAGGCCAGGTAGGTAGCTTGAAAGAATTTTTATTTTTTCGTTGGGTATAGGATGAAATGATAGAAAATTTGAATGATCATTAAGGTGAATTCATTCATTTAGAAGAAAACAAACATATAATGTAAATCTTGTTAAGACAAAGCATGAAAAATTATGCATGATTTCCACTTATAGTTTGACAAGATAAACACATAGAAGGATGTATATGAAAGAGGAAGACATATCATTCAACATGATAAGAAAAACATACAGATAAATAAAAAATTCTCCAAGGCATACCAGAAGATTCTTAACAAATACTCTGCAACACTGTCTTTGACTTCATTCCAAAAGGCTTGTATAATAGCTCCACTACAAAAAAAACTATCCAACCTAAGAAAAGACTAAAGTGGGTCTACTTATAGAAAATATAAAAAATGAAAACTCATAGGGTCACAATACATCCAAAATTCATCATAAATACATGAGATGAGTCACTTCCTAGAATCTAGGGAGGTTAGAAACCATTCCCTCAAATTCAACTATGGACTTGGAGCATGTGTCCCCCATATTAAATTACATGTTTCCTCGTGATAAGAGGAAAAAACCAATTCAATTACACCAATTCCACCTCAAAGGACAACATAAAATTGAAAATATGACTTTTTCTGGGCTTGACAAGTGTCCTGAGGAATCCTATGCAGATGTGTAACATTTTTTGACAGATGCATAACACCTTTTTATAGATGTGTAACACTTTTTTACAAATGATTTTGACTGAATTTTAGGACTCCAAATCCAAATCTGAAAGATAGGTCAACTAGCCCTGTGTGTCTAGTTTCCAGAACATCTTTAATTTTGAAAAATTACCCATGGGAAAGCCTAAAAAATTTTATTCTCCCAAGGTTACTCCATATGTGTAACAGATTGTCAAAAATAGTGGCAGAAACATAGAAAACTGGCGTTTTTTTGGATTTTATTCGAAACTAGAGATTTTCATGTAGTAAGGGTTCTTGATCTCTGATTTACTCATAAAAATTCATCCAACCATGCAATCCATTCATCATTTATATTCTCTAGTAAAAAGTGTAACAACTTGGCGCTACACATCTATAAAGGCTGAATTTCCAGTTTAGTGTAAAAAACACGAAAAATGAAAATAATTTTTCGAAATTGTTCAAAATTTCTTCTATAAGACTTGTGGAAGGTGGGCGAAAAAGACATAGATGCCTCAGCAAGGAGGTCTAAGTTGTATTTCTCCTTGAGCTTCATTTGAGCCTCTTTGAGCTTCTTTTTCACTTGTTTAAGCCTGATTTGTGAAATTTTGTTCCTAGTACAATAATGATTGGCCATAAGCCTTTGGAGTTTATTATTCTTCTTGGATTTCTTCAAAAACTTATCAGGGTGTGCATTGAATCTGTCAAGCCAATATTCTAATTCTTTATTTCTCTCATCAAGAATCAACTCATCAAAGGTCTACTGATGTGGTTTAGGAGTTTCCAATTCTCTTTCTCTCTGAAGCTCCTTTTTCAGGCCCATTGTCTTTGGTCTTCCTCTTTTTGTTTGAACCTCTGCATCCTCCAGCTCATAATAATATACAATATATTTTCCATTTCCCTTTTATGCATCAACATGTACTTTAGGTTTGCCTTGGAGGAGCAGTTTTACCTTTAACTAAATATTCTCTTGCTATAGGAAAGTAATTTGAGAATTTTCAATGGAGAAAATATCCCTCAACTTTGCTATTTCCTCATCCTTTTCCTTTATGATCTCCTAAAATTATTTATCCTCAACTTGTTCTGCCATGTAAAAATCTATGGGCACTTGTTCATCATGTTGGTGCAATGGTGATTCAATCTAATGCATGAGTGGTTGCTCCTCTATTTCTCTTGGCTCAGCTATAGTATGAAGTGTAGATAAACTTTTGTTGGATTTGAGAGAAAATACCTACCTCTTCCCCTTATCATAGGTGTGATTGACCTCAACAACCCTAAGATCCTTTGAAATCTGATTTTTCATGCTGGAAGAGCCAACCTCCATTAGTTTTGCTAATAATGATGGTGATGGTGTGTTATGCATGACAGGAGGACTAGTGGTGGGCAATGCTGCTACTTTCTCCATGAAGATTTCCCAAGTCATGTTAATGGTTGAGAGATGATGCAAAACAATGAGTTTGACTAGACCATGGTTGAAAAGAATTGGGTGATGATATTTGTTTCTATTCTAAACATTCTCAATCATTCTAAAAAAACTTATGTACAAGTAATGTAGCATGTCAAGTGGTTTAGTAGAGTCAAAGTTCATCAATAATTTGATATGGTACTTGTAAAACCTACAGAATCTCCCTTCACATGTGAAATATTTCATAATTAACCTCATCAAAGGAGAATATATGTTAAGGAGGTGCCTGAAAGGGAGTATGTACTCAGGGTTCTCTCTAGCATGAGGTTTGAGGAATAGTTTGTAATATTCAAGGTCTATGTCCATACCTTTAAATCAATTTTTTCCATGACTAGGTATTCTTGTTACTGAAGAAATCACATCTTCTGATAATTTGAACTCTACACCTACAATGATGGCTTTTCGATACTGAAAGTAGTGGAAAATAAGCTTGTTAATTGGAGATGATAGCCTTCTTCCATGATTCTCTCACATAATCTCAAGCATCCAGTCCTCTCAAAGAATCCTTTGGAAAAAGGTGAAGCATTGACTTATTGCAAGGTGGAGGGCTCAAATATGATGTGGTGCCCTCCTTTGTGTATTTTCTTCTCACCCTCCATAATATCTATTAAAAGAATGAAGCCCTAAGTGTTTAGGATGTAGTGGGTATGTGCACTGAATCTAGAAAAATAGAGGAGGGTTAGGGTAAGTTTAGGAGGGTGAGATGAAGGGTAGTGAAGCCAAGAAAAATTCCCCAAAAAAATTAGGAGGTATGGTTGTATATTGGATTCAAAACACAAGTGAAATTTGTTGAAATTTATGTAAATAAGGTGATCAAATTAGGAAAACACAAGGATTTCCTAATTATGCAATAGAAAAATAATAAGAAATTAGGGTTTGATGGGAATGAAGTGTACGGAGGTTGCGAATGGTAGGGAATTATATAATAGGGCTTGGGAAAGGTGTATGAGGGTATTATATGGTAGGGTTAGGGTTTAGTTCACTGAAATCATTCAATGATAAGCATAAGTGAAACCGTAGTGGAAAAGGAGGTAAGCAGTAAAATCAATACTATGCTTGATAAATTAACTTAAGGAGGATATTAGGTGCCTAATTAATATTGAGGAAGATTTAAAAGCTGGTGGAAATGACCCATGATCTTGGAGGAATGATTTGGGAACCAAAATACCAAAAATGCGACATTTTCCATATGCATAACACACCTTTGGAAGATGTGTAACAAACTTTCCAGATGCGTAACAACACTTTCCAGATGCGTAGTAGAGCTACAAATGTTTAACAAATCACTTATAGATGTGTAACAGAGCTCCGGATGCATAAAAAAGCACTTCCAGATGAGTAACAGAGCTCCCAGATGGGTAAGAAATCCCTTTTGGACTAGTTTTCTTGTTTTTCTTCAAACCCTTGACAATCATGCATCAATGCTAAAGGTAAGAGAGGAGCTCTACCAATCATGAAAAGACAATATGAGTTGAAAAATACTTCCTTTCCGTTTTTATAACATCTTGAAATGATTTTTTTCTTTTAGTGAAACAAAATAATTTGAGGACAATTTTACCTTTTTGGAATAATTTGACAATAAAACAGGTTTTTAAATAAGGAAAATTGTCTTAATTTTTAACCTAACTATGCTAACTCCCTTTAAAATAATGATATGATGAAAATGAAGCCTTGTTCTACCTCTTTGGTGACATTTTTCAACATTTTAGTGGAAAAACAAGGATACCTAGACAAAAGACCTAGATGGAGATGGAGTGATTGACCTAAGACTCTAAATGAAAATGAGTGGCATGACCTCTGAGATGATGATGGCCATGGATGGAATGAGGGGGGAAACATTTATGACCTAGACCATATGTAGTGACCAAATTTTATTTGAAAACTTGTTTGAAAATACAAAATTTTTAACCTAGGACTACTAGCAAATAAACTGAAAGAGTATGTTTGATCACTGAGCCTATTGACACTAACACACCCTAAAACTAGTAGATCATTTAAGAAACTTCTAGAAGAAGTTAGTTATGGTACAAATAGAAATTTTGTAACAAATTTTGGTAGTCATTCAAATACCAATAGTGGTATTATAGTATGGTCTATATTCTTGAGTTCATATATAGGCCTCATTTTTGTAAATTTGGGGATAAGTCATGGGGTTGTAGGGAAACTCTGTCAAAATTTTTGATGAATTGTTGGGAGGTATTGAAACTATCCAAAGGAAGAATTCCAAAGTAACTCTTAGGTTGTCCTCCCCTTCTTATCATGTATTTTATCATATCCATTTCATATTTTGATGTTTTCTACACATGAATATAGTTTATGCAATTTTCATGGCATTTTGAGTTGTAAACTTAATATTTTATGTGAATTGTATGGAATTATTTAACTACAATAAATTCTAGCATAAATATGATTGTTTATTTTAGTTTTGCAATATTTATCAAGATTGTTTGATGTGTATATTGACCCATTTGATATTTTTTACAAGGTTTTTACAAGAAATGACAAAATTCAAAATTCTATGTATTCTAGTGGCTACATTCTCAATTGCTTAGCTACCCACTAGGTTTTAACTGATTTCAGGGAATTCTTAATTTATCCTTTAAACTTGTTAGGATTTTTTCTTCCTTTTTCATTTATCTTCCATATTTTAAAATCTTCGTGTCAAACTCAAGGGTCATGAATATAATGCTCTAACATAGGACCAGTGGAAATGTAACCCAAAAAATGTACATTTAATGTCCTATAGTTTTTCCCTTAACCCTAATTCCCAAACATATTATTAACTTTACAATAATCATAGATAAATTTGAATATCATTCAAGCATCATATTTTTGTGCTTTATGTGAAGAGCACATTGTGAATTTTAGATGTGAATATTGAGTAAAATTTTCAAGGTTATTGTGATATTAAGTCTGTTTTGATTTAGTTACCTACATTTAACATAGAGAAATTTACATCTACATATCGATTTCATTTAATAGATATAATCAATTCTTCATGTTCTTTACTTTCTTGCAACACATTATATAAGAAAATAAAATACATGAACCTTGAACATATACTTAATTTTTGTAACATTAACCAAGTTCAAGAGAGAATTACATAGTCATTACAAAATGGCACATTTACAAGAACAACATAAATACGCGATTTTATTTTCTTGCATTTGAGTCATCTACACTCCTTTGATAAATTTTCAGGCCAAGAACCAATGAACTAGAGTATTTAGCCTAAAAGTTAATGAAACACACTAAGAAATATTTGATAACAAAAGAGGGCCATATCACTCATTTAAACAAAATAGATTTAACATAGTAGCAAATAATATCACATTTAGATGTTCCCAGACTTTGCACTACAACACAACGTAGTGTGACTCTAAGGGCCCAACATAGAGTGTCACGTTAGGTCCCTATAATACTAGGTTAGCCCCATATTGTTATTTTTGTGCCCCATAGAAACCCACTATTGTTATTGTTATGCCCTTACATTATTATATTTTGACACTTTCAAATCCTATATATACTAAGGAGGTATTTTCATTTGAAAAATCCAATAATTGTTCATTTATGTGATGTAAAGGGAGGTTTACCCATGAAAGTGGCTTGTTATGTAGTCGTTTATTTATATTTTCTTATGTTTCTATGCTATTTTTAATCTGGATACATAAAAAGTGATTAGCTTGTGGGACAATCAACTAAGTGCTCAATAGGTTGGTCATGTTATCAACTAGAAAACACCATTGAATTTGTGGTATCCTTGAATACATGGTTAAAGGAACCAACAATATGATTAGATAAACTTTAGAAATGAAGAATTGACATAATGATAGTCAACAAGATAACACAAATTTGCCAAAAATAATTGTTATGGTTGAGCCTCTTCATTGGACCAAATCCTTCGTAAACCAATGAGATTGATCATATTTTTTATTAATCAATAGAGGAACTTATGGGTATAATATTCAAAGAGTGACAAAATATGAATTATGATCACGTCATATTATTCATTATGCATTTTTATGTTTTGATCATAATGCGCAATAATTTAATGATATAATGGTTTTTATAGACATCGCCCATCATCTTGGAGTGTTATTTTATACTTTGTTTAATTTTTAATTAGATTATGTTGTCTATTCTCTATTATTGGTTCATGGAAATCAAATCATGTCCTAACAAGATTTGCATACCTTGTGACTTTCCTTTGTAAAACAGTTAGGTTATTTGTTGGAAGAGGTGGATTGCTATGTTACAAGAAGGCCATATTTTAGCATTAGAAATAATATTTGGTGGTTTCATATAAATTTCTCATCCAAGTCCTCATGGGATCTTGAGATCCATACATGGTAGCTATTAATGGAGGGATATCAATCACAGTGAATTCTACAAAATTCCATGGATGTATTTCCATCCATTCCAAGCATTAATGATAGGAGTTTAGCCTCCTTACATTGAAATTTAAAATGTTAGAGAATTTAATGGCTTATTCATTCCATTTTTTATGTTTATACGAGTCAATGAAGGAGATTGATAATTTATCAATGTTTTGTTATCCCCTACTAGTTGTTAGAAGAAAATTTGGCTGTAATTTGGTTAATTTTTGAAGCCATAGAAAACTTGGGTAGTTTCATGTGTCACTATGGACCAATATTATCAGTTGAAACTCACTCCCAAATAAAATATTTATCTCCAATATATATATATATATATATATATACATATACATATAGATATATATATGTATATGTATATATATATATATATATATATATATATCTCGTGTGTGTGTGTGTGTGTGTGCACGCTGATTGAATGTTGTGTCTTGTAGGAAATAAATGGAGGATAATTAAGGCACACATCAATAAGATAAAATATGAATAGGTTTTTATATAAATTAAAATAAAACTAAGAAAATAAAAACATTGGTGAGAAAGCAAGATGATGTTAGTAATAAAGAAAAGGAAATCATTTTTATGATAAGGAAAAGAAACATTGGTGAAAAGAATAATTATTGCTGAAACAAAAATGTGTATCAATGAAGCAATAAATTATAGAAATGTAGGAGGGGATTGTGTAGAGAATTATATTTTAATGATGATAATATATATAAGGAATGATCCATCACTACAAAGTGAAATCTTGGAAGCCTAGTGATATGATTGTACAAATTATGACATGGACAATGATGATGTGAATAATGTCCATAATGGTGGGTTTTCATGTAGATTATGATGTGTACCATATGGGTGATGATGTAAAGAAGGTCCATGTGGTAGAATATATATTATCAAGGGTGAAATGGCATGAAAATAGTTGAAGGATCAATGGCTCAAAATAAATCCTTCCCATGAAATGGATGACTAGGATTTTAATTGATGCTTTGCAAAATTTGTTGCATTGACATCAATGTTTGGAAATGTTTTTTTGCTAACACCTGTTAGAAAATTCCCTTATTACACATTTTGGAAAACCTCTAGGGACAATCAAGATTTAAGAGAAATTATAATGGTTGAAGCTTTTCAACAAACCTATGAAGGCTATTGGTGTTGACGACACAACTTGATCATTGAAACGTTTTCACTAATGTATAAGGGATATAAAAATTTGAAGAAAAAACATGATTGAAACTTTTTTTCGTACCTTCAAAGGCTATTATATTTTGGGAGAAAATGTGACAATTAGCAATTTTTTGAAAACCTCCAAAGCTATCAATGTTCAAAAGAAAATGTGAAAACTGAAACATTTTAGAAAACATATAAAGGCTATAAAAAATTGGGATAAAAAATGGAAATTAACACTTTTAAGTAAACCTTTGAAGGCTACAAATGTTTGAGAGTGATGTTTGTAAATTTTTAGAAAGCATTTGAAAGCTATCAGTGCTATGGAAAAATGTACCCAATGCATTTTTTAGAAAAAATCCAAAAATAATTAAGGATTTTCAAAAGATTTTTTTTGACATCCCCAAAGAGTTTCTACTTGTTGGTGGTTTCCCAAAAATGTACTAAATATATTAGGGCTTAGAGAGAAACATAGTGATTCTTCCTCATTATGTGCAAATATCAAGAGATAGTGGTACTGAAGATGATATGTGAAGGTAAAAATTCCATATAGTCCATGATGACATGTCCAAATTATGAATGCTAATGTGGTAGAAAGAAAAAGTGAGTAAACCCTATCAATATTTAGAGGGTCCTGCCTTTGTTCCTTGGATCTAAATTTTAACAAAATTATATTCATTGGAAAGTTTTTTGAGTAGAATATCATTGGGAGCTTAGAATTAACTTTTAGGTTATGTTTAAGATGCAAAATTTTCGATGCTCCATCTCTTAATAATACTTAAGGAGGTTGGATATATTATAGGCGATTAAGTTCCTTAAGAATCATGCCACAATATATTGATTCAATTCCCTATTTCCATATAATTTTTCCTTAACCATTATACTTTAAACACAAACTAGGTATATAGAGAATATAATTATAGAAAACTAGATATAAAAGACAAATAATATGAAATATGTGAATTATACCCTTGTATTATGATAATTGAAAGAAAGAAACCGAAGTTCACTTTCTTGTAGGTTGGGGTAGTATTTCATCAAGCAGTTTTCCAAATACAAAAATACAAGACAAAACATAACATAGCCTCATATTCTCTTTAAAAATATTCTTAGTGGAAAACCCTAACTACTTGTGGTTCCATCATTAATGGGTTCCTAGTTGACCTTATAAAGTATATATTTATACATTAATTAACTATCCATTCATATCATATGAGCCTTACATAAAGAGGATGGCCACATATATGAATTGAATAATTCATAGGTAGCCTAAAGTATGGGGGTTAAGGAAAGAATATAATAGGCCATCCTCGTAGAATTTACAAGTTGAATTGAAACATATTACATGTCATTTCTCATGGATCACCTGACCATACTTTTTGTTTCCAAAGGTGTTTTTGTGCTTAATTTTGGCAGGTATCAAATATTATATAGAAATGGTGAAGAGGGAGCCATAATTCATATAAGGGTAAATCCTCTTCATGAGAATGTGTAAACCTATTTTAAGCCATACATTGAACTTCTATTTCCTTGATCCCACACTAGATATTGTAATTGGACCTTCCTTTGAAATTTTGTAATTTTGAAACCTTAGAGGTCATTAATGATGTGATTGAGAGATCAATATTTATATTCACAGTGGTTTAAATTAAATATGATAGCACATTTTCATTCCTTTTCATTTATGGTACCTAAATGAGGGATTTTTCAATTAAATAGTTGTGTTTAGTGAACATTCTTGGATATAAGTGCTAGACTATGAACATATTTCATTTAGGGTAAGTTGTGTTTTAAAAATGGATATATGTAAACTTCATGTTAAAATTCAAAGGATTAAAAAATTTATAAAAGAATTACCTAAACTCAATCCTAGTGAAATAAAATGACAAGTTCTCCCAACATGGTGGATTTCCCCAAAAATGATGAAGACATTGTTGGTGCTACTTATGCAATTGTCACTTAAAATATTTTTGATGATATTTCCAAGAATTCCAAGTGCTTTATATCCCATTCCATGAAAAGGGGAATCACTTCTACTTATCTACATAACTCCTCACCATCATTAGATTTTATAGGATCCTCCCTTTGGATTATCAAAATAAGGCACAAATCACACTTTAAAAATTTGATAAAACATAGCCCCTTATTGCAGACAACAAGTAATTATTTTTTATTGATGACACCATATACCTCCATTCAGTTGTGTCTAGATAGATGCAGAAAGGTGGAAATGAAAAATGGTGAACAAGGTGGAGCTCTATATCTTGGTATGATGGTTAATCTTGTTTTAGATTACGTTATTATTATAAAGGTTGTTGACTATGACGACCTCATTTTTTATATTTTTGACTTTTCTTGTTGCTAGTGTCTATTATTGTGGCATGTGCACATCATTCTTTCTTTCCACATAAATATTCTCTTGTTAATAGCCAAATGAAGCTTTATTTCAAAAAAATGTATGCATAACATGACTCATTGTGTTGTATTATCATATGTACCTTAGTAACTTGTATAATCTTGGATAAGTAGGAATTACTTAGCATGTGTGCTTGGTAAATTAATTGTATTTAATTTACTTCATTAAATGTCAATCAAGGTCCGTGTACTTGTGAAATGTATGTGCACTATATATGCTAGGATTTCTTCTGAGCACAAAATTAATTGCAGAAGTTAATAAAACCAAATATAAAATGAAATACAATTTAGAAAATAATGACACACATGTTATTTCTATCCATAGTACAAACTAATTAAATGAAGTTTTTCAAGGTAAGTAGCTATCTAATATTGCACAGATTAATTAAAATAAATACTGGAGAATAAAAAAATAACAAATAAATAACCTAATGGTACTACTGCGGAATTGAATTTATTCTGCACTAAGTACTGAAAAAGAAAACTCCAAACTAAATTGAAATGGAATAAAATTTAATCTAATTGCTGTGAGAAAACTAATGAAAAATATTAATCTATGAAATGTAAATTGATTTTAGAAGGAAATGACAATGAAATAGAGATAACGAGAATGAAAATCTACCTCAAGAGAGATTACTAGTGTGTGTATTAACATCCAAATTGTATTTCCAATCTAACATAACAAAACTTGAAAATGACTAGTGACTAATAGAATTGAAACTTTAAAGGCTACAATGACTTATATAAGAATATCACGAAATGATAAAATGCTAAGTATGAGTGACCAGAGATGCATTGGATTGTTAACTCTTTTTGGTATTTTCCCCTTTTATGAGTACTATGAAACAATGATAAATTAACCAAAAATGCAAACTATAAAGAAAATGATCTTCTAAGAAAAACATAAAATAAAATAATCAAAAGCTTGAAATGAAAACATCATAGCTTGCAAGGGCCCCTCCTGGAGTGCAGGATCAATTATTGGTCAATAGTTCATGTACACATTGATTAGATAACATAAACTTAGATTAAAGGAAGAGAGTATCAATATGTCCTCGAGAGGATTATAAAAAAATGATTATAACCACTTCAAAAATATGTTCTCAGTCTCGGTCTTTGTTATTTATACATGTAATGCAAATAGTTTTAAAATACTTTCAAGCCGATAAATCATAAACAACTTGAAACCTATGAGATTGCTATCTTAAGAGTCATTTTCTCATTATTAATTTCTATTGTAAAAGCAAGTAATACGATATTTCTTATTTCTTTAGCTCAATATCTCACTCGGTTGATTCTCTATCTTCAGTGTGCAACTATAACACACAATTCCCTGGTTTTACCCTGCCTTTGACTTTCAGATTCCTCATTCTGTTTTGCTTTCCAAATAATTCTTGTGGGTGGATGATCATATGGAAGCCAAAATTCATCTTCTAATAGTCATTTTTCCTCTTATAGAGTGTTGTAACTTATTTCCCAATGAGCTATGATGCAGAACCAGATGTTAGTTGCAGAATATACAAGATTCGGTAACTGCAAGATACTCTTGTCACAATTTCATTAAAAATAGAGAAATTAAATACAGATGTTTTAGTACCTTGTGGATTTTATCTTTGACCTTATTATGTTGTGGTTTTATAGAAAAATGAAAAAAGGTGGAAAATGATGGAAAAAAGGGTGGTCAAAAAGAGACATTCTTAGACTTAAACTTCCTCCCACACTAAAGCCTTTTCATGTCCTCATGGAACAAAACTTCAAAATTTTATTCATTTCCTCTCTTTTTAGTGAATTATTTATGATTCCTAGGCATGTACATCCAGGCTAGTACATGTTTTCTTCTTCATGCCAAACATAAATCTTGGTTTCTTTATAATAATTATTCTTTGTAGCCCTCTGACCTTGTTTTTGAGAAGCTTATTTTGACCCTTAAGATTCTCGTTCTTTTAATACCAGTGACAAAAGTGTAGGAAGATATTGTCATTTTGGGTCCTTAATATGTAATTTGAACATTATATGCTTCCCTTTTCCTTAGTTAAATGTTTATTAAGGAATTCTAATTCGAGGACATCCTTCTTCAATTTTTCTTCAATGTTATGTTCCTATTCTGTACTTGATTTTACTGCTGAAGTTTCCCCTGTTTCATATTGAGATGAATTTGATTTCTATTGTGCATTTTTCTCTAGATATTTTATATAGTCGTAGATTTCCTGTTGTACTAGGTCGATTTCTGGGGTTTTTCTTGTCGACCTACCTATTATACTGGAAATTGGACTGTCAATTGGATTGGAAATTCGACTATCAATTCAAGGAGGATTATGAAATCCTTCATTTTCAAGGTCTGTTGTTTCTGGTGGCTGAATATTTGCTAAATTTTAAATTCTCTTACTCCTCCTCAGACTAGCCCCTATTATTTTTATGTTCTATTTTCTTATTCTACTACCCTTCGTTTGCTTTTCTTGTTCAAATAATGCTTGGCTCGAGCTAGATTTCTTACTTTTGAGACATTTTTTATCACCTTTCTGTTTGAATTTTTCAATAAAATAAGATAGAGGAGTAGTTTCCTCTTGTGGGTCTTCTAAAATTTCATTGTCATTTTCCTCTTAAATTTGTTCTTCTTAAACTTTCTCTTTTCCAATACTAGAGTTTAATTTTCTTCTACTATGTTTGACCCTGTTGTTTGGTTCTGCTTCTAGGGCTTCTATAAAATGAATTTTTACCAAGAAATATTTCCAGTTATCCCATTTTAGTTTGAAATGTGCTTCTAAATTTTGTTTGATAAGCCCCTGATGCTACAAAGAGTTATTTATAGACCTGGATTCTGTTTGAATACTAGAAGCCATTTTTATCAAAATTTGTGGTAAATTGATTTCAAAACCATAAACGAACTGCATCATAAGCCTAATATGATAAAAAAACATCGTTTTGAATCTCACTTCACATGTTGTGAATTTATGGGATAGAAACAAAAAATTATGTCATTTACCCTTCCATGTAGTCACACGAATGCCTTTCTTGAAAATAGATAAATTCATAACTAGTTCCTTTAAGAAATGCACCAAGACATTGTCCTTGATTTTCCTATTTTTAAACCAGCTCTCCCAATTCCTTGGTAAGCATGTTGCTTCAACTGTAATTTACTTTGTAAGGATGAGATTAGTATCTCCAATTTCAACCTCTAATCCATCGAATGTCTGAGTGAATGCTTTAGTGACTTCTGGTTCATATCCATCGAACTTATCAAAGAATTGAAGCCAACCCACTTGCTGTAAGTGTTCCTTAACTATGCAATAATCATGTAGAGAAGGTTTCAACCTCAAAATTCTCTTTTCGACTGTGTAATGGAAGTAAAATGAAAAACGAAGTATTTGGAATGAGCTATTAATATGGAGTGGAGTTGAAATTATGGCGAGGTAAGCTATGGATGAAAGAATTCGTGTTCTGCTCAACTTTTCCTTTTACAATTTCCCAAATCTGATTTAAAAGGACTGGTGTTATGCGCTGATTTATTAATCATATTTTGATGTGATAATTGTGTAGTGATGAGGGGTTAAGGTCATAACTATAAAGTATTTATAAGATCTTCAATACTTTAATATCACATCCATAATTTAAAATCTTATTTTTTGAATGAAACATAACTCAAGTAATCTTACATACCTTAATGTTTCTTTTAATACCTTTCTGTTGTTGAATTTTATTTTTTGTTGCAGAACTATGAATCAACTACAAAATTATGGGATTTCTGTCTGCCATATTGTGGATGTATTGGAGAATTATTTCCTTATTTTTGATAGTTGATCACCTAAAATTTGAGGAAAAAGAGGGATAAAAGGTAACAGGGATGAAAGAAAAATGAATTATGAAAATATTGACAGCCAAGAAAGTCTTGGTTTTCAATAAATATTTTCTGTATAAAAATGACAAGGAAGTTGGTTTTCATGTTTATACTTATTTTATTTATTCATATATTTGTTTTCTTTTATAATTTTTTGGTAGAGAAATTACAATGAAGTTGAAGAATGAGGAGAAGATTCTCCTTTCTTGATAAACTTAAATTCATAATTTTCTTATAAATATCTAGCAAATTCTTCTATTGTCAATGGTTTATGATACAATCTTAATCTATGACCATTAACAAGGAATGTAATTTGTTCATTATCAATATTCTTAATTTCCATTTCTCCATTTTCAAAAATAGTATCAATCTCATAAGGACCAAGCTAATGAGTTTAAAACTTTCCTTGGAAGTATTTAAACTTGGGATAAAAAGGAAGTGCCAAGTCGCCTTGTTTGAACTTCTTATCTTTGATAAAATTGTCATGTAATTTTGATATTTTTTGTTGCACTATGGTAGTCCTATGGATAGCATCTTGCCGGATTTCATCTAACTCATTCAATTGTGCTAACCTTTGCTTCTGAGCATCTGACAGGTCAAGGCCCAATTTAACAACTATTTTGTAGGTCTCCACTTGGAACTCAATTGGAAACAAATTTTTTTACCATAGATAAGCTCATAAGGAGTATGCTTAGTTGTGTTTCTCTAAGTGGTCCAATATGCCCATAATGCTTCTGGAAGTTTTTCTTCCCAGTCGTTTCTATGCAGATGCACCTTTTTGGTAAGAATTTCTTCAAGAACCTTGTTAGTAGATTCCACCCACCCATTGGCTTCTGGATGATATGGAGTGGACTTCTGATGCTTGATTTTGTATTGAGACATAATATTTTGTACCAAATTTGATGTGAATTGGGTACCTTGATTTGTTACAGTTTATCTTGGAACACCAAAACGAGTAAAAATTTCCTCGAAAAGAAATGAAACTACAATATTTTCAGTAGAAAATAAAAAAGGATTAGCTTCTACCCATTTTGTTAAATAATATGTGAAAATAAATATGTTCGTTTTCTATTTGGATGGAGTATTTATTGGTCCTACAAAATCTAAAGCCCATTTCTCAAAAGGTTCCACACATACCTGAGGTTGTAGAGGCATTTCATCTGATGGTACTAGCTTTTCCATTCTCTAACAACTATCACATCTTTTGACAGATTCCTTGGCATCTTTAAATATATGGCCAATAATATCAAAAAACAAGGATTTTATATGCAGTCCTTTTATGAACAAAATGTCCTCCACATGGTTCATCATGTAATTCTCTTAAAATGCTTGGTACTTCATCTTGTTGAACACATCTTCGAATGATCAAATGAGGTCCAGTTTTGTACCCTTCTCTATCTATCCATGAATAGGATGCACTAGTTTCAATAACTTTTTTCTTTTCTCTTGCTGAAAATTGTGGTGGAAATTTCCCTGTAGCTAAATAATTAGCCATATCTAAAAACAAAGATAATTTAGTAGAGACTACCAAAGGATATTCATAAGTAAAATTGTCTTTTACAAGAAAATAAACATTATCATTTTGCATTATGGAGAGGAAATCAACAATTGTGTTTTCTTTTCTAGGTCTATCAAGAATAGTAATATTGAATTCCTGTAAAAGTAATAACCATCTTGTAATTCTTCCATTAGTAATTTGTTTATTCATTAAGTATCTAATGGAAAAATTATGTGTCTAAATAAAAGTTTCATAACCAATAATTTAACGAATAAATTATTAATGACATGTACAACAACTAAAAACTCCTTTTTAGCTACATTATAATTAAATCTGCTGGAGCCAAATTTTTTCTTGTGTAATAAATGTCATAATGAGTTAAATATGTTTGTCCCAATAGAGCTCCTAAAGATGTCTAAAGCATATGTAGATATATGGAAAGGGAGAGACCAATTAGGTCCTCTTGGAAGTGGTGCTTCAATTATTCCTTATTTTAATGTTTCAAATGTTTTTTTACAATGAGGATTCCATGCAAATTCAAAATCTTTTGTGAACGGTTTAAAAAGTGGAGAGGCTATCTTTGTGAAGTTTTCTATGAACCTCCCATAGTATTGAGTGAATCCGATAAAACTTCTCACATATTTTTGATATACAAGAATTTAAATTTTCAAAATAAATTCTACTTTAAATGTCTCTACCTTAATTCCATCTCTTGAAATATGGCGTCCTAAAATAATGCCTTCATTAAACATCATAAAAACATTTTCATGACTTAATGAAAGATTTTCTTCTTTACATATAACAATATTTTTTTCCAAATTTCCCATGGATTTTTCAAAGGAATCACCATACACAGTAAAATCATCCATCTATACTTCTACACAATAATGTATTATATCAGAAAAAAATCCTAAGATTTCTCTTTGGTATGTGTCAAGGGAATTACGTAATCCAAAAGGAAGTACCCTATAGAAATATGTTCCCCAAGGCCCTATAAAAGTATTTTTGTCTTGATCTTTTGGTGCTAGTTGGATTTGATTATATCCATTAAAACCATCTAAAAATAAAAAATACTTCTTTCGTGAAAATGTATATAATACTTGATAAATAAAAGGTGGTCGAAAATGATACTTCAAAGTGGCTTTGTTTAATTCTTTGTAGTCAATGCATACTCTCCATTTTCAATTTTTCTTTGGGACAATGACTAATGGTGACACCTGTATCTGATATTGGATAAATAAAATTAACATTTAGCAAGTTTTGAAATTCCTCAACAATTTCCCTTAAATTTAGATTCATTCTTCTTTGAGGTTTCCTAATTGGTTTGACATTTTCTTGAATATAAATGTGATGCATAAAAGTTTTAGCATCAATTCATTTTATATAAGTATATTCCCATGCATAAGAAGAGGAATGTTTTTTTAGCATCATTTTTAATTTTCTCCTTTGAAGTTCTTCCAAGTTATTGTTAATATTTAATGTTTTACTTGGAAAAAATTCTACCTGAGGATTGCCAAAATTTTCCATAGAATTTAAAGAAAAATGTAAAGAAAATTGATATGATGATAAATTTTCAATATTACATTGTTCCTAAATACTTTGAATTTTTCACAAGAAGAAGAAGAATCATTATTGTTCATAAAATTGATTAATTGATTTTCTTCATCTAATCGAGAAAAAGTATAAACTGATTGCACATTATCAAAGTATTCACCATTATCATCTATCTATATTTCACTTTCTACTTTGGTTATAGTTTTTGCAAGAGAATACAATGTGAATTTTTTAGTGCAAGCTCCATAAGATATATACATGTCTCATGATATACAACTTATAAATGCATCATATGTAGCTAGCCAAGGTCTACCTAAGATCAATGGATGACCTCCTAAATTTTTCTTGGGAGTGAAGATAATAAAATATACATGATATTCCCAAGAACCTAAAGAAACATACACATATTCTAATACACCATCTAGTTTGATAACAAAATCATCTGCTAGTTTTAATAATGCTGGAGTATATTAAAGATTTGAAAGTTTAAGTTGATCCACGTTCTGTTTACTCATGATATTAATGGTTTCTCCTAGATCAATTAAAGTATTTGAAATATCAATACCATTGATGTGAATCTTTACAATGGGGCTTCCTGGATCTACACATCTTTGAATAATAGTCTTCCGCATCATAATGTTAATAATTTTTCCTACCAATTGAATGTTTTTAATGTTTTTTCTTTTTCTTCCTGGTTTTCTGATACATAGCTCCTTGATCATTTTTGAAAATATTTGTATTTCCTTTATTTCCTGAAGTAGAGGAATTCTACTACAAACATTCTTAAGTTCATCTAACATGTCATAATCTGGTAAGACAATCTTCCTTTCTACTCCTCTATCAATTTTAAGTCTCTTAGGAAATGGTGTTTCTTGTGAGGAGATAGAAGGTTGCCCTATTAGAGGAATTGTAGGAGCTTCTTTTATTTGATAATCATTCAATTGTATAGGAATATATTCCCTTAAAGGAATAATTTTTTTATTAATACATTCATCTTTCTCAGTAATCTCATACTCTTTAGATTCTTCGATGATAATTGTTGGTGACTTCTTTTGTAAAACCCTATGAGATCTAAGTTGAACATCATTTATACCTAGTGGTGTAATCATACAAGATTGAAATTTTTTTCCTTCAACATCATAAATAACTTGTTGATTTTTATTATTTTGGTTGGGAAGTGGTTGAGAAGGCAATTGATTTGGCTTTTGCAAAAATGGAAATGAAATTTTTTGGCTTGGATTTTGAAATTGAGAAGGTTGACCATTTTGAGGAAAATATTTTGGTGGAAAAGATGAATAAGGTTGTTGGAATTGAGGATATTTAATATACTTTCCATAATTATTTTTCCAACCTTGTGCCCAAGATGAATTTTTAGGTTGTTGAGGCCAAGGTTGCCAAGACATAGGTGTAGTCCAGTTATTTTGTGGTTTTGCATATGTTTGAGTGTTGAAACCTTGAGTCATATTTGGCTGTGAATTTTTCAATGGTATCTTAGCAAAAAAAAAAAGAGATCCAAATTGGCTTGGTCCTACTTCCTCTTGATAAACAAATTTCATACGAGGTATCGAAGGACATTCCTTCATATTATATTTTTCTACACATATGACACAGATTTCTACACTATCAAGGGGACATTCTCTTAAGGAACATTTATTTATTAATATTGGACAAAAGATAGATAATGAAACATTTCAACTTTTGCTTGTTTTGTATTTTAAGGGTGTCTAGTTGTTCACTAAGACTACCTAAAATATCTGTTTTGAAGTTTTCAAGAAAATTTCCTATTTCAGCTCTACTTACTATCCCAGTTGTAGATTTATTAATTCTAGACATAACACGGTCTCTTGGATTTTTATCAGTTCTTGCATAACCTCTTGAAATATGTGTACACAGTTCACAAATGTCTCTAAATGATAACTGAGAAACATCTCCTTTTCCCATTAAATTGAGAATATATATCCACTCATCTCTAATAGATTTCAGAAAAAAAACCTTTCAAAGTTTCATCATCTAGATTATGCATCTTAGCCGTTTTAACATTATAAGAAAATATTTCGATCAAATCTTCAAGATTTTCATCCTCTTTTTGCATAATTTTAAAGATTTACTTTTTAAGGTTATGGGGTAAAAACTAATCTAAGTTATATTTGTCTAAGAACATATTTTCCATTTCTTCCCATGTTCTGGTAGTATGTGTTCCTAATCCCATAAACCATTTAAGTGCTCCATCTGTAAGAGTGGTTGGAAACAATTTTAATTTTTTAGAATCAAGAAAGTAATCATAAGATCTAGACAAGATTTCAAACTCGAAAAGAAATGTTTCAAGATCCTCTTGCCTTAATCCATGCAAATTAGGGAGGATATAGGATGAGATATTCTTCATTGTTGTTGTGGTATCATCATCAAAGATGGGAAATCCAAAAGGTTTTGGTTCTCCTCTACCACCTATTTCCCCACTTCCTCCACCTCCTCATGTGTTTCCTCCTCTACCTCTTCCATGTCCAATCCTAAGTTAACCATTCACATTATGTACTTCTCCCTCTCCTTTCCCTGCCATTGTAGATTCATTAGAACTAATATAGGGTTTTATGATTGGATTTTACAGCTCCTCCTCTAGTTCTTCTACCAATGGGATATTAAAATAAGTTTCTCCTTTATCTTCACTAGGGACTTTTTGTTCTTGTCCTAGAAGTTATTCTGCAGTTTAAGATAGAAAGATTATTTCTTCTATTGGGGATGTAGGTTCTTGTACTACAACTTCAGTAGAGAAAGTTGGTTAATACTTGGGTTGGATTTAGGATCTATGTACCTCAAGAAGTCTATGTCTACCTACAAATAATGGAATATGAGTTTCGTTGGATGGGGTGGTACTACGAGGTCTTGGTGGGGTGAGTGGTGATGTTGGAATCAAAGTCCTACATCTAATTACAAATATACCCCTAAAATATCTTTCTGTATGCATAGATATTATTTTATCATTTTTCAAGTTTATTAAAATGGAAAGACTCCTAAATAATGTACAAGAATAAATCATTATACACTTCCCTGGCAATGACGCCAAAATGTTTGGTAAATTAATTGTATTTAAATTACTTTATTAAATGTAAACCAAGGTTCATGTACTTTTGAAATGTATGTGCACTATATATGCTAGGATTTCTTCTAAGCACAAAAATAATTGAAAAAGTTAATAAAACCAAATATAAAATGAACTACAATTTAGAAACTAATAATGCATATGTCGTTTCTATCCAGAGTACAAACTAGTTAAATTGAGCTTTTCAAAGTGAAGAGCTATCTAATATTGCAAATATTACTTAAAAGAAATATCATAGAATAAAACATAACAAAAAAAAGAAAACTAAATTGAAATTGAACTCATTCTGCACTAAGTATTGAAAAAGAAATCTGCAAACAAAATTGAGATGTAATCAAATTCAATCTAATTTCTATTGGAAAATTGATGACAAAATCTTAATCTATGAAAGGTAAATTTATTTGAAAAGGAAATGACAATGAAATAGAGATAATGAGAATACAATTCCAACTTAAGAGATATTACTAGTGTGTGTATTAACTTCCAAATTGTATTTCCAATTTGACATAACAGAACTCGAAAATGACTAGTGAATAAAATAATTGAAACTTTGAAAGCTACAATGACTTATCTAAGACTATCATGAAAAGATAAAATGCTAAGTATGAGTGACCAAAGATGCATTGGATTTTTAACTCTTTATGGTATTTTCACTTTTTATGAGTACTCCGAAACAATAATAAATTAACCAAAAATGAAAACTATATTAACAAAAATGATCTTATGAGAAAAACATAAACTCAACTAATTAAAAACTTGAAATGAAAACCTCACAGCTCAGAGGGGGCCCTCCTAGAGTGCAGGATCAATTATCAGTCAAGACTTCACGCATGCATTCAAGAGATAATATAAACTTAGATTAAATGAACAAAGTATCAATATGTCCTCGAGAGGATTATAACCACAATAATTATCACCACTTCAAAACAATATTCTCAGTCTCAGTCACTATTATTTATATAGGTAATATAAACAATTTTAAAAGAGTTTCAAGGCGACAATTCATAAACAACTTGACACCTATGAAATCAGTGTCTTAAGAGTCCTTGTCTCATGATGACTTGCTATTGTAGAAGCAAGTCATATGAGATTTCATTTTTCTTCAGCTCAGTATCTCGTTCGCTTGATTCTTTGTCTTCAGGGTGCAACTGTGACACACAATTCCCTAGTTTTACCTAGCCTTTGAATTTAAGATTCCTCATTCTGTTTGGCTTTCCAAGTAATGCCTGTGGATGGATGATCATATTGAAGCCAAATGTAATCTTCTAACAATCCTCTTTCCTCTTCTAGAGTGTTGCAACCTATTGAACAATGAACTCTGTTGCAGAACCAAATGTTAGTTGCAGAATGTAAAATATTCGCTAATTGAAAGATACTTTTGTCAAAATTTCATTAAAAACAGATAGATGAAATATGAATGTTTTAGTAGGTTGTGGATTTGATCTTTGTGCTTAATATGTTGTGGTTTTACAAAAGAATGAAAAAAAGGTAGAAAATGATGGCAAAAAAAAATGGTAAAAAAAAAACATTCTTAAACTTCAACAATGTGCTTAATTTTCCCTTTTTATTAAAACAAAGAAGTATTTCTTTATTGCGACAAAGAAGTCTTTGTGTAGTAGCTCATGATTTGAAAAAAATGGTTCCCACTACAATTCAATGTAGTGCACTCAATATACATCCTATATGGTTCCCACTACAATTCAATAAGTGATGAAATAATGCATCAATTATTTATTCGAGTACTTCTACTCGTCTAATTTTTTCTATCACGCAAGACCTGTGGACAATAAAGCCTCAAGGTATTCATGCACTTAATCTAGAAGTGAGGGACTATTTCCCTTTTCTACATGTTCCCTTTTCTACATGCATAAGTCTTTCATCAAAATCTATGATAAAATAATTGAAACATATATTAAGTGTGGTGAACCTTTTTACACTATCAAATAATAAATTGGGTCATTTTAACAAGTTTGTGATCTATGATAAAATAATTGAAGCATATATTAAGTGTGGTGAACCTTTTACACTATCAAATAATAAATTTGGTCATTTTAACAAGTTTGTACTATTTTAAGAATCTTTAATAAATTTCTACATAAATACGAAGGTTTCACTCTTTAATGTAAAATCTTTAATTCGCAACATTAAACTTTAAACATTTAACTTTAACCCACCCGGAACCTTAATTTTAGTACTAAACCTAAATCATAACCTTCAATAACTTCAAATTATCCAAATATCTAACGAAAAAATACATTATAAGTTTTAATCCTGTGCCCACCTAATAAATTTTAATATTAGCATACTCTAATGCTTACAACCACACAAATAGATTACATCTTCTGATGTACCTTCTTAAGTTAGAGATTCCCTACATGGTTTTCTTGAAGACTAATTAAATTGTCATAATTTAACTGCACATCAAGCCACCACTGAGATGTTTATATAATATTACATTAATTATGTTGGAGATTAAATGCACTTTCATATTGTAGTTAAAAAAATGATAGAATTTCTTTTAAGTCATATATAGAATGATATAAATGATTTGGATTTAAATAACAATTTTGTATTTTTGTAAATATTTAAATCAGTTATATATTTAATGTTTATATTACATATATCATGTTATTAGGGTGATTGGATTTTAATGTTATCATGGTGATTGGATTTTAAGCATTTTATTTTGTAAGGTAGTTAAAACTTATATATATATATCTTAAATTTAAAATTGCAACAATTTTTTATTAAATTTTAGGTAAATTTAATCGAAAAATATGTCAAAAAAATGATAAAAACATGATAGAATTAAACTGCACTTACAAAAGAAATTAGTGGTATTTTCTAGGTCCCAATACAATTCCCAAATAATTTTAATAGTTAAAATACAATAAAATAATTCTAAAATTCATAAACACAATAACTAAAAAATAATTCCCATATAACATATTTAAATTTACATTATAATCCATTCAAATTTTATAATATTTATGTAACATAAACCCTACTATCCTTAGCCCTCATTAAGGATGTATAATGACGCAGTTACTATGATGACCTGAACTCCAATGTCTAGTTATGGAAACAGGGTCTAAAATTTTCAACCTTTCTGAACTTTCACAAAACCCAAAATAAACATTGCCATTGTGTTCATCTCGCCTAAACTTTTCTAACGATGTAATATTTTCCTTAATTCGATATGTGGATCAAAAGCTATGATCATTTAAATCTTTGGCCAAAACTCTCTACCACATCATGATTGTCTCCACATGGCATCCACATGTCACCCAACATGGCGCATACATGGCAACCCTTCCACCATGGAAAATCCACATGGAATGGCCACTCTTCACATATAATTAGGATGTGGGAAGATGGGTGATCATCTAACTTAGAAAAATGCGAAAAGATACAATTGCAGTGAAGCCTAGCCCCAACCTAACCAATCTCACCTTGGCTGGCCCTGCTGGACCACTGAGTGGTCCCAACCAACAACCTGCTCGACTGGTGGGTCTCGACCGACTTTCTTGATTGAATTATTTGAGTTGGGTCAACGTCAATTCCCAAGTCTCACTTCTTTGTTTTTTGGTTGACTGTCTCAACCCTTGAATTGGCAGGTCCCACTAGCTAACTTTATCCTATTTGCAATGTTTTTAACACTTAGCGAATTTCATGAATTTTCTTTTTTCTTGATTATTTTTCAGGCCCGAATCTAATTGTAGTTCATATTCCTGTTAAATAAAATGAACTCCGTGATTTTATGATATCATCCCGACCATAGATTATTGCATCCAAACCATCAGTGAGGCATGCTGAAATCACATGGATAGTTTACATAGAGTCCACTAGAATACATATAAGAACTTAGCCCGATTAATGTGCATAGAAAACACATAGAGAGCATGAATTTGACTAGACCTCTTCGAATTATATAGATCTCAATCTAGCATCTTTCTTACCCCACATATATTAATATGTTTATACATTTTCCTTATAATTCTTAACCGTTCACACATACAAAACATATAAAGGAATTAATAGTAGTTCACATCAAATTTGAATAAGATAGAAACAAATATTCACTTATCTCTTATACTCATGCCATATACTTATCTCTCAACATAGCACGACTAGGAAGGTTTAGTTGAAGACGGCCCAACTAGTCAACATACCTTGATTAGATAAGGCCAATTGAGATGACCCAAACTAGTTGGCTTACCTAGACTTGACAAGGTCAATAGAAACTACCTAAACCAGTTGAATTACCTATATTATATAATATTAGTTAAATAGGAAATAGGAAAAAACTGAGATTGGGACTCTAACTGTCCACCCAACCTTAGACAAGATGCAACAAAATATTTCTTACAATTGTCACCCCTAAGACAGATTCCAAAGCTTGAGGAGGAGTGTTTTCAAAGCAACAAACTTATGATATCATCTGAAATAATGTGTTCCAAGGCTACACTGCCTTCACTAACAAACTATCAAATTAATCAAATGATCAAATGTGTTCCAAGGCTACACTACCATCATCTACTTAATAAATAAAACTGATATCATGTTGAAATTGGCAACAAGAAATATTGAGAATGGCACCCAAATGGCACCCAGGGGGCTTCTGATTTGATTTTCCCTTAATTAAATTAGAAGTAAAATTGTAATTCCATCACATGACATCTTGTAAGTGTTAACTGAGTTAGGAAGACTTAGTTAACTCATTTAATCCGAGTTGAGGGTCAAAATAGAGGCATGTAGGGTGTATCATACTTTTTAGGAGCCTTGGTTGAGTTATTATGAGTTGTAATTAGTTAACTAAATTATTTGAGTTAAAATAAGTTTAATTAGTTCTAACTGAGATATGAGCTAGTGATAGATCCAGTGAATTAAATATGATTTAATTCACATGTAGTGATCAATCAAATAACTAATAATTCTCTATAAATAGTTGTTGCATGTCAGTTCTAAGGAAGGCCCATTTGAGATTGGGGTTAAATGGAAGATAACTATCAGTTGTATTATCAGAAAATTGTACAGGTCATGCATGAGGTCATCAGGATTCCTTTGATGTATTGTGAAATCATTAATTGGGAAGTTCCTAATTAATAGCAGCTCAATTAGCCCAAGAATGTGTGAGCAAGGCTGGTCAGGCAGAGGAAATAAAGTGGTTAAATATTGGACCAAACATGCTTAGATCAGAGAGGGATCAAAGTGAGACAATCAACAAAGTGCAAAGGATTATGAGGAAGAGAAATAACATTATATTATTTCATGATCTTGAATTAATGCAATATACATATGATGCGGTTTTTAGCTGAGGTTTTCCCTGGATACATCTTTTTGTTGTGGGATTGATATTCTTTCTCTTACTTGTTTATGTGATTGTGCGATCGAAATTGGTTTCCGCAATTTGTAGAATTCAGTATTTTGTTTTAGTACATTACAAGATCAATTGAATCTATTTATATATTTCTACATGGTATTAGATCAGGAATAGATATAGAAGAGAAGAAAAAAATATTTATTTGAAGAGGTACAATGAATTTGCAGATGTATTCTTCAGGACCAATAGCAAATCAACATGTCTTTCTATGGATTGAGACTTGAATACGCCCTTGAGGGTAATTCGAATTACATAGCATGGAAGGAAATGATAGAGGTATTGTTGGAGGAAAATAGACTGAAGGAATTCATAGATACTGATATTCCCAATCTTGTAGCAGCAGATGCTCAAAATCTTGATGCATGGAAGAAGAATGTAGTAAAGGCGAGAAGGATTTTTTAGAAGGAGTTTGAGATCATACTATCTCGAATCTCCATGGAAAGGAAACTTCATATGCTATATGAAATGACTTAATAGATATGTTTCAAAATAGCAGTGACCATAAGAAGATGACACTAAAGGAAAAGCTCAGAAAGATCAATATTGAGGAGTGCGAGACGATACCAAAATACTTGACTAAGTTCACTCAATGTCGAGATGAGCTTGGAAGTGTTGGTGTGGCAATAGCCCAAGATGATTTTGTGAGCCTAACACTTCTAGGCCTTCCCAAGAGATGGCATAACTACCTGGATTTGGTGAATGGGAGGGAGAAGTTACTAGAGTGGGAGTGATTATGCTCCGACTTGGTACAAGAAGAGATAAGGAGGAGCACTATAGACGAGACCTCTTCAAATGAAAAAGAAGAATATTTTTCATTAGTCAGAAAATGAAATAAATCCAAGGGAAATAAGTCCCAAGGCGAAGAGGGAAAGAGATACTTGTCCAATATTAAGTGTTTTCACTTTCACGAGTACAGGAACTATGCAACAAAATGTCCATAGAAGACAAGCAAGAAGGATCATGTAGTTGCAGTAGCAGGTGAAGGTCTAGCTTCACAGTTCGAGTTTTATTTTATTCTCATTGCATGCATGAACAATGCTATAATTGAATGCATGTGGTATCTTGACAATGGTGCCTCATTCCATATTATGGGAAATAGACATCTCTTCAATGACATGGAGGAGAAGGACCTCCAACAATACATAGAGTTTGGAGATGGCGGGAGGTATAACGCAATCGACATAGGTACAATTACGTTTTAGTGGGAGACTGTCTCCCCTTTAAGACTCAAATATGTTTTGTTTTTTCTAGGACTAAAGGAGAATCTTGTTTCTGTAGCAGTATTGGAAGACTTTTGTTATGATGTGATATTTAGAAACTTGGAAATGTTTTCCTTCGGCACATCACCACAGGATGGGTGAAACAGATCAGTGTGTGAGTCAAGAAATCATATGCACTTGAGGTACCAGATGCATGAAAATATTTGAGGAGCAAGGAAAAGGTTAGAGACATGGTGGTTGAGAGGGAGCATGAATTACCACTCAATATGCAACCTTAGAAGAAGCCTTAGAAAGTTGTGGAGAAACCACAATTAGAAAATTTGGGAGGAGACTGAGTGGAGGAATCCACTCAAGTAGAGACCTCCAGGAGGGGGAAATTTAGAGCTAGGTGGGCAGAGCGACTACATGCAACCATACCTCTAGGTGAGAGGTGGGGCGATGTGAAGTCATAGTCCCAAGAGTGAAGAAATTTGGGCAGGGTCCATTGAGATGTCTTGTCTCATGGATCATTACCTTGCTACGGGGGCCCAAAGTACACAGTGGCAGGATCGATCAGTGGCAGTTGATGCAGTCAGATGACAGAGTGATAAATGAAAATATTAACAGTAGTTAGATATAGGGGATCAAAGAGCATAGTTGGAAGTAGTGCAGATGGCACAATGTAGAGTCAATAGCAGCACAACGTTTTTTAGTCGATAGTGCAATAGCTAGTATCAATCACAAAATATGGTGATAGATGCATCATACCAATTCAGTTTTGATGCTTTTCAATTTTATAAGTTGCAACAAAAACAACACGAGAGAGAAGTGTTGCATGCAGAACATTCTAAAGTTACCAGATTGAGATAGATTTGAATTCATTTCTTTTTGAGAGGGAGTGTTTAGATTGGCAACAAGAAATATTGAAAATGTCACCGAAAATTCTTATGATTTCATTTTCCCTTCGTTAAATTATAAGTAAAATCGTAATTCCATCACATGACATCTTTTAAGTGTTAATTGAGTCAGGAAGACTTTGTTAGCTTAGTTAATTCGAGTTGAGGGTCAAACTAGAGGCATGTAGCATGTATCCTACTTTTTAGGAGCCTTGGTTGACTTATTTGTGAGTTGTAATTAGTTAACTCAATTATTTGAGTTAAAATCAGTTTAACTAGTTCTAATTGAGAGATGAGCTAGTGATATGTCGAGTGAATTAAATCTTATTTAATTCACATGCAGTGATCAATAATATAACTGATAATTCACTATAAATAGTTGTTTCATGTCAGTTGTAAGGAAGTCCTAGTTGAGATTGGGGTTAAAGGGAAGATAACTATCAATTGTATAATTAAAAAATTGTAATAGGGGTTAAAGGGAAGATAAATATTAGTTGTATAATTAGAAAATTATAATATGAGGTCTTGTGAATTTCCTAATTAATAGCGGCTCAATTATCCCAGGAATGCATGAGCAAGGACAATGAGAAGAGGAAAGCAAGTGGTTAAATATTGGACCAAACTTGCTTAGATCGGAGAGGGATCAGAGTGAAACAGTCATCAAAGTGTAGAGGTTTCTAAGGAAGAGAAATAACATTGTATTGTTTCATGATCATGATTTAATGCAATATACGGATAGCAAGGCTTTTAGCTGAGCCTTTCCCCAGATACATCTTTGTGTTGTGCGATTGACATTCTTTCTCTTACTTGTTTATGTTATTGTGAAATCGAAATTGGTTTCCACAATTTGTAGAATTGATTAAATATTTTGTTTTAGTACATTACAAGATCATTTAAACCTATTTAGATATTTATACATATCATAACTTGAAATAGGGTGTCTCAAGGCTCTGCTACCTTCAGCTACTATCAATTCAACAATTTCACATAAGGCACGAAACACTTCATTTTATACATATGGACTTATAACATAACAACCCAATATCTCTAGGGATTTAGACACAAAGATTCTCAATTCATATGTAGAGAGATAGATAACGTTAATTCTAAGGAGATTTTATCAACTGTGTTACCTCTAAAGGAATAATAGTGCACTCTCCAACATCTTCTTAGTGGAAATTCCACCTATGTTCTTAGCTCAAACCCGTGGAACTACCATATTGTGTTATCATCCCAGTAGCCCTGGGTGACTCCACCACTCAGAAGTTGTCAACTAGCATAGTCTCTGTTATCACCCTAGTAATTTCTAAAGATTGTGGGATTTTGGATTTTTTCAGTTTTAAGAAAACTAGGGGTAACCACAAACCTACTTTGGAAATCTAGGATCTAACCTTCCTAAATTTCAGAGAGGGCTCTCTCTTTAAGATTTAACTTTGTTTTTGTTTGATATTTTAGGCTAGTTATTATAGTTCAATTCATTTTCATTTATGATGTTTGGTGGGTAAAAATCACTTTGGATTAAAATAGAGATATATCTACTAGTCCATTGGGCTATGGAGTCAAAGTCTAGCAAGTAGAACTAGAAGGCAAAGCCAAGAGGATGCTAATGTATTCAGGGCAAGGTAGATAACCCTCAGAGTTTTGTATAGAGTTTTTTAATGGGATGGCTTGTTTTGGGATAAAGGGCAATGAAGAATCCTTTGATCTAGAAAAAAAGGAAGGAGGCAGGGGTCAAACAGGACTAGTAGAAATTAAGAATTCCTAAATCCGGAAATCAACAGAAAACATTTAAATGATTAAGCAATTAAGATAGGGAGTTCTAACACTAGTCCTGAAGTAATACTCCTACTTAATCATTAAGATTGAACAACATATATGAAATGAATGGAACTCAAAAAGTAAACAATTACAAGATAGATGCACTTTACTCTTTGAATTATCACATGAATCCTGAATTATGAAGTCCAAATGGCTATTGTCCAGACTGTTGCTATGAAATCAACACATAAGCCTCCACCGTATCAGAAAAATTGTCTATAATAATCTCAGCAATTTTATTCCACCCTAAACACTTCATAAACTGAAGTATTTATACAAAATGTTTATTACAAAATATCCTAGAGAAATCTAGGAAAAACTCTAGAAAATAAAAATATTTTTACACATTAAGAGGGACATCTACTTAACAACTTAGCAAGTTGTCCTCTTATCTAGAAAAAATAGTGATATCTTATCTAACAAAAAATGCTTGTTTGAGTAGTTGTTCATGCTTGCTGGCACTTTGCAAATATCTTTCTGGAATATGAATTCTTGGATACTCTTTCCACTTATACTCTTTAACCCTGTACTTCATCTCTGATACTCTTTCACAATGTATATTTACCATTTCACTGCTGTAAAAAAGGAAATTACAACAGTCAAATCAGCTAGCTGTCATTTTTATTTCTGATACACTTTGACTTTGGCCTTTCACCCTGATACTCTTTTAAACTAATACTTTGACATCCAAATGCTATAAAAAGATATTTCTTAGCAGTGAAAATTTAAAATCAAGGACTGTGTTATTTGTTTTCTTCTCAAACTGATTTCTTCATTTGCACTATCTTTCACTATTTGCCTCTTTGCTGCTATAATAAATCTGTGAAGGTCTGACATTCTTCAACATCTGGAATCTTCATTGTTTTCAAATTTCTGTAAATTTCATCTGCTTCTGTGTACTTGACAAAATTTGGCTTAATCACAAATAAGTGTTTGATTTCATTCTGAAGGAAGAATAAATCTTCAAGCTATTGAAGCACAACCTTCCCTGTAGGAGATCCCTGTGGTCGCTGCTTACTGATCTGTTCTTTGGCATGATCTCTAATCTTTTTATCATATTCTTTCTGGTTCATTAATTTTTCATTGAAAAAATGTATGTCTGGAATGCTTGCTTTTTTTAGCATAGTATACTTTGCTAAAAACTTGGTAATGGAAAAGTTCATAGCATCAAATTTCTCTTTCAAATTACTCATCAATGTTTTCTTTGTCAATATCTTTTTGATTTGCAATATAGCTTCTATCCTATTCTGAATCTTTAATTCATCTAGATCAGTCCTGTTCTTACTGTTTAAGAAGGTAATTAGCCTTTGTGCTTGTGTTGGTTTGTCTGCTAATTCTTCTGTAGTCTTTTGTATTTCATTTTGAGCTACCAGGAGGAGGTCCCTTTATTCATAAATTATCTAAATTGATGGCCATTGAAGATGAATAGCCTCAATGATGTTGGTCCATAAATGATTTCTTATGAAAGAAATCTTAGTGGTAAAACTCAACTCCTTTTGAAGATTTTTTACCTACTCTTCAAGTATTTTTGCTTTTTGTTCATAATTATTTGCATTAATCAATGTTGTTTTATTAGATGCTTCCATAATCTGAATCTTTTTCTTCAAACTGTTGATTTCATTGGTTTTAAAGGTCATTTCTTCCATTGCTTTAAAAAATTTCCCTCCATCATTTTTATGCTGCACCTGTGATGTTGAGATTTTTTTTTGGGAAGTAGTAACTGATTGTATTGACACTGCAGTTGCTAGTGGCTCTTTGGGTGCTAATTTCTCTCCCAATGTATAAGGAACAACAGTTGTAACAATAGGAATAACTGTGGGAATGTTGGAAGCTTCTGTTTCCTTCACAATTTCCTTTTCTTTCATCAGTAAATCCAATTGGCTTTCCATGTCCTTGATTTGAGCAGTAAGCTTTATAATCAACTGCATCATGTCTTCTTTCTCTTTATGCTCCTAAAGTATTTCTTTTGCTTGTGGATGTTCACTTTGAGGAAGTTTTAATTGTTTCCTCAAAGCTGTAATGTCATCATTCTTTTGCTTTATCAATGCTTGAGCAACCTGTATATTTGATGGATCCACCCCTATCTAGAGGACTAGATCATCCAAGGATTTAATCCTTAGATATTTTGCATGTAAAGAAGCTTTGTCCAGCTTCATCTAATTTGTAATATTAAAAATAGAGTTTTGCATTTGTGTAGAACTCCTGGTTTTATCCACTACTTTTGAATAGATCATTTCTGATGTATGTCTATGAAATTCTATTTGATCCAGCTCATAGATGCTCTCTGCATCAACTTATAATTCTATCATTTGATAATCTGAAATTGTCTTCGGATCTGCAATTTTTGGCTGAAGGAAGGACATGATCATTTTATTAGTAGAATAATCAAAATTTGTTAATAATATTTCCTTGTTACCTGGCTTTTCTTTGAGAAATTGAGAGTAAATTTATCTTTTGATATCCTCATTTTTCTCCTTAATTTTCGTATATCCTTGTTTTATATCAGAATCTTTTCCCTCTGCTGCTTTGGAAGAAGAACGAATTTCTAAATCAACCTGTTTTTCAATCACTTGCTTGCCCTTCTTATCTGCTGCAACCTGTTCTTCTCTAATTCCTATCAAAACTTCATCAACTATTACTGTGGCCTCTTGATTTTCTTGTTGATCATCATTCATTCCCTAATCATTGGTATCATCTATTTCGATGGTCTTTTCCTTTTCAGCATTAGTAATTTTGGCTCTTTTGCTGTATATTAATTTAAACTTATTCTTAGTAATAATTTGAGCTGAATAACCTTCATCATCCCTTTATCTTTTGTTTGAAACTTCTGCCTGCTTGGTAACTATCATAGTCTATGAATTGTCTGCTTTTTTTACCATCTCTGTATTGGCAGTAGGGTCTACCAATGTGTTTTCCACCCATTCTATTTGATTGGAAAATTTCTGAATACTAGGTTTTGAATCATGTATAAAATGTTGAAGCTTGCATTTGACCCTGATCACACTGAGGATACCATGGGGGTCATAATTCCACTGAAAAATTTCTTGGAATTAATATTCTGATAATTTTTTGGATATTTCTTTCTCAGCCTCCCTACTGTTTACTATGAAAGGGCCAATCTAGTTCCTCAACTTAAACTGAGTATTTTTCTTTGAAGCCATCAAGTTTATAGCATCTACATTTAAAACTTACCTTAAGTATTCCAATGAAAAAACCCTGATGGTTAAAAATTTAGGTAACTTATAAGGGGACAAATTGGTTCCAAATATTCTTATTTCTGTGTGTCCCTCATATAAATACCAGTCTCCTACTTTGCATTGTTCAGACAGCTGTAATATTCTTTTCATTTCTTCACTCACTCTGGGCTGTTCTGACTTGTAAAGTAAATTCATGGCTGGTCTGATGAATAAGTCTACAAGATCTTGATAACTAAATTCATTTCCTTCCTTTCTGAGTAAGGAAGTCAAAAATATCACTGATAGAGGCTGTTCCTCTACATTTTTCTTTTGTTAAGCAATGGGAAAATGCTCAGCTTGAAAAAATAGAAACAAATGGAATAGATATGATGAATATCTAAAAAATCCTTCATTAGACAGTGTTGTCAACTGATGATGGATGCTATCAGCAATGAATCTATCAAAATCAAAGACCATGGAAGGAGGCTTCCCAGGAGACAATGTAGATAGAAAACCAATGATGGATGCATCTGTGAATTCATCATTAAAGTATCCTAGTATAAATGATAACATGGAAATTATCTGTCTAGAAGCTTCAAGGAACTTTGAAGTGGAATAAGGAGGATTGACCTTTGGAATTTCTACATATGCAGGCATGAAATTCTGAAAGACCATAATCCTCTTAGGAAAATCAATCCCTAAATGTAACTGGGTCAATGATTCAATAGACAATGGAACTACTCTGGGATCAAATTTCATTTGAAGCATCTCATTTATGGATTTTGCTGTAATGGAAAACAAAATCTCCCTATCTGCATTGACAATGGATCTCCGATCAGGAACATAATGTTGCTAGCATACTCTAACAAGGTCTTGAGCTGGATAAGTAACACGAACTACATATTTGGGCAAATTGGACTCCCAAATAGGTATGTCATCTTGATTTTTATACAAAAACTTACTGTCACACCAATTATGAATCTATAGTAGATTAAATTCCACTATTGGGTCTGCAATCTTGTAATCTAAATCAGTTAAAGGAATGCTTTCTTAAGTGGAAATTGGATGTCGAAGGGGATTAACAGTGACAGCAGTATTGGCAGTGATTACTGGAGTAGGTTTATTTATTTTTGAGGATTTAGGCTTGGAAGGCTTGGATGTCATAGATTTTGTAGCTTTGGGACCCCCAGTTTTATGTGTAGTCTTCTTCTTTGTCATTTTTGGGGTATCTAAAGCAATATTATACTGTTTGCAGTAGTTAATTTGTAGAAATAGAGAAAATTTAAGCAAATCTGGGACAATTTAAGAATCTAGGAATCTTAATGTTGTGAAATCAGCTCCAAAAATAGAAGAAAAGAGATATCAATGCCTTAGAAATAAGCCACTTCGAGGGGGCAACCTCCAATACATTACATGAATGAGAAATTCTTGGATGATACAAATGACAAAACCTCCTTTCTATATATAGGATTCAATGGGGCTACAATGTAATCCTAGTGGGACCACAATGTAATCCTAGCCGACCTAACAATAATAATGTAAGGGCACAATAATAACAATATGGGGGTTACAGGGGTACAACAATAACAATAAGGGGCCTACACTAACATAATAAGGGACTACACTATTAATATATGGACTTAACATGCCCCTCTCCTTCAAACAAGTGTTGTCCTCAACGCTTGATTTTTTTTTATGCTTCTATATAAAATTCTCATCCTCCCATGTGGAACCTTCTACAGGAAATTTTTTCCACTTGCTGAGATACTCTGAAATTGATCATACTTGTCGAGTTATTTTTTCTGTGACTGCTTCAAAACTTATTTCGATGTGATGTTGATCTTACTGTTGTTTCATTAGATTCTGCACCAAAGTTAGGTTATCCTTAGAGAGTTGGAGAACTTGTTGTTGATGCTTGATGTGATATTCCACTAATTTATCATCCATATTAGCTATTATTTGATCCTTCAAACCATCCAACTTAGCCTCCATTTCCACTTTTAAACCATCTATGTCATCTTCGGTTGCTCTTTGTATGATCAAAATTTTTTGCACTTGGTACCGTAATTTTGATATCTCATACTGCAATTATTCCTCTTCATGCATCATAGTATATCTTTCTGAGGGCTTAATGGGCGTTGAATTACTTTTAGGAGGCATTTTAGAACCCAATACTGAAATATATGCTCAATAGACCCTTGGAATCACTTCAAACTGATTTTTTTTTTACACAAAACTTATGTAATTCGGAAACAAAAACACACCTTTTTCTTGCTTTTGAGGAGCTCGATATTGAAATTGACTTATCTCTATACTTGCAGATCCTCAATATTTGAAATTCAGCCCTGTAGTAGTCCTTTGAAGCTTCTTTCAAATGTCACATGTCTGACCTGATTTTGATTCTTCAAGACAAGGTTATGTCCAATCTCCCACAATGACCCAATTATGGACTAGTTCAGTAGAGCGAACTTGTACGACTTGTATGAATTAGCCACTTTTACTTAGCATAGAGTGATTTATGAGGGTTTATATGCTTTGTATAATGGAGGGAGTTAATCAAATGGGAATTTGATTATTCATTAAGTAAAAAAGAAGTCCTTACTTATGAAATTGAATAATGATGAGTGCATGAAGGGTAAATGATGAAAATTAGGGATTAACATAGAAATTCAACACTTTTAACTTAACAGTCATTGAGCCTTGGGTTCAGTCCCTACAAAATTTAGAGAAATGCTTTGAGCCTCTTTGACTGAAATTCTAGAATTTAGAATAACTATAGGGGAAGGGAAATTAGTGATTTTTCCTGGTGAAAAGTATTTACATGATTCTCCCACTTCTTTCTACCTACCCAACTTTTAATCTAACATTTTTTCCTTCCATTTTGAAGGTGCATTTAAGCTAGCAACCTTGAAAATTTTATTCTTTTGAAAGCAATAAAAACTATTTAAATCTACCTTATATCATCCAAGGGCTTAGATTAAATTTATGAGCACCTCTTTATTCTCTACCTATCTACTAATTAGTCAGGATTAAACTGTCTGACTAATTTTTATTCACTATTCTACAACATTAAAATTGAAACATGACAAGTCAAGATTAGGTTGTTCAACTCATCATGGATTATGGCATTTATTGACACTCTACCATAATCATCAGTAAAAAGTAGTGGCATTTGAATTTTCACACTTTCATGGTTTATTTTCTTTTTCTTTTGGGGTATATTATTTTTTCTAAGTCCTTTGATCTTTCTTTTAGGACTTTTACCCTCTTTTTGATTCTTTTTTTTTCATTTTTTTACAAAATATGGGAAAAAAACTTGCAGAAAGAAAAGTATGTACACATTTAAGATAGTCTTCCCTAGTCTGTTGCAGATGAATAGTCTGATTTATCCTTCTCTGTATATCATTGAGTTCTACTTGTGATTCTTGGATAATTTTCATAACTGGAACACCTAAATATGATGGGAAAATTGCATCCATCCCATATACAATCTGGTAAGGAGATGTTCCAATTGACTTTCTGGTAGTAAGTCTATCTTCCCATAAGGCATAGAATAACTTTTTATTCCAGGTTTTCTTATTTTCTTCAAGTAGTTTTTTGATAATATTCACAAGGCTTTTGTTTGAAGACTCAGCTAGGCTATTACCTTGAGGGTAATAAGCAGTAGAGTGACTTAGAGTTATATGGTACTTGTGACAAAAGGAAATCATTTTCTTAGATTTAAATGCTGCTGCATTATCAATAATAATTTTTTGTGGGCATCCAAATATAGATAAAATATTGTTTTCTAGGAAAGATATAATGACTGAGTCAATGGCTTGTCGGGTTGGAATAGCTTCAATCCACTTGGTGAAATAATCTGTGGCAGTCAATATCCACTTGTGTTGGCCAGAGGATGGAGGGTGGATTTATCCAATGAAGTCTAACCCCCATTGTTGAAAAGGCATCTCAGTAGAGATAGGTTTGAGTGGTAAAGGTAACAACTTCCTTTTTCATTCAAAGATCTGACATTTGTGACATGGAGTAACAAAATTTTTCACATCAGAAAATAAGGTAGGCCAGTAAAAACCAACCCGAAGAATCTTATCTGCTATTCTTTTCCAGTATAAGTGTCCTCCAAAATCACCTGCATGAAAATTCTCAAGAATTTTGTCAGCTTCTCATTTCAGTAAACAATTCAGTAAAATCCCACTTTGTTCTTTCTAGTAAAGCATTTTATCTAGAATACAATATCTCATTGTTTTCATTTTGATGAATCTAGCTTTAGTTGTAGTTAATCTAGGAGGATCTTGTAAATTTGTAAGTACAAAGATAATATTTGAGTACCATGGTGAGTCTAGAAAGGCTTCACTGATCAATGGAGTCGCCATCTCTTCTTGGTAATCAACCTGGGCAATAAAATTTATATCTAAAGCATTACAATTAGATTCAGCCATTAACCTCACTAAACCTTGTCCTTATATGAGCTTGGTTGGTTTAATCTCTATGTCATCTTCAAGGATAGTGGCAATCTACTTTCCTCTTCTTCCATCTGGCCCATCTTGTGTTAAAATATCTTTGACTACAGAATTGGGGACATAGGAAATAATGTGGGAGTAAAGAACGTACACTCTGAAATATTTTATGGCTTTAACCAAGGCTAAAGCTTGTTTTTCCATTATGTTATATCTCAAAGGTGCATCTCTAAGGGTTTTACTAAAAAATGCTATGGGTTGTTCAAAACCTTGGTCATTTTTCTGTAGTAGAACTGCAACTATGGTATGTTCTGAGGAAAATGAAAAGATTATGAAATATTTCTTGAAGTCTGGGCTAATTAAGACTGGTGTTTTTGTTAAAGCATATTTACTAGATTTGAATGACTATTTTGCTTCAACTATCCATTTTAAAACAGAGTCCTTTTTTAACATGTTATTCAATTCCTTGATGATTTCTTCTAGATTAGAAATAAATCTCCTTAAAAAGTTAATTTTACCTAAATATTCTTGTAACTTGTTAATGTTCCTAGGTGGTTGAATTTTAAATATGGCTTCTATCCTTGCTGGATCTATCCTAATACCTTCCTTGGCAATTATGTGTCCTAATAATTTACCTTCTTCAAGTCCAAAAATACTCTTTTTGGGATTTAAGGATATAGCATATTTTCTACATTTAATGAATACTTGTCTCAAATGATCCAAATGTTCATTATCAGACTTAGAAAACATAGTAATATCATCTAAGTAAATAACCAAAAAGTCATGGACTTCTTTAGCAAAGGCTATCTTCATAACCCTTTGAAAAGTAGCTCCAGCATTCATCAACCCAAAAGGCATTTTCACGTACATGAAAGTGCCCCAAGGAGTGGTAAAAGCTATTTTATGTTGGTATTCCTCTTGAACAAGTATCTGGTTATATCCTGAGAAACCATCTAATAAAGATATCCTAGAAGATCCAACTACCCTTTGTAAAATATGATCCATCTTAGGTAAAGGGTAGTTATCTTTCAAAGACATTTTATTGAGATTTCTAAAATGTACACATAATCTTATTTTACCAGTTTTCTTCCTTGTAGGTATTAAGTTAGAAACCCAATCAGAATATCTAACTGGTGCAATGATTTGGGCATATTGCATGCGTTTAACTTCTTTTTCAATCAATGGTAACAGGATAGGATTAATTCTCCTCAATTTTTGTCTAAATGGTTTCTGATTATCTTTTATAAGGATCTTGTGTTGAATGATGCTTGTGTCATATGATTTTAAATATTTGTAACTCCATGCAAAAACATCATGGTATTCCTTTAAAAGTTCAATATATTTTTATTTTTCTCGAGGGGGTAAATTTTTTGACAATTTGATCATTTTTGGCTTTGTGTCTATGCCAATGTTACATTCTTCAATGTCAGACTTGACTGGTTCCATTTTAGGCTTTTTGGGCACATCATTGGAATCAAACAAGTCTTCCAAAGGAGTCAAACCCTTAGGCAAAAATTTATCCTTTAAATCTAGCATTTAAATTTCATCTTCAATTATTTCCTCTATATCTACTTTCTCTAAGTTATCTATGCCAGATTGAGTAAATACAGTAGGCTTGGTAAGTTTATGTGCATCTATGTTATTTATTTCACAATTAACATCTAAATATATATTACATTCTGAATCTAAATTATTATCTGTGTCTATCATATGATTTTGAAATTCATCTTCACTATTCAAAAAATGGTAAATCTATTCATCTTCAGAAAAAATCTGCCAGTATTTCACATTATTAGGGACAATGGGTCTATATTTAACTTCAATAGTATATCTATGTGTTGGCTGAAAAGGTAAGTTACGTGTGCTAGCAAAAGTTGCTAGGCAATGTGCTTGCAAATTTTGATTTCTTGGAATAGTAGAAAACTTACATTTTGGTAAATCATCACATAAATCAATTGTTGCATCTCTATATCTGGCTAATCTAGGATTATGAACAGAATAATCTCCATTTATCTGTTTAATGATTAACTCTGAATCTTCCATAATCAAAATTATTTGACCTCCTAAATTTTGGATGATTTGAAGGCCTAAGATAAGTGCCTCATACTCTGCCATGTTGTTGGTGCATTTAAAGTAGAGTCTAAAGGCATGTCCTTCCGAATGACTGGTCTCAATGTTTGTGATCCACACTCTAGCTCCTGCTCCTGAATTATTCACTGAACCATCAAAGTCTAAGTGCCAAAGGGCTTGGTGAAAGATATTATCATTGTTTGGTTTAGGCTTTATGTCAATTAATTCAGTTTGGATTTCATTATTATCTGAGTTACATAAAATGAAAGAATATAGATCAGTTGGTGTTGAGTATATTGGATAATTGATTGATCTCTCAAAACTTCTAACCATGTATTTCGTTAGAGTTTCTCTATAAAGTTTCTTAGGTTGTCCAAACACTATTATGGTGGCATAGCTCATGTCTAATTGTAGAGATCCCTACAACTTAGCTCCCCACAAGCGAGAAAGAAGCATACCATACTTAGGTGGGATATCAGCTACTACAATATCCATGACCATAATTTTACCGGGATATTGAACCAAATTGACACACAAGTCTTTTATCAATCCTATGCATTTGACCTTGCTTGAATCAAAAGAGAATAAGTCTTTATAAGGCCTTGTTATTTCTAAATTCAGAGTTTCCATAATAGCTTTTGGAATGAAGTTGTGAGAAGCTCCTGAATCTAACATTGCATTATGTAGAATTTGATCATGAATAGTAAGACTTATATAAAAGGGAGGAACTAATCCATCTGAATGTTTACCATTAACATCTAGGCCAAAAATTAATTCAGGCTTATCATCATTTAGATTAATAGAATCTTCACCAATATTCATGTTCAAAGTTTCGGTAATTGTTGTTTTGTACAAATCATTCTTTACTAATTCAGTCAAAGGAATTGGTATCTTTAACTTTGCTATTTTAGTTTCAATATTAAATGCTGGTTGAGATTTACTAATCTGAATTAGTTCATCTTTTGTAACAGTAATCTGAGTGGGTTTTTCAGGTATTTTAGCAGATGTACTCTTATCTTGAGTTGTCTTTTTATTTTCTGTTTGAGTTTCCTGACTCTTGCTATATTTAATTCTCTTTTCAGGGACAAATTCAGGGGTGGCAAGAGTCTTCTCATACTTTGAACTTTCAGTAGAAGGCTTATTGTTAATAGTTTTGGGATTTGTTGATTTAGAATCACCAAGATTCTTCTTAGGATCAGAAATTTTTGATTTAGTTGAATTAGGGGCTTTAGTAGTATTAGAATTTTGAGAATTATTGGAGGATTGAGCCACTTCTTCAGTGATGTCAACAATTTTTGGACTTGGTCCTTTCCTGGGACTGGGAGGATTGGAGTTTTTCTTATTTTCCATTGGGAGAATTTGCAAAATTTTGGTTTTTGGTGCTTCTACATTCTTTTTGGTTTGATTCTGAGAGTCGGTTTTTGTAGAAGGTTCAGTGTTTTTTCTATTTCTAAGGTTATACTGACTGTGATTTTCGTTAATGGTGAAGTCATAACCTTCTTTAAAATCAAAAGATTCACTAGATTCTATTTTGAGTTGTTGAAGCTCAAAAAGTTCTTGATCCTTCTGTGTGAGGAAAATAGTGTTTTCTTCAGCTATCCCCATTACTATATTGATGTCATCCTCATATTAGTCATCATTTTGAGAACTCTTAGCATAGTTCTCTTGGAATGGGGGCCTAATGTTTTGATCCAGAGAAGGTTCTTTACCTTTTCCAGGATTTTTGTTTTTTTTCTGTAGTTGGGATTTATGATTTGGGGTTGGTTATCCCATTGTTGTTTTTTCTCAATTTTGTCTAATCTCTCAACTACTCTTTCTAAAGTTTTAGAAAAAAAGTCAAATTTACCATCTGAATTTGTATTCTCTTCTTTGATTGTGACTTTCCTTTCATTCCTAAGTTTGGATTTTCTAGCTAAATTATTAATTTATACACTAACAACATCTAATTGCATTTTCTCTAATGTTTCAACATCTCTTTCTCTAAGTTGGTATGCCATATCTGGATCAAATCCATCAGGAAATTTCAGAAGCATAGAATATGGTGTAGGTTTAAGATCTGCAGAAATAGAATTATAGAGACTGTTGTATCTAGTGCAGTAATCCTGAACAAAATCATTTGGACCTCTTTTTAAATAATCAAATTCAGATAAAATTTGCAAAGGGTTCTTCTTATTTTCCCATTTATTTAGAAATTCTCTATGAAATGCAGCTAAATCAGCTATACTACCAGCAACTAAATTCTTAAACCATTTCTTAACTTCCCCAGTTAGACTTTGAGCAAACAACCTTACTTGAACATCTAATTCATCTATTTCATAGATTTCACAATTATCTATCATTCTGGTGACATGTTGTCTAGCATTAATTTGTGACAATCCATTAAATAAAGGTATATTATTTTGGTAATATTGGGGCATATCATGAAGGTTTTGAGGCAAAACAAGGGGTGCATATCTAGCAGTTGTAGCTTGAAGCTTCGCTGAGTTAGGAGGTACACTATAAATGACAGGAGATGTGATGGTTATAGTAACTGATGTACTGAAAACTGTATTTGAATAACTTGTAAAAGATGTTGGTATACATATGGAACTGGCTGGAAAAAATGTAGTGCTTATAAAACTAGTGGATGCAACGGATCGAGTGAAGGATGGAAATACTATCCTAGGTAGCAAAGGCAACTCAAGAATAAATGGTTCTGTGGATGAACTTGCAGTGGACTAAGGGCATGATGAAAATATAATCCTAGGCTGCA
The DNA here is from genome assembly GCA_034641835.2 of Pinus albicaulis. NCBI lineage: Eukaryota > Viridiplantae > Streptophyta > Pinopsida > Pinales > Pinaceae > Pinus > Pinus albicaulis. The sequence goes on along the minus strand of CM076584.1, from coordinate 671,295,333 downwards.
AAGGAAACTCAGGACTAAAAGGTTCTGTGGGTGAACTGACAATGGAGTCTAAAAATGAAGTGACAACATACAGAGTTGAATCTGCTACTGGAAAGTTTGTTGTGTGTAATTGAGAAATTGGAGGCTTAAAGTGAGATAAAAATTGAGTTAATTTAATAGCTTCATCAACATATTTAATCCATGTAACATTAACCCTTTATACTGGACTTTGAGTTTCAGATTTGTCTGATTTTAAAGATGTTGAAATAATTTTCTGTTTCTCATTCACAAAAGAAGTAAAAACATGATCTATGACAGTTTCCTTTAAATCAGTTTCAGATTTATTTCTAAATAATGAATTTTCAAACTTGAAATCAAAATCAATATCAGTTAAGCTCATTAATTTTTAGGGTAAGGAATTAGCTTTTCTTAAAGGCACTTCAGCTTCTAAATTAACAATTTGTTTTTTCTTTTTATTTTTTCCAATCTATTCTGGGTTATCTACTATAACTGTAGGCATAGGATCCGGGTTAGACCTGGTATAGTAGGTTTTCCTAGAAGCCAGAATGACTATTTATAGATACCCACAACCCTTAAAACTAATCTCAAAGTAAAAAAGATAGATTAAAGATCTTCCTTTAAGACTAATTTTAAAACTGGAGATTGGTTAGGTCCCCAGTATGGTCGTCAGTATGTTATCACCCTAGTAATTTCTAAATATTGTGGGATTTTGGATTTTTTCAGTTTTAAGAAAACTAGGGGTAACCACAAACCTACTTTGGAAATCTAGAATCTAGCCTTCCTAAATTTCAAAGAGGGCTCTCTCTTTAAGATTTAACTTTGTTTTTGTTTGATATTTTAGGCTAGTTATTATAGTTCAATTGGTTTTGATTTTAAGATGTTTGGTGGGTAAATCACTGTTTGGATTAAACTAGAGAGATATCTACTAGTCCATTGGGCTATGGAGTGAAAGTCTAGCAAGCAGAACTAGAAGGCAAGGCCAAGAGGATGCTAATTTATTCAGGGCAAGGTAGATAACCCTCAGAGGTTTGGATAGATTGTTTTAATGGGATGGCTTGTTTCAGGATTACGGGCAATGAAGGATCCTTTGATCCGGAAAAAGAGGAAGGAGGCAGGGGTCAAACGGGACTAGGAGCAATTAATAATTCCTAAATCTGAAATTCAGCAGAAAACATTTAAATGATTAAGTAGTTAAGACAGGGAGTTCTAACACTAGTCCTGAAGTAGTTAAGAAATGGCTATTGTCCAGACTGCTGCTATGAAATCAACACATAAGCCTCCAACATACTAGAAAAATTGTGTATAATAATCTCAGCAATTTTATTCCACCCTAAACACTTCATAAACTAAAGTATTTAAACAAAATGTTTATTAAAAAATATCCTAGAGAAATCTAGGAAAAACTCTAGGAAATAAAAATATCTTTACACATTAAGAGGGACAGTTGCTTAACAACTTAGCAAGTTTTCCTCTTATCTAGAAAAAATAGTGATATCTTATCTCACAAAAACTGTTTGTTTGAGTAGCTGTTCATGCTTGTTGGCACTTTGCAAATATCTTTTCTGAAGATGACTTCTTGGATACTCTTTCCACTTATACTCTTTAACCCTATACTTCATCTCTAATACTCTTTCACATTGTATATTTTCCATTTCACTGCTGTAAAAAAGGAAATTACAGCAGTGAAATCAGCTAGCTGTCATTTTTATTTCTAATACACTTTGACTTTGGCCTTTCACCCTGATACTCTTTTAAACTAATACTTTGACATCCAACTGCTGTAAAAAGAGATTTCTTAGCAGTAAAAATTTAAAATCAAGTATTGTGTTATTTGTTTTCTTCTCAAATTGATTTCTTCATTTGCAATGTCTTTCACCGTTTTCCTCTTTGTTGATGTAATAAATCTGTGAAGGTCTGCCATTTTTCAACATATGGAATCTTCATGCTTTTCAACTTTCTGTAATTTTCGTCTGCTTCAGTTTACTTGGAAAAATTTGGTTTAATCACAAATAAGTGTTTGATTTCATTCTGAAGGAAGAATAAATCTTCAAGGTATTGAAGCACAACCTTCCCTATAGGAGATCCATGTGGTAGCTTCTTACTGATCTATTCTTTGGCATGATCTCTGATCTTCTTATCATATTCTTTCTGGTTCATTAATTTGTCATTGAAAACATACATGTCTAGAATGCCTTATTTTTTGAGCATAGTATACTTTTCTAAAAAATTGGTAATGGAAAAGTTCATGGCATCACATTTCTCTTTCAAATTACTCATCAACGTTTTATTTGTCAATATCTTTTTGATTTGCAATATAGCTTCTTTCATGTTCTGAATCTTTAATTCATCTAGCTCAGTCCTGTTCTTACTGTTTAAGAAGGTAGTTGGCCTTTGTGCCTATGCTAGTTTGTCTGCTAATTATTCTGTAGTATTTTTTATTTCATTTTGAGCTACCAGGAGGAGGTCCCTTTGTTCATAAATTATCTGAATTGATGGTCAGTGAAGATGAATAGCCTCAATGATGTTGGTCCATAAATGATTTCTTATGAAAGAAATCTAGTGGTAAAAATGAAATCCTTTCGAAGATTTTTTACCTGTCCTTCAAGTATTTTTGCTTTTTGTTCATAATTATTTGCATTAATCAATGCTGTTTTATTAGATGCTTCCATAATCTGAACCTTTTTCTTCAAACTGTTGATTTCATTGGTTTTAAAGGTCATTTCTTCCATTGCTTTAACAATTTTCCCTGTATCATTTGTATGTTGCACCTGTGATGTTGATAATTCTGTTTGGGAAGTAGTAACTGATTGTATTGACACTGCAGTTGCCACTGGCTCTTTGGGTGCTAATTTCTCTCCCAATGTAGAAGGAAAAATAGTTGTAACAATAGGAATAACTGTGGGAATGGTGCAAGATTATGTTTCCTTAATAGTTTCCTTTTCTTTCATCAGTAAATATAATTTTCTTTCCATGTCCTTGATTTGAGCAGTAAGCTTTATAATCAACTGCATCATGTCTTCTTTCTCTTTCTGCTCCTGAAGTATTTCTTTTGCTTGTGGATGTTCACTTTGAGGAAGTTTTAATTGTTTCCTCAAAGCAGTAATGTCATCATTCTTTTTCTTTATCAATGCTTGAGAAACCTGTATATTTGATGGATCCACCCCTATCTGAAGGACTAGATCTTCCAAGGATTTAATCCTTAGATCTTTTGCATGTAAAGAAGATTTTTCCAGCCTCATTTGATTTTTCATATTAAAAATAGTGTTTTGCATTTGTGTAGCACTCCTGGTTCTATCCACTAATTTTGAATAGATCATTTCTAATGTATGTCTATGAAATTCTATTTGATCTAGCTCATGGATGCTTTCTGCATCAAATTCTAATTCTGTCTTTTGATAATCTGAAATTGTCTTAGGATCTGCAATTTTTGGCTGAAGGAAGGACATGATCATTTTATTAGTAGAATAATAAAAATTTGTTAATAATCTTTCCTTGTTACCTTTCTTTTCTTTGAGAAATTGAGAGTAAATTTCTCTTTTGATCTCCTAATTTCTCTCCTTAATTTTCTTATATATTTTTTTTGTATCAGAATCTTTTCCCTCTGCTATTTTGGAAGAAGAGGGAATTTCTAAATCAACCTATTTTTCAATCATTTTCTTTCCCTTCTTATCTGCTGCAACATGTTCTTCTCTAATTCCTGTCAAAACTTCATCAACTATTACTTTGGCCTCTTGATTTTCTTGTTGATCATCATTCATTCCCTGATCATTGGTATCATCTATTTCCATGGTCTTTTCCTTTTCAGCATTAGTAATTTTGGTTCTTTTGTTGTAAATTAATTTAAACTTATTCTCAGTAATAGTTTGAGCTGAATAACCTTCATCATCCCTTGATCTTTTGTTTGAAACTTCTGCTTGCTTGGTAACTATCATAGTCTGTGAATTATCTACTTTTTTTACCATCTCTGTATTGGCAGTAGGTTCTACCAATGTGTTTTCCATCCATTCTATTTGATTGGAAAATTTCTCAATATTAGGATTTGAATCATGTATAAAAGGTTGAAGCTTGCATTTGACCCTTATAGCACTGAGGATATCCCGGGGGTCATAATTCCACTAAAAACTTTCTTAGAGTTGATATCCTGATAATTTTTTGGATATTTCTTTCTCAGCCTTCCTACTATTTACTATGAAAGGGCCAATCTGGTTCTTCAACTTAAACTGAGTATTTTTCTTTGAAGCCATCAAGTTTATAGCATCTGTGTTTAAACCTTGCCTTAAGTATTCCAATGAAAAAACCTTGATGGTTAAAAATTTAGGTAACTTATAAGGTGACAAATTGGTTCCAAATATTCTTATTTCTATGTGTGCCTCATATAAGTACCAGTCTCCTACTTTGCATTGTTCAGACAGTTGTAATATTCTTTTCATTTCTTCACTCACTCTGGGCTATTCTGACTTGTAAAGTAATTTCATGGATGGTCTGATGAATAAGTCTGCAAAATATTTATAACTGAATTCATTTCCTTCCTTTCTGAATAAGGAAGTCCAAAATATCACTGATAGAGGCTGTTCCTCTACATTTGTCTTTTGTAAAGAAATGGGAAAATTCTCAGCTTGAACAAATAGAAAAAAATGGAATAGATATGATGAATATCTAAAAACTCCTTCATTAGACAGTGTTGTCAACTGATGATGGATGCTATCAGCAATGAATGTAGAAAAATCAAAGACCATGGCAGGAGGCTGCCCAGGAGACAATGTAGATAGAAAACCAATGACAGATGCATTTGTGAATTCATCATTAAATTATCCTAGTATAAATGATAACATGGAAATCACCTGTCTAGAAGCTTCAGGGAACTTTGAAGTGGAATAAGGAGGATTGACCTTTGGGATGTCTACATATGCAGGTATAAAATTTTGAAGGACCTTAAACCTCTTAGGAAAATTCATCCCTAAATATAACTGGGTCAATGATTCAATAGACAATGGAACTACTCTGGGATCAAATTTCATTTGAAGCATCTCATTTATGGATTCTGCTGTAATGGAAAACAAAATATCCCTATCTGCATTGACAATGGATCTTTGATGAGGAACATAATGTTGCTGACATACTCTAACAAGGTCTTGAGATGGATAAGTAACAGGAACTACATATTTGGGCAAATTGGATTCCCAAATATTTATGTCATCTTGATTTTTATACAAAAACTTACTGTGACACCAATAATGAATCTATAGTAGATTAAATTCCACTATTGGGTTTGCAATCTTGTAATCTAAATCAGTTAAAGGAGTGCTTTCTTCAGTGGAAATTGGAGGTTGAAGGGGATTAACAGTGACAGTAGTATTGGCAGTGATTACTGGAGTAGGTTTATTTATTTTTGAGGATTCAGGCTTGGAAGGCTTGGCTGTCATAGATTTAGTAGCTTTGCGACCCCCAGTTTTAGGTGTAGTCTACTTCTTTGTCATTTTTTTGGTTAACTAAAGCAAGATTATACTGTTTGCAGTAGTTAATTTGTAGAAACAGAGAAAATTTAAGCAAATCTGCGACAATTTAAGAATCTAGGAATCTTAATGTTGTGAAACCAGCTCCAAAAATAGAAGAAAAGAGATATAAATGCCTTAGAAATAAGCCACTTCGAGGGGGAAACCTCCAATACATTACATGAATGATAAATTTTTGTATGATACAAATGACAAAACCTCCTTTCTATATATAGGATTCCATGGGGCTACAATGTGATCCTAGTGGGGCCACAATTTAATCCTAGCCGACCTAACAATAGTAATGTAAGGGAAAAATAATAACAATATGGGGGTTACAGGGGTAAAACAATAACAACAAGGGGGGCTACACTAACATAATAGGGGACTACACTATTAATATAGGGACTTAACATGCCCCTCTCCTTCAAACAAGTGTTGTCCTCAACGCTTGATTATTTTTTGATGCTTCTGTATAAAATTCTCATCCTCCCATGTGGAACCTTCTACAGGAAAGTTTTTCCACTTGCTGAAATACTCTGAAATTGATCGTACTTGTCGAGTTATTGTTTCTGTGACTTCTTCAGAACTTTGTTCGATGTGATGTTGATCTTCCTGTTGTTTCATTAGATTCTGCACCAAAGTTAGGTTATCCTTTCAGAGTTGGAGAACTTCTTGTTGATGCTTGATGTGATCTTCCACTAATTTATCATCTATATTAGCTATTATTTGATCCTTCAAACCATCCAACTTAGCCTCCATTTCTGCTTTTAAACCATCTATGTCATCTTCGGTTGCTCTTTGTATGATCGAAATTTGTTGCACTTGGTACCGTAATTTTGATATCTCATACTGTAATTCTTCCTCTTCATGCATCATAGTATATATTTCTGAGGGCTTAATGGGTGTTGAATTATTTTTAGGAGGCATTTCAGAACCCAATACTGAAATATATGCTCAATAGGCCCTTGGAATCACTCCAAAATGATTTTTTTTTCCACAAAACTTATACAATTTGGAAACAAAAACACACCTTTTTCTTGCTTTTGAGGAGCTCGATATTGAAATTGACTTATCTCTATACTTGAAAATCCTCAATATCTGAAATTCGGCCCTGTAGTAGTCCTTTGAAGCTTCTATCAAATGTCACATGTCTGACCCGATTTTGATTCTTCAAGGCAAGGTTATGTCTAGTCTCCCACAATGACCCAATTATGGACTAGTTCAGTAGAGCGAACTTGTACGAATTACCGCGTGTCGCTGTTTCCTCCTTTGGCTCTGAAATTGATACAAAAGAAACAAAAGTCCATGTACTTCCAGTAACGTTTTAGAACATTCCAATCCGATGCTCCGAGAGAGAGTTACAAAGCGTTTCTCACAATCACCTCTTTGAGATGAAATTCAAGAGTCTGAAAAAGACCTAACTTCCACAGATCATATCTCCCAAAATATTGCGAACCAATATCTAAACTTTTGCGACGGTGTTCCTTAGGATTTAAGCTTCGTACTTTAAATGTTTCAGCTTCTAAACCTTCGTAGAAAAAAAAATATTACGACAATACCACGATGACCTGTTTAGGTTAAATTTAGGAGCCTACAAAATGACCTAACTTGTACAGATCATATCTCCGAAAATATTGCAAAAAAATATCTGAAATTTTGCGACGATGTTCCTCCAGATTTCAGCTTCGCCCTCTAAATATTTCAGTTCTAGAACCTTCGTAGAATAAACGTTATTATGAAAATACCACGATGACTCGTTTAGGTTAAATTCAGGAGTCCGCAAAATGACCTAACTTGCACAGATCATATCTCTGAAACTATTGCGAACCAAGGTCTGAAATTTTGGGATAATGTTCCTCAGGATTTTGGCTTCTCACTCTAAAAATTTCAGATTATGAACCTTCGTAGAAAAAAATTTATAGCAAAAATGCCATGATGACCTATTTAGAGTAGCGAAACCCTAGAATCCAAAGCTCTGATACCAAATGTTGTGAAACCAACTCCAAAAATAGAGGAAAAGAGATATCAATGCCTTAGAAATAAGCCATTTCGAGGGGGAAACCTCCAATGCATTACATGAATGAACAATTCTTGGATGATGCAAATGACAAAACCTCCTTTCTATATATAGGATTCCATGGGGCTACAATGTAATACTAGTGGGGCCATAATGTAATCCTAACCGACCTAACAATAATAATGTAAGGGCACAATAATAACAATATGGGGGTTACAGGGGTACAACAATAACAATAAGGGGGGCTACACTAACATAATAAGGGACTACACTATTAATATAAGGAGTTAAAACTTAACAAGAGTTTAGGATAGAAAACACAGGTTTTCTGGATGGATAAGACTGAAAAAAGGGATTTTTCATCTTTCTGTGTGTTTTTAAACCTTTTTGAACCTTTTTTGAATTTAGAGATTGGCTTTGAAACTGAGTTTTACGCAAATGGAAATTTCTGAGACAAATTTGCTAGGGTTTGTCCTCTTTTTTAAGGTTTTAGTCACACTAGAATTGGTAATTCAGTTCTTTATATCTTAATTCATTTGATTGGTGTTTCAATTCATGAACTTTGCAGGTCAAATTCAGAAGAATACCTGATCTATAGGTGTCTTGATAGCCGAAAAGGATTTATGATGATATCTTCGACTTTAAACTAGATTTTTGACACAGAGGAAGGCTTCAAACACTGTTACCGATGAAATAGGTAACCGCACTATTACCTACTTTTTTTGTGTAGCATAAAAAGCACTCGATTTTGAAAAGTGGTGATGCAGAATCACCTTCTTCTTTTTTTAGCACATTTTTGACACTCTAAAATTTTTATTTATGAAGTATGAATATTTGTTTCAAAATGTTAGTGATTTTCATGCTAATTTTGGAATGTATTGATGCAGCATCAACTTTCTTTTTTCAGAGCGATGATTTTCATGCTAATTTTGAAACGTATTGATGCAACATCAACCTTTTTTTTTAGAGTGGTGATTTTCATGTCGGTAGTAAAACACAAAACTTAGATAATATATATATATATATATATATATATATATATATATATATATATATATATATATATATATATATATATATATGTATATATATATATATATATATATAAACAATAAAAAAACCAATAAAAATGTAAAAAAATAAAAAATTGACTCATAAAAATAAAAAATTTAAACAAAAATAAATTAAAAAAACAAAAATATTCGAAAATTATATCAAAAGAAATGACAAAATTTGAAAAAAAACACATAATTTAAAGAAAAAAACGCAAAAATTAACCAAAAAAAAAAACATCAAAAACATTTTTTTCTAAGTTATTAAAAAAACCATATAAAAAAAAAATTAAAATAGAAAATTTAAAAATAATTTAAATTACAAAATTAAAATTTAGATAAAATAAAATAAAATACAAAAAAGAAAAAATTAAATTTAAAAATTTAAATTAAAAAAAATAATAATAATAAGAAAAAAAAAGTACAAATTTTAAATTAACAAAAAAAACAAATTAAAAAAAAAAAACAAAATTTAAAATTGAAAAAGAAAATTAAAATAAAAGAATTAAAATAAAAAAAATTTCATTAAAAAACAAAAAAAATGAAAAAAACCATGTGCAAATAATTAAAAAACAAATATCCATAAATTTATTGTTTTTTTTTTAATGAGACAATTTATAAATTTTAAAAATGAAAAACTAAATAAACTAAAAGATTAAAAAAAAAAATTAAATTATATTAAAATTTAATAAATTTAATAAATAAATTTTAAATTTTAAAAAATACTTAATCTAAAATATTAAATTTAAAAAAAAAAATTAAAAAAAAAAACAAAAAAAATTAAAACAAATTAAATTTAAAATAAAAATTTTGAATTAAAAAAAAAAAAATTAAATTTTTTGAATTTAAATAAAAAATGAAAAAGAAAAATCAAATTAAAAAAAATAAATATTAAAAATTAAAAGAAATTAAAAAAAAGAATTTTTTGATCGTGGTGGCACCGCCAGTCAGCCTCTCGCCCAGGTGGCGGCGGGAAATTAGGTCGTTGAGCGGGCGGGGGGAAACGTTTCAAGAATATCGCGAGTCCATGGCGGGCGATTCAGGATGGGTTAATCCTGACAGGAGGGCGATTCCGGAATGCCGTCCGTGGCGGGAGCGATTCAAGTGCCCTCCAACGGGAGGGCGATTCCTAGAATCGGCCTCCCGCCTCGGAATGCAGTCAGGAATCGGCCTCCTAGTTGTGGGGGGCGATTTCAAGAATCGACCTCCACCCCCTTGACCCGACGTCCAACACCACTGACATTAGGCGGTGCGTGCCGCCAAAAAATCAAAAAATTCTTTTTTTTTTAATTTTTTTTAATTTTTAATATTTATTTTTTTAATTTGATTTTTTTTAATTTTTTTTTTTAATTCAAAAAATTTAAATTTTTTTTTTTTTTTTAAATTTAATTTTTATATTTGAAATTTAATTTTTTTTATTTTTATTTTTGTTTAATATATTCAATTTTTTTTGTTTTTATTTTTATTTTTCTAATTTTTGTTAATAATTTTTATTAAATTTTGTATTTTTTTTTTTATTTAATTGATTTTTTTTTTCATATTTTTTTATTATTAAATTTGATGTTTAGTTTTTTCATTTAGTTTTTTAAAATTTATTAAATTTTGTATTTTTTTTTAATTTATTTGAATTGAATACTTTTTTAATTTTTTTATTTTTTATTATTATTTTTTTAATTACATAAAATCTTTATATATTTTTTAATTTCAATTAAAATTGTGTATTTAAAATTAGATTTTATTATTATTATTTAAACTTAATATTTTCAAATTAATTTGTTTTTTATTTTATTTTTTATTTAATATATTTTATTTAATTTATTTTTTTCAGTTTTTCAATTTTAATTGATTTTTAAAGTTTTTTAACTTTTCATTATAACAATGTTTTTTTTTTTCTTTTTCTTTATATTTAAATATTTTTTTTTAAATTTAATTTGTTATTTTAATATTTACATATATTTTTTTAAATTTAATAAAATCTAATATATATTTTTAATTTAGGTACACACACACACACACACACACATATTTATATTTTATTTTTAATAATTTAATTTTTTTTTTTTTTTTTAAATCTATATGTTTTTTTAATATATATTTTTTTAAATTTAATATTTTTATTGTATTTTATTTTTCATTTTTTTACTTTTAATTTCAATAATGTTTTTTTTTTTTTTAATTTTATTTTAAAGTTTTAAATTTATTAAAATTTAATATATTTCTTTAAATTTAATTTTTTTTTTTAAATTTAATAAACATTTTCTTTTTCTTTTTAAATTTAATTTCTATATTTTATTTTTTATAATTTCTTTCTTTTTTTAAACTTTTTTTTTTTTTTTTTAATTTAGTTTTTTTATTTTGTTTTTATTTTTATTTTTTTATTTCTATATATTTTGAAATTTTAATCTTTATTTTTTTTATTTTTTATTTTTTATTTTTTTTCTTAAATTTTAGGTTTTTTTAAATGTTTGAGTTAAAATTTTGTTTTTGTTTTTATTTTTATTTTTTTATTCCTGTATATTTTTAAATTTTAACCTTTAAAATGTTTTTATTTTTTAAATTTATTTTTTTCTTAAATTTTAGGTTTTTTTTAATGTTTGAATTTTAAAATTTAAAAAATGTTATTTCTATTTTTAAAAATGTCAAAAATATGACAAAATATTTTTTTTTTGTTATTCCAGCATCAACTAGTTTTGTTTTGAGGGTGTTTTTTCAATCCTTTTTTCAAGAAACAATTTTGTTTTTAGCATAATTTTATAAAATGTTGAAATTTGACCTTAAAAAAAAGCCAAGTGCGTTCTGGAATACACTTTTTTTTTTTTTGGGTGTTTTTTCATGTTTTTTGAGTCCTTTTGGGCTAGAGTTCCCGTTTTGAGGGCAGATTACCTATTTCATTGGTAACAATGTTTTCAATGTGCTCAGATATGAATACAATGGTTAAATTCAGCTTTAGGGCAAGAAATTGGTCACACAGGGGCTTTAGGGTTCTTTATACAGTCAGGCGGAGTCTTCTTACCAGTCGGAAATGTAAATAATGCATAAAAAAAATGATTTATCAAACTCTAACCTTTCAATATAAACCATCATATTAGCATTTATTACATGTCTATTCAAAGGCGAGAGGCGGATTTGTTTTCGAATGTGAAAAAAACCAGTGGGTTCACGTTGGATATAAGTGGTAAGCTATTTCTAGACTTTTGAACGTGATCGAATGATAACAGGACACGTTGCATTGGGCGGTTTTGAAATACAACTCTTATTGCGTGAATTTGATCAAACATCGCATAATTAGTTTCGGAGCGCGAAACTGAACGCACTCCGTTGGATTGGTTTTAATCAAGCGAACGGTCAGGATATTTTTACAAGTTGCGGTGGAAAGATGTGTGGGATTGGGCAGTTCATATGAGGTGGCGAAGAATTATATTATAAAACCTTTTCTTTGTTTTTATTATAACCAAAGTTTTACAAATGGGAAGATTATATGGATGTGGGGGTAATGGTTCAATAAATGTATACCTATGTATAGTCCAAAAGGGGTTTTATCCGGCAACTTTATATATATAAAGTGAGTTTATATATATATGGCAAATGGCGCATGGGGCGGGTTAATAAGAGTTCACCGGGGTATAGCGTGAGGATATTTACAAAATGTATGGGGGTTCTAAAGTTTAGCTTAGATTAAACTTTAGAAAAAACTCAGGGAATATTTTTTGATTTAAACTTATATAAGACATGTTTAAAGTTTTTTGTATTTTATTTTAATTATATAGTAATAGATTGATGTAAATGTCTATTTACTATAGGGGAGCGAGATATTTGAATATGGTTAGTTTTAGACCAAAGGGGATATTTTTTGGGTTTTTAATTTAACATGTGGGTAATTAACTTTGGTCTAAAATCTTATAATAATGGGTTTTGGGGGGATATTATAAATAAAGGAGTTATATTAATAGGATAAGGTCCTTTCTAGGGAATTAATAGAATAAATTAAAAATTAATATGATAGGGAAAATGGAATACTCAATAAATACATTTATATGGCTAAGTAAAGTGAAACTTTAAAGCAAGTTTAACATTTTATGAATTCACCACTTTTACTTAACATAGAGTGCTTTATGAGGGTTTATATTCTTTGTATAATGGAGGGAGTTAATCAAAGGGGAATTTGATTATTCATTAAGTAAAAAAGGATTCCTTACTTATGAAATTGAATAATGATGAGTGCATGAAGGGTAAATGATGAAAATTAGGGATTAACATAGAAATTCAACACTTTTAACTTAATAGTCATTGAGCCTTGGGTCCGGTTCCTACAGAAGTCAGAGAAATGATCTGAGCCTCTTTGACTAAAAGTATAGAATTCAGAATAACTATAGGGGAAGGGAAATTAGTGATTTTCCCTGGTGAAAAGTATTTACATGATTCTCCCACTTCTTTCTACCTACCCAACTTTTAATCTAACATTTTTTCCTTTCATTTTGCAGGTGCATTTAAGCTAGCAACCTTGAACATTTTATTCTTTTGAAAGAAATAAAAACTATCTAAATATACCTTATATCATATGAGGGCTCAGATTAAATTTATGAGCACCTCTTTATTCTCTACCTATCTACTAATTAGTCAGGATTAAACCGCTAGACTAATTTTTATTCACTAAATTCTACAACATTAAAATTGAAACATGACAAGTCAAGATTAGGCTGTTCAACTCATCATGGATTATGTCATTTATTGACACTCTGCCATAATCATCAGTCAAAAGTAATGGCATTTGAATTTGCACACTTTCATGTTTTATTTTCTTTTTCTTTTGAGGTATATTATTTTTTCTAAGTCCTTTGATCTTTCTTTTAGGACTTTTACCCTCTTTTTGATTTTCTTTTTTTTTCATTTTTCTACAAAATATGGGAAAACAACTTGTAGAAAGCAAAGTATGTACATATTTACAAGACTATCATAAGTCAATTCCAAATTATGAATCCTATACTTATATGACACTAACAACGGCTTCACATGGGGATGGCATTTCCTGGTAAAATGTCAAGAACTCTAAGATCAATAGCCTTCCATTTTGACAATGATGATTCTGTAACTGTCTTTTTTTTTTTGCAACAACTCATACTTATGATATTTTACTCTTAAATGCTTAGGGCCTTCACTCCAGGCTTCAACTTTGAGATGAAAATATCCAATCCAATCTACACACTTGCAATGAATATTTACAATGATGTAAAGAAAAGGTGGCTGAGACTAACTAGCTGTTAACTTAGAAGAAAAGTAGTGTTTAAGAATTCTACCATTAACTGGTCCATCTTGCACATCATTTCCATCTAAATCTCTAATGAGGAAAGCATTGTTACCTCTGTACCCATAAATGACATAAGGACCTTTCCATAGAAAGTCAAACTTTCCATGTTTTCCTTTTTCTTCTCTCCTCGAATCCCATTTTAACACCTTATCTCCTATGGCAAAGTCATCCTCTTTTGTTCTTTTATCAAAGATTTTCTTTATTTTATCTTGAATGACTTGAGATTTTTCATATACTTCTTCCCTAGTCCATTGCAGATGAATAGTCTGATTTATCCTTCTCTGTATATCATTGAGTTCTACTTGTGATTCTTGGATAATTTTCATAACCAGAACACCTAAAGATGATGGGAAAATTGCATCCATCCCATATACAATCTGGTAAGGAGATGTTACAATTGAATTTATGGTAGTAATTCTATCTGCCCATAAGGCATAGACTAACTTTTTATTCCAAGTTTTCTTATTTTCTTCAAGTATTTTTTTGATAATATTCACAAGGCTTTTGTTTGAAGACTTAGCTAGGCCATTACCTTGAGGGTAATAAGCAGTAGAGTGACCTAGAGTTATATGGCACTTGTGACAAAAGGAAATCATTTTCTTAGATTTAAATGCAGCTGCATTATCAGTAATAATTTTCTGTGGGCATCCAAATCTAGATAAAATATTGTTTTCTAGGAAAGATATAATGACTGAGTCAGTGGCTTGTCAGGTTCGAATAGCTTCAATCCACTTGGTGAAATAATATGTGGCAGTAAATATCCACTTGTGTTGGCTAGAGGATGGAGGGTGGATTTTTCCAATGAAGTCTAACCCCCATTGTTGAAAAGGAATCTCAGTAGAAATAGGTTTGAGTGGTAAAGGTAACAAATTCCTTTTTTCTTCAAAGATCTGACATTTGTGACATGAAGTAACAAATTTTTTCACATCAGAAAATAAGGTAGGCCAGTAAAAACCTGCCCTAAGAATCTTATCTGCTGTTCTTTTCTAGTAAAAGTGTCATCCACAATCACCTGCATGAAAATCCTCAAGAATTTTGTCAGCTTATGATTTCAGTAAACAATTCAGTAAAATCCCACTTTTTTCTTTCCAATAAAGCATTTTATCTAGAATACAATATCTCATTACTTTCATATTGATGAATCTAGCTTTATTTGTAGTTAATCGAGGAGGAGCTTGTAAATTTGTAAGTACAAAGATAATATCTGAGTACCATGATGAGTCCAAAAAGGCATCACTGATTCATGGAGTCACCATCTCTTCCTGGTCATCAACCTGGGAAATAAAATTTATATCTAAAGTATTACAATTAGATTCAGCCATTAACCTCGCTAAACCTTGTCCTTTTATGAGCTTGGTTGGTTTAATCTCTATGTCATATTCAAGGATAGTGGCAATCCACTCTCCTCTTCTTCCATCTGGCCCATCCTGTGTTAAAATATCTTTGACTACAGAATTGGGGACATAGGAAATAATGTGGGAGTAAAGAACGTACACTTTGAAATCTTTTATGGCTTTAACCAAGGCTAAATATTGTTTTTCCATTATGTTATATCTCAAAGGTGCATCTCTAAGGGTTTTACTAAAAAATGATATGGGCTGTTCAAAACCTTGGTCATTTTTCAGCAGTAGAACTGTAACTATGGTATGTTCTAAGGCAAATGAAAATATTATGAAATATTTCTTGAAGTCTGGGCTAATTAGGACTAGTGTTTTTGTTAAAGCATGTTTAATAGATTCGAATGACTGCTTTTCTTCAACTGTCCATTTTAAAATAGAGTCCTTTTTTAACATGTTATTCAATTCCTCGATGATTTCTTCTAGATTAGAAATAAATCTCCTTAAAAAGTTAATTTTACCTAAAAATGATTGTAACTCATTAATGTTCCTAGGTGGTTGAATTTTAAATATGGCTTCTATCCTTGCTGGATCCATCCTAATACCTTCCTTGGAAACTATGTGTCCTAATAATTTACCTTCTTCAAGTCCAAAAAGTCTACTTTTGGGATTTAAGGATATACCATATTTTCTACATTTAATGAATACCTGTCTCAAATGATCCAAATGTTCATTATTAGACTTAGAAAACACAGTAATATCATCTAATTAAATAACCAAAAATTCATGGATTTCATTAGCAAAGGCTATGTCCATAGCCCTTTGAAAAGTAGCTCCAGCATTCATCAACCCAAAAGGCATTTTCACATACATGAAAGTGCCCCAAGGAGTGGTAAAAGTTGTTTTAGGTTGGTCTTCCTCTTGAACAAGTATCTGGTTATATCCTGAGAAACCATCTAATAAAGATATCCTAGAAGATCAAACTACCCTTTGTAAAATATGATCCATCTTAGGTAAAGGGTAGTTATCTTTCAAAGACACTTTATTGAGATTTCTAAAATCTACACATAATATTATTTCACCAGTTTTCTTCCTTGTAGGTACTAAGTTAGAAACCCAATCAGAATATCTAATTGGTGCAATGATTTGGGCATCATACATGCGTTTAACTTCTTTTTCAATCAATGGTAACAGGATAGGATTAATTATCCTCAATTTTTGTCTAAATGGTTTTTGATTATCTTTTATAGGGATCTTGTGTTGAATGATGTTGGTGTCATATTATTGTAAATCTTCGTAACTCCATGAAAAAACATCATGGTATTCCTTTAAAATTTCAATGTATTTTTCTTTTTCTTGAGGGGGTAAAATTTTTGACAATTTGATCATTTTTGGCTTTGTGTCTGTGCCAATGTTACATTCTTCAATGTCAGACTTGACTGGATCCATTTTAGGCTTTTTGGGCACATCATTGGAATCAAACAAGTCTTCCAAAGGAGTCAAACCCTTAGGCAAAAATTTATCCTTTAAATCTAGCATTTCAATTTCATCTTCAATTATTTCCTCTATATCTACTTTCTCTAAGTTATCTATGTTAGATTGAGTAAATGCAGTGGGCTTGGTAAGTTTATGTGCATCTATGTTATTTATTTCACAATTAACATCTAAATCTATATTACATTTTGAATCTAAATTATCATCTGTGTCTATCATACAATTTTGAAATTCATCCTTACTATTCAAAAAATGGTAAATCTGTTCATCTTCAGAAAAAATTTGCTAGTATTTCACATTATCAGGGACAATGGGTCTATATTTAACTTTAGTAGTATATCTATGTGTTGGCTAAAAAGGTAAGTTATGTGTGCTAGCAAAAATTGCTAGGCAATATGCTTGCAAATTTTGATTTCTTGGAATAGTAGTAAACTTACATTCTGGTAAATCATCACATAAATCAATTGCTAAATCTCTATATCTGGCTAATCTAGGATTATGAACAGAATAATCTCCATTTATATATTTAATGATTAAATATGAATCTCCCATAATAAAAATTCTTTGACCTCCTAAATTTCGGATGATTTGAAGGCCTAAGATAAGTGCCTCATAATCTGCCATGTTGTTGGTGCATTTAAAGTTGATTCTAAAGGCATGTCCTTCCGAATGACTGGTCTCAATGTTTGTGATCCACACTCTAGCTCGTGCTCCTGACTTATTCACTGAACCATCAAAGTCTAAGTGCCAAAGGGCTTGGTGAAAGATATTATCATTGTTTGGTTTAGGTTTTATGTCAATTAATTCAGTTTGGATTTCATTATTATCTGAGTTACATAAAATGAAAGAATATAGATCAGTTGGTGTTGAGTAAATTGGATAATTGATTGATCTCTCAGCACTGCTAACCATGTATTTCGTTAGAGTTTCTCTGTAAATTTTCTTAGGTTTTCCAAACACTATTATTGTGGCATAGCTCATGTCTAATTGTAGATATCCCTACAACTTAGCTCCCCATGAGCGAGAAAGAAGCATACCATACTTAGGTGGGATATCAGCTATTACAATATCCATGGCGATACTTTTACCAAGATATTGAACCAAATTGACACACAAGTCTTTTGTCAATCATATGCATTTGACCTTGCTTGAATCAAAAGAGAATAAATCTTTATAAGTCCTTGTTATTTCTAAATTCAGAGTTTCCATAATAGCTTTTGGCATTAAGTTGTGAGAAGCTCCTGAATCTAACATTACATTATGTAGAATTTGATCATGAATAGTAAGACTTATATAAAAGGGAGGAACTGATCCATCTGAATGTTTAACATTAACATCTGGGCCAAAAATTAATTTAGGCTGATCATCATTTAGATTAATAGAATCTTCACCAATATTCATGTTCAAAGTTTCAGTAATTGTTGTTTTGTACAAATCATTCTTTACCAATTCAGTCAAAGGAATTGGTATCTTTAACTTTGCTATTTCAGTTTCAATATTAAATGCCGGTTGAGATTTAATAATCTGAATTAGCTCATCTTTTGTAATAGTAATCTGAGTGGGTTTTTCAGGTATTTCAGCAGATGTACTCTTTTCTTGAGTTGTCTTTTTATTTTCTGTTTGAGTTTCCTGACTCTTGCTGTCTTTAATTCTCTTTTCAGGGATAGATTCAGGGGCAGCAGGAGTCTTCACAGACTTTGAACTTTCAGTAGAAGGCTTATTGTTAACAATTTTGGGATTTGTTGATTTAGAATTAGCAGGATTCTTCTTAGGATCAGAAATTGTTGATTTAGTTGAAATAGGGGCTTTAGTAGTATTAGCCTTTTGAGCATTATTGGAGGATTGAGCCACTTCTTTAGTGATGTCAACAATTTTCGGACTTGGTCCTTTCTTGGGACTGGGAGGATTGGAATTTTGCTTATTTTACCTTGGGAAAATTTGCAAAATTTTGGTTTTTGGTGCTTCTACATTCTTTTTGGTTTGATTCTAAGAGTTGTTTTTTGTAGAAGGTTCAGTGTATTTTCTGTTTCTAAGGTTACACTGACTGTGAATTTCATTAATGGTGAAGTCATAACCTTGTTTAAAATCAAAAGATTCACTAGATTCTATTTTGAGTTGTTGAAGATAAAAAATTTCTTGATCCTCCTGTGTGAGGAAAATAATGTTTTCTTCATCTATCCCCATTACTATATTGATGTCATATTCATATTATTCATCATTGTGAGAACTCCCAGCATAGTTCTCTTGGAATGGGGGCCTAATGTTTTGATCTGGAGAAGGTTCTTTACCTTTTCTAGGATTTTTGTTTTCTTATGTAGTTGGGATTTCTGATTTGGGGTTGGTTATCCCATTATGGTTTTTTCTCAATGTTGTCTAATCTCTCAACTACTCTTTCTAAATTTTTTGAAAAAAACTTAAATTTACCATCTAAGTTTGAATTCTCTTCTTTGATTGTGACTCTCCTTTCATTCCTAAGTCTGGCTTTTCTAGCTAAAATATTAATTTATACACTAACAACATCTAATTGCATTTTCTCTAATGTTTCAACATCTCTTTCTATAAGTTGGTATGCCATATCTGGATCAAATCCATCGGGAAATTTCAGAAGCACAGAATATGGTGTAGGTTTAAGATCTGCAGAAATAGAATTATAGACACTGTTGTATCTAGTGCAGTAATCCTGAATAGACTCATTTGGAGCTCTTTTTAAAGAATCAAATTCAGATAAAATTTGCAAAGGGTTCTTTTTATTTCCCCATTTATTTAGAAATGCTCTATGGAATGCATCTAAATCAGCTATACTACCAGCAGCTAAATTCTTAAACCATTTCTTAACTTCCCTAGTTAGACTTTGAGCAAACAAACTTACTTGAACATCTGATTCATCATTCTGGTGACATGTTGTCTAGCAGTAATTTGTGACAATCCATTAAATAAAGGTATATTCTTTTGGTAATCTTGGGTCATATCATGAAGGTTTTGAGGCAAAAAAAGGGGTGCATATCTAGTAGCCATAGCTTGAAGCTTAGTTGAGCTAGGAGGTACACTAGAAATGACAGGAGATGTGATGGTGATAGTAACTAATGTACTGAAAAATGTAATTGAAAAACTTGGAAAAGATGTTGGTATATATATTGAACTGGCTGGAAAAAATGTAGTGCTTATAAAACTAGTGGATGCAATGGACTGAGTGAAGGATGGAAATACTACCCTAGGCAGCAAAGGAAACTCAAGAATAAATGGTTCTATGGATGAACTTGCAGTGGACTAAGGGTATGATGACAATATAATCCTAGGCTTCAAAGGAAACTCAGGACTAAAAGGTTTTGTGGGTGAACTGACAATGGAGTCTAAAAATGAAGTGACAACATACAGAGTTGAATCTGCTGCTAGAAAGTGTGTTGTGTGTAATTGAGAAACTGCAGGCTTAAAGTGAGATAAAAATTGAGCTAATTTAATAGCTTCATCAACATCTTTAATCCGTGTAACATTAACCCTTTCTATTGGACTTTGAGTTTCAGATTTGTCTGATTTTATTGATTCTGAAATAATTTTTTGTTTCTCATTCACAAAATAAGTAAAAGCAGGATCTATAACAACTTCCTTTAAATTAGTTTCAGATTTATTTCTAAATAATGAATTTTCAAACTTGAAATCAAAATCAATATCAGTTAAGCTCACTAATTCTTAGTGTAAGGAATTAGCTTTCCTTAAAGGCACTTTAGCTTCTAAATTAAAAATTTGTTTTTTATTTTTATTTTTTTCCAATCTATTCTGGGTTATCTACTATAACTGTAGGCTTAGGATCTAGGTTAGACCTGGTATAGTAGGTTTTCCTAGAAGCCAGAATGACTATTTATGAATACTCACAACCCTTAAAACTAATCTTAAAGTAAAAAGATATATTAAAGATCTTCCTTTAAGACTAATTTTAAAACTGGAGATTGGTTAGGTCCCTAGTATGGTTGCCAGTATGTTATCACCCTAGTAATTTCTAAAGATTGTGGGATTTTGGATTTTTTCAGTTTTAAGAAAACTAGGGGTAACCACAACCCTACTTTGGAAATCTAGGATCTAGCCTTCCTAAATTTTAGAGAGGGCTCTCTCTTTAGGATTTAACTTTGTTTTTGTTTGATATTTTAGGCTAGTTATTATAGTTCAATTGGTTTTGATTTTAAGATGTTTGGTGGGTAAATCACTTTGGATTA
Source organism: Pinus albicaulis (assembly GCA_034641835.2). Lineage (NCBI taxonomy): Eukaryota > Viridiplantae > Streptophyta > Pinopsida > Pinales > Pinaceae > Pinus > Pinus albicaulis. The sequence continues at coordinate 671,274,425 of CM076584.1, read as the reverse complement.
ACCTAGAGAGATATCTACTAGTCCATTGGGCTATGGAGTGAAATTCTAGCAAGCATAACTAGAAGGCAAGGCCAAGAGGATGCTAATGTATTCAGGGCAAGGTAGATAACCCTCAGAGTTTTGGATAAATTGTTTTAATGGGATGGCTTGTTTCAGGATAAAGGGTAATGAAGGATCCTTTGATCCGGAAAAAGAGGAAGGAGGCAGGGGTCAAATGGGACTAGGAGCAATTAAGAATTCCTAAATCCGGAAATCAGCAGAAAAAATTTAAATGATTAAGTAGTTAAGACAGGGAGTTCTAACACTAGTCCTGAAGTAATACTCCTACTTAATCATTAAGATTGAACACCATATATGAAATGAATGGAACTCATAAAGTAAACAATTACAAGATAGATGCACTTTACTCTTTGAATTATCACATGAATCCTAAATTATGAAGTCCAAATGGCTATTGTCCAGACTACTGCTATGAAATCAACACATAAGCCTCCAACATACTAGCAAAATTGTCTATAATAATCTCATCAATTTTATTCCACCCTAAACACTTCATAAACTAAATTATTTATACAAAATGTTTATTACAAAATATCCTAGAGAAATCTAGGAGAAACTCTGGGAAATAAAAATATCTTTACACATTAAGAGGGAAATTTGCTTAACAACTTAGCAAGTTGTCCTCTTATCTAGAAAAAATATTGATAACTTATCTAACAAAAACTGTTTGTTTGAGTAGCTGTTCATGCTTGCTGGCACTTTGCAAATATATTTTTCGAAGATGACTTCTTGGATACTCTTTCCACTTATACTCTTTAACCCTGTACTTCATCTCTGATACTCTTTCACGCTGTATATTTTCCATTTCACTGCTGTAAAAAAGGAAATTACAGCAGTCAAATCAGCTAGCTGCCATTTTTATTTCTAATACACTTTGAGTTTGGCCTTTCACCCTGATACTCTTTTAAAGTAATACTTTGACATCCAACTGTTGTAAAAAGAGATTTCTTAGCAGTAACAATTTAAAATCAAGTACTATGTTATTTGTTTTCTTCTCAAACTGATTTCTTCATTTGCAATGCCTTTCACCGTTTGCCTCTTTACTGCTATAATAAATCTGTGAAGGTCTACCATTTTTCAGCATCTGGAATCTTCATGCTTTTCAACTTTCTGTAATTTTTGTCTGCTTCAATGTACTTGTAAAAATTTGGCTTAATCACAAATAAGTGTTTGATTTCATTCTGAAGGAAGAATAAATCTTCAAGGTATTGAAGCACAACCTTCCCTATAGGAGATCCCTGTGGTAGCTGCTTACTAATCTGTTCTTTGGCATGATCTCTGATCTTCTTATCATATTATTTTTGGTTCATTAATTTGTCATTGAAAACATGTATGTCTAGAATGCCTTCCTTTCTGAGCATAGTATAATTTTCTAAAAAATTGGTAGTGGAAAAGTTCATAGCATCACATTTCTCTTTCAAATTACTCATCAACGTTTTCTTTGTCAATATCTTTTTGATTTGCAATATAGCTTCTTTCCTGTTCTGAATCTTTAATTCATCTAGCTCAGTCTTGTTCTTACTGTTTAAGAAGGTAATTAGCCTTTGTGCCTGTGCTGGTTTGTTTGCTAATTATTCTGTAGTATTTTGTATTTCATTTTGAGCTGCCAGGAGGAGGTCCCTTTGTTCATAAATTATTTGAATTAATGGCCATTGAAGATGAATAGCCTCAATGATGTTGGTCCATAAATGATTTCTTATGAAAGAAATCTTAGTGGTAAAACTCAAATCCTTTTGAATATTTTTTACCTGCCCTTCAAGTCTTTTTGCTTTTTGTTCATAATTATTTGCATTAATCAATGTTGTTTTATTAGATGCTTCCATAATCTAAACCTTTTTCTTCAAACTTTTTTTTTCAATGGTTTTCAAGGTCATTTCTTCCATTGCTTTAAAAATCTGCCCTGCTTCATTTGTATGCTACACCTGTGATGTTGAGGATTCTATTTGGGAAGTAGTAATTCATTGTACTAACACTGTAGTTGCCAGTGGCTCTTTGGGTGCTAATTTCTCTCCCAATGTAGAAGGAACAACAGTTGTAACAATAGGAATAACTGTGGGAATGGTGGAAGCTTCTGCTTCCTTCACAGTTTCCTTTTGTTTCATCAGTAAATCCAATTTTCTTTCCATGTCCTTGATTTGAGCAGTAAGCTTTATAATCAACTGCATCATTTCTTCTTTCTCTTTCTGCTCCTAAAGTATTTCTTTTGCTTGTGGATGTTCACTTTGAGGAAGTTTTAATTGTTTCCTCAAAGCAGTAATGTCATCATTCTTTTGCTTTATCAATGCTCAAGCAACCTATATATTTGATGGATCCAGCCCTATCTGAAGGACTAGATCTTCTGAGGATTTAATCCTTAGATATTTTGCATGTAAAGAAGCTTTGTCTAGCTTCATCTAATTTTGCATATTAAAAATAGTGTTTTGCATTTGTGTAGCACTCCTGGTTTTATCCACTACTTTTGAATAAAGAATTTCTGATGTATGTCTATGAAATTCTATTTGATCCAGCTCATGGATGCTCTCTGCATCAACTTCTAATTCTATCTTTTGATAATCTAAAATTGTCTTAGGATCTGCAATTTTTGGCTGAAGGAAGGACATGATCATTTTACTAGTAGAATAATCAAAATCTGTTAATAATATTTCCTTGTTACCTGGCTTTACTTTGAGAAATTGAGAGTAAATTTCTCTTTTTATCTCCTCATTTTTCTCCTTAATTTTCTTATATCTTTGTTTTGTATCAGAATCTTTTCTCTCTGCTATTTTGGAAGAAGAGGTAATTTCTAAATCAACCTGTTTTTCAATCATTTGCTTGCCCTTATTATCTGTTGCAACCTGTTCTTCTCTAATTCCTGTCAAAACTTCATCAACTATTACTGTGGCCTCTTGATTTACTTGTTGATCATCATTCATTCCCTGATCATTGGTATCATCTGTTTCCATGGTATTTTCCTTTTCAGCATTAGTAATTTTGGCTCTTTTGTTGTAAATTAATTTAAAATTATTCTCAGTAATAGTTTGATTTGAATAACCTTCATCATCCCTTAATCTTTTTTTTGAAACTTATGCCTGCTTGGTAACTATCATAGTCTGTGAATTGTCTGCTTTTTTTGCCATCTCTGTATTGGTAGTAGGTTCTACCAATGTGTTTTCCACCCATTCTATTTGATTGGAAAATTTCTCAATATTAGGCTTTGAATCATGTATAAATGGTTGAAGCTTGCATTTGACCCTTATAGCGCTAAGGATACCCCGGGGGTCATAATTCCACTGAAAAATTTCTTAGAATTGATATTCTGATAATTTTTTGGATATTTATTTCTCAGCCTCCCTACTGTTTACTATGAAAGGGCCAATCTGGTTCTTCAACTTAAACCGAGTCTTTTTCTTTGAAACCATGAATTTTATAGCATCTGCGTTTAAAAATTGCCTTAAGTATTCCAATGAAAAAACCATGATGGTTAAAAATTTAGGTAACTTATAAGGTGACAAATTGGTTCCAAATATTCTTATTTCTGTGTGTCCCTCATATAAGTACCAGTATCCTACTAATATTCTTTTCATTTCTTCACTCACTCTGGGCTGTTCTGACTTCTAAAGTAAATTCATGGCTGGTTTGATGAATAAGTCTGCAAAATATTTATAACTGAATTCATTTCCTTCCTTTCTGAGCAAGGAAGTCCAAAATATCACTTATAGAGGCCAGTCCTCTACATTTGTCTTTTTTAAAGAAATGGGAAAATTTTCAGCTTGAAAAAATAGAAACAAATGGAATAGATATGATGAATATCTAGAAACTCCTTCATTAGACACTGTTGTCAAATGATGATGGATGCTATCAGCAATGAATCTAGCAAAATCAAAGACCATGGCAGGAGGCTACCCAGGAGACAATTTAGATAGAAAACCAATGATGGATGCATCTATGAATTCATCATTAAAGTATCCTAGTATAAATGATAACATGGAAATCACCTGTCTAGAAGCTTCAGGGAACTTTGAAGTGGAATAAGGAGGATTGACCTTTGGGATGTCTACATATGCAGGGATGTAATTTTGAAAGACCATAAACCTCTTAGGAAAATCCGTCCCTAAATATAACTGGGTCAATGATTCAATAGACAATGGAACTACTCTAGGATCAAATTTCATTTGAAGCATCTCATTTATGGATTCTGCTATAATGGAAAACAAAATCTCGCTATCTCCATTGACAATGGATCTCTAATTAGGAACATAATGCTACTGACATACTCTGACAATGTCTTGAGCTGGATAGGTAATAGGAACTACATATTTGGGAAAGTTGGACTCCCAAATAGGTATGTCATCTTGATTTTTATACAAAAAATTACTGTGACACCAGTTATGAATCTCTAGTAGATTAAATTCCACTATTGGGTCTACAATCTTGTAATCTAAATCAGTTAAAGGAATGCTTTCTTCAGTGGAAATTTGAGGTTGAAGGGGATTAACAGTGACAACAGTATTGGCAGTGATTACTGGAGTAGGTTTATTTATTTTTGAGGATTCAGGCTTGGAAGGCTTGGCTGTCATAGCTTTAGTAGCTTTGGGACCCCCAGTTTTAGGTGTAGTTTGCTTCTTTGTCATTTTTGGGGTAACTAAAGCAAGATTATACTGTTTGCAGTACATAATTTATAGAAACAGAGAAAATTTAAGAAAATCTAAGACAATTTAAGAATCTGGGAATCTTAACAAGAGTTTAGGACAGAAAACACAGGTTTTCTGGATGGATAAGACTGAAAAAAGGGGATTTTTCAGCTTTCTGTGTGTTTTTAAACCTTTTTGAACCCTTTTTGAATTTAGAGATTTTCTTCTAAACTGAGTTTTACACAAATGGAAATTTCTGAGACAAATTTGCGAGGGTTTGCCCTCTTTTTTAAGGTTTTAGTCACACTAGAATTGGTAATTCAGTTCTTTGTATCTTAATTCATTTGACTGGTGTTTCAAATCATGAACTTTGTAGGTCAAATTCAGAAGAATACCTGATCTACAGGTGTTTTGATATCCAAAAAGGGTTTCTAGTGATATCTTTGGCTTTAAACTGGATTTTTGACGTAGAGGAAGGCTTTAATGTGCTCGGATATGAATACAATGGTTAAATCCACTTTTCGGGCAAGAAATTGGTCACACAGGGGCTTTAAGGTTCTTTATACAGTCATGCGGAGTCTTCTTACTAGTCAGAAATGTGAATAATGCATAAAATATGATTTATCAAAGTCTAACCTTTCAATATAAACCATCATATTAGAATTTATTACATGTCTATTCAAAGGCAGGAGGCAGATTTGTTTTCGAATGCGAAAACAACCAGTGGGTTTCACGTTGGATATAAGTGGTAAGTTGTTTCTAGACTTTTGAACATGATCGAATGATAACAGGGCATGTTGCATTGGGCGGTTTTGAAATACAACTCTTATCGCGTGAATTTGATCAAACATTGCACGATCTGTTTCAGAGTGCGAAACTGAACGCGCTTCGATGGATTGGTTTTAATCAAGCAAATGGTTAGGATATTTTTACAAGTTGCAGTGGAAAGCTTTGTGGGACTGGGCAATTCATATGAGGTGGCAAAGAATTATATTATAAAACCTTTGCATTGTTTTTATTATAACCAAATTTTTACAAATGGGAAGATTATATGGATGCGGGGGTAATGGTTCAATAGACGTATACCTATGTATAGTCCAAAACGAGTTTTATCGGGAAACTTATATATATAAAGTGAGTTTTTATATATGGTAAATGGTGCGTGGGGTGGGTTAATAAGAGTTAACCAGGGTATAACGTGAGGCTATTTAAAAAAGGTATGGGGGTTGTAAAGTTTAGCTTAGATTAAAATTTAGAAAAAACTCGGGGAATATTTTTTGATTTAAACATATATAAGACATGTTTAAAGTTTTTTGTATTTTATTTTTATTATATAGTAATAGACTAATGTAAATGTCTATTTACTATAGGGGAGCGGGATATTTGAATATGGTTAGTTTTAGACCAAAGGGGATATTTTTTGGGTTTTTAATTTAACATGTGGGTAATTAACTTTGGTCTAAAATCTTATAATAGTGGGTTTTAGGGGGATATTATAAATAAAGGAGTTACATTAATAGGATAAGGTCTTTTCTAGGGAATTAATAGAATAATTTAAAAATTAATATGATAGGGAAAATGGAATACTCAATAAATACATTTATATGACTAAGTAAAGTGAAACTTTAAAGCAAGTTTAACATTTTATGAATTCACCACTTTTACTTAGCATAGAGTGCTTTATGAGGGTTTATATGCTTTGTATAATGGAGGGAGTTAATCAAAGGGGAATTTGATTATTCATTAAGTAAAAAGGGAGTCCTTACTTATGAAATTGAATAATGATGAGTGCAGGAAGGGTAAAAGATGAAAATTAGGGATTAACATAGAAATTCAACACTTTTAACTTAACAGTCATTAAGCCTTGGGTCCAGTCCTAACAGAAGTCAGAGAAATGCTCTGAGCCTCTTTGAATGAAAGTCTAGAATGCAAAATAACTATAGGGGAAGGGAAATTAGAGATTTTTCCTAGTGAAAAGTATTTACATGATTCTCCCACTTCTTTCTACCTACCCAACTTTTAATCTAACATTTTTTCCTTCCATTTTGTAGGTGCATTTAAGCTAGCAACCTTGAACATTTTATTCTTTTGAAAGCAATAAAAACCATCTAAATCTACCATATATCATTTGAGGGCTCAGATTAAATTTATGAGCACCTCTTTATTCTCTACCTATCTACTAATTATTTAGGATTAAACTGTGTGACTAATTTTTATTCACTATTCTACAACATTAAAATTGAAACATGACAAGTCAGTATTAGGTTGTTCAACTCATCATGGATTATGGAATGTATTGACACTCTACCATAATCATCAGTCAAAAGTAGTGGCATTTGAATTTGCACACTTTCATGTTTTATTTTATTTTTCTTTTGGGGTATATTATTTTTTCTAAGTCCTTTGATCTTTCTTTTAGGACGTTTACCCTCTTTTTGATTTTCTATTTTATTTCATTTTTTACAAAATATGGGAAAACAACTTGCATAAAGCAAAGTATGTACATATTTACAAGACTATCATAAGTCAATTCCACACTTTCATGTTTTATTTTCTTTTTCTTTTGGGGTATATTATTTTTTCTAAGTCCTTTGATCTTTCTTTTAGGACTTTTACCCTCTTTTTGATTTTCTATTTTTTTTCCTTTTTTTTTTTAAATATGGGAAAACAACTTGCATAAAGCAAAGTATGTACATATTTACAAGACTATCATAAGTCAATTCCAAATTATGAATCCTATACTTATAGGACACTAACAGTCTCTAAAGTATTTATCAAACCTGTAAGGACAATCGATTGCTCATTGATTATCATCCAACAAGCCATTTTGGCTTCTCAACTAGACTATCAGTTGATGTTAGTCTGTTATTATCATCCAACAAGTCTCATGGGTTTCTCAACATTGCTATCATCAGAGCTTCTTTGTGATTATCAACCAATAAGGGTTATGGGGTTCTCAGTTATGCTATCATCATAACATCTCTATGATTCTCATCCAACAAGCCACATGGGTTTCTCAACTGTGTTATCACCAGAGCTTCTCTTCTCCTTGAATTATCTTAGTGCTCATATCCTTCTTTTCCCTCTTGACCAATAAGCTTCATCACGAGGCACCTCTCAGAGTCCCATTTTTTTTCCTGTTCCCTATGATAATTGAGTTAATCCTTAATCATGAATGAATAATCTTCCATTCTACTTATACACTTCGACAAGGTACCAATTCATATTTTTTAAGGATCCACATAGCCCATCCTTCTTGGGAAATGCAAGCCATATTTTCCTTTAGTTTCTTGTCCTTTATTACTTGCGTCTATGACTAAAAGACACATTAGCCTATCCTTTATTTTTTAGTTAATTTATTACACATTCAAATATTTTAAAACCACTCATCCTACCCATGACTGATATTTAAAGTAACTAACTGTTCAAGAAATACCCCTCATCAAGTAATGAAATTCATGTCCCTTTCTCTTAGCCATTTTAATTGATGGTTACATAATTACAAGGAATTATTTTCAATGATTACAAGGGGAATTAATTTTTAGGGGATGTCACAAAATCCACCCCCTTAGAGGAATATTGCACTTAGTGTTTTTATTCAAAAACATAAAGGAAACCATGCTTAACCCAAACATAAATTTCAATGATATTTATATAGACAACTCATTTACATTCAAATATAAAACAGATAGTTGTTTTCCCAACAACTGAATGGATGTATGCCCATTAGATTGACCATATTTTAGTGGCTCTTTTGCAGTCTTCTTGGTGATTTTTCATCACACTATGTTATCTTCAAGTTATTTTTATTACTCTTTTAAGTTAGCTTCATTCACCCAAACTAGTAAGTCTGGTTTCTTGCATCACATAATACAATTTATCATAATATTCATTGTAGAGGTAATTGCAATGATTTTAAAACATACCCTCATGAATTTATCCCTCCATGAGTCTAATCCATGCAATATGACTTAGAAACATGATCAATAATTATTTCACAAGGATAAGCCCCGATAATGATATGCCAATCATAATGGTATTTTACACTATATTGATACATCAACATGTTCACGAACTCATCACATATTTACTTATGTCATAAGGTCAAGGTTGAGATAACCTCTTATATCCATGCAAACCATGGATAATGTTGAGAACAAAAGTTCATCAAAGTATGCATTCCTTGTTCTTGTCGTTCACACACCAATGATTTTCTGTCTACATTTATTTCTCTTTATTCATTCCCCTGTAACTCTTAGGAGCATCATTTTAGAAGCAGTTTTAGGGAAGGGCTCTACAAGTCGCATGAATGCCAATTTTATGATTTTAGAGCCATTTTTTTGCATACTCTCTTTCTTTGTGGTTTTTCCTACTTTCCATTGTTGCTTCCCCACTTTGACCTTTTATTTTTGGTTGGACAACCTGTCATGGCTGATTCGACCCAAGATTTGTTCCTCTCGAGGTATATTTCCTCCTTCAAATCCTTGGTGGACTCAAGCCCTAAATTGTAGAGATATGAAACTTCACGTTTTGTCAAAAAAATGGATGAAGTCCCAAAGATTGAGATCAAGTCTCCCCAAGCCTAAATTTACACCCTACGGTTGGAAAATCGAGGTCTCATAGGGAATTTTATGGGTCTCAACCCTCCCATAGGTCTATCCACTCCTAGATCGAAAAGAAATGGAAACACTTCATCAAGGGGGAAGTAATGTATTCCTTTTGCGGTAAGGGTTCTTACACTTTTTACTTCGAAAATAAGCTTGAACAAGATTTGATCTTTCAAATTGGGGCATATTTCATGGGTTCTCAAGATATATACCTAGACTGCTAGACCTAGAACTTTAACCCAGATTGTGATGTCCCCAATGCTGTCCCAGTTTTGGTGGAATGTTCCCACTTTCCATATCATCGATAATGCTCTAGGAAAATACATCAGTTGTACTAAGAAAAAGGATGGGTTGTTTTCCTATGCTCGCATCTATGCGGAGGTGGATCTGGACAAATTTATACTAGTTGCGATTAACATGTGTATGGATAATTGGTCCCATATTTAGGAGGTATATTATGATCAAATCCCACTCAAATGAAATATATCCCATTAGAATGACCATTTTTCTATAGGTTTCCCTAAATTGCAATCAACCCAGGAATAAAAAGAAACTCAGAATGAGAAATGGCAACAGGAAAAGAAGAGAAGAGGTAACACTTGATAGTAGAACTAGGCCCCTCAAAATGACCCAAGCCCTTCATCTAATTAAAAACCTAACTCGAAAAGGTATGATAATCCTCCTAAAGGCCCTAGTTTGGGAGGGAGTTCAAGAGTAGATTAATACCACATCACTTCTCTCTTTGATGCTCCTCAAGATGGGGAAACCTAACTTGCTCCAAAGGACCCTCCACTCCCTCATATCTCAGATCCTTAGCAGCCTCAACTAAAAAATTAGTTGGAAATCCCATGTTATAAGAGCACAAGTAGTAGTGTTAAATAACTATAAGAAGGTGAAGAATATTTCCTCTCCTCCAAGTAGGTATTAACCCCTATCATTAATGTCGACTTCACTAATGAGAAATCCGATAAGGAACAAGAAAATAGATAATGAGGAAGGTTAGGAGATAATGAAATAAATCTAATAAGGAGATTGAAATTGAGCAGATAGAAAAATACAAAGAATTGGGATACTAGAACACCATTCCCCATTAGTTAGTAGATCATGGATGAAATTTGGGAAAAAAGTAGCAACAACTAGTCCCAAAAAAGGGAATTCTTCCTCCAAAAGTAAATAATGAAGATAATCTCCTGGAATTGTAGGGGTATGGGTTCACAAAAGAGAATGAAAGAAGTAAAGCCCTTGATCTGCAAAGAGAAACCTATGATCACCTTCCTCCAGGAGACCCATTAGAGGAAATTTCAGCCTAAAAGTGGCCTCCTAAGGAAAAATAATAAAATAATAGTAAAAATAATAAAATAAGAGTTATGAATTTTGGAGGGAAAAGAGGAAGTTACTTTTTTAACTTGTATTTTCAGCTTATCTCCTTATATGTTTACTCAAATTTCATGTTTAGACACTCATTAGATGAAGAATTAAAGTTGACATCCAACAAGTACCCATTATGCATAATTTTGAGAAGACCCACATTGATAAAATTTTCAAATACATTAAAAAACATGCTTCAACACGTTTTTTAATTTATCTGCAACTTTTATCAATGTGGGTCTTCTCAAAATTATGCATAATGGGTACCAGTTGGATGTGGAATTTAATTTTGCATCCAACGAGTGTCTACACTTGAAATTTGAGTAAACCTATAAGCACATAAGTAAAAAATACAATTAAAAAAATTAGTTTCACTTCTTTTCCCTCCAAAATATTTACATGTGACTCTTTTTAAATTTAAAGCATTTTGATTGATTTACATATTATGAAATGGAAATTATATGAAAATCTCATGGGCACTTTTAGGCTAAAATTTCCTCTAATGAAAATGGGAGAGTCATATCTCCCTAAACTGGATTAAAATTTGGAATGGTAGAAATATGAATGTAGTGTACTCTCGAGGTGCATCTAGTGGCCTTTGCATGATGTGGAAACCATAGAAGGTGCAACTCCTTAAATCAAATAAAACCACACATTGAGTCACCACCACCTTCAATATATTAAGTTTCAATTAGGTATGTAGTGTGATTAATCTATATATGCTTGTTCATTTTAGAGAAAATCAAGAATGATGGAAGTCTTTAAGGGATTTAGGAACTTCTGAATTCAGGAAAAACTATATCATCAGTGGTTATTTAAATACCATTATGAGTTAGAAGGAAAAGAGAGGGGGATCGATAGTTTAAGGCTCATTTCAGGAAGAAATTGAAGATCTTATTCTCTCCCTCACCCTTTTTTATGTGAAACCCCCTCATTTTCTTTTAGAACTGGAACAACAAGCACTAAAGCCTCAACCATATAGAATATTGCTTGGATCGTTTCCTTGATTTGAACATTTTTTTATCACTAAATCTTACCTTTTTCTCCTCCATCCTCCCGTGGAATGGCTCCAATTATTTCCCTATCTATCTCATCCTCCTGCCCCCTCAAGAAATTGTTCCAATTCCCTTTCAATTCTCCTCTCTTTGGTTCTCCTCTCCCAAATTTTCTGATTTGGTGGAAGAATATTGGTCTCAATGTGTGAAAAAAAGCCCTATTATCACATGTGAAACCAAAATAAAACATCTTAAATTCGACATCAAATCTTGGTTAAAGGAAGGCCAAAAAGGAAACATTATGTTATCCTTAATAACAATTAGGTTGTTCTAGGTGTGTCTTTTTGAGTTAGGTTAGGTTTTTAGGGTCAAATAAAGTCATGAAATCCTTTAAATTTCATGTTTTATATATAGTTTCAAAGGGTCTAAATGGTCATTGGTTATGTGATTAAGGTCTTGTCAAAGTAAAATTAAAAAAAATTGACTACATGGCTTAATAGAGTCATTTTATGACACTTGGAACATTTTTCCTAAGTCCACAACGTTTCTTGTGTAAAACAACATGTTTTTGCTATGGAATCACCTAACAGTTTCATAGCAAATCTTCCATCCCACTAACTCAAATCGCTATGACCTCTGGTTTTTTTGCTAACGGTGGAGCGATCATATCCTGTCATCATTTCAGTGGTCAAAAATACTTTTTTCATCATGGTACATAATAGTTATGAGTCATCATTTGTCATATTACATGTGTGGTAATCATTACACCCTACATCATTGTGTTTTCACTCCTACCTTTCTTTCCTAATTTAGCCTTACCTAATTCGAACATCAACACTTACCTTTTATCCTTGTAGGTTGTTTGATCTCTCTACCAACATTTTTCACTATTTTTTCTTCTCTAGTTACTGTCGTAGGTTAGCTCTTACCTCTGTCAAGAAAACTACTTGCTCTCTTAGATATTCTTCCAGGTGTCAAAGATTGAAGTTGTTTAATGATGTATTGAAGGGAATGGTTTCACATAAAAAACCCAAAAAAAGTGGCTCTATAGGTAGATATGAGACCATGGACATGAAGCCCGTTCTGGAAGACCCAAGCTTTGCACATGCTTTGAAAAATGCTGGTTGTTTGATATTTTTCCAAAACCTGCATGGACACCATGCACAGGTGTCCAAGGATTTTCTATCAAATTCGTTGGCACAACTTCAAAGGTGGGAATCTTAAGTTTCACTATTTCTCCTGAGACCATTGCACAAGCAACTGAAATTCCAGGGTCTGGAGAAGAATGGTTCAAGGAAAAAAAATTCAAGCTTCAGAACTGTGATGAATTTATGAAGCAGGAGCATATAGGAGTTGACATGACCTCAAGCATACCCAGGAGTTGCATCAAAGATAAATATTCAAAGCTTCTTATAGTAATCCAAAAATATTTTACTTGTGAAGGTAGATTTCACATGATCTACCAATATCATTTCAGGCTCTTACTTCATTTCACAGGTAAAAAAATTCTTCGTATTTCATTATTTTGTTCAGAAGTTTAGGCAAGATTGCTGACAAGGTACAAGCAAAAACTTGAGAGCATTGATACATCCATTTTTCATCATGGCTTAATCAAATTGTTAGTTATCGAAGAGTTGAAGAAATTGAACAGGGATCGGGCTACTTTTTTGTTTTTGAGTGGCTATGATGTAGATGTTATTACTCCAAGAAAAACACCCAAGTCAAAGACAAACAATCCCAAGAAGGAAAAAGAACCAATAGCTAAAGCAGAGGTTGAACTTGAGGTAGAGGTGCAACCTATAGTAGAGCTAATGGAGGTAGATATTGATCAGACATTGTGGGAGATAGTGGCACCTCAGCAAACCCCTACCAACAGCAAGCTCAAAATTGATACAAGATTTCATATAAGAATCACCAGGAGTCAAACAAAGGGGAAAGAAAAACTTGAAGACATCTTGCAAGAAATTTATATTTAAGAAACCTTGGTTGTAAATAATCTAGAGGTTAAAGGAACAAAAATGGAGAAGAAGGGTGTTATAGTAAAGAAGCTTGTTTTTTTCTGGTGAAGATTTAGGATTTGTCTTCAAACCTAGGAAACCATGCACTAGTTCAAAACTATCTAAGGGAGGAAATTATGATAGATTGCATAAAGAAACAAAAAGGAAGAAGCAGCCAATAAGGAAAGAAATCACAAAGTTGTCCCCAACTGAAGAAAAAGTCATCAAGACAAAGAAAGGAAAATAAATTTCCAAGAAAATTTCGAAATGGAGCTTCTAAGAGAAAAACTTAAAGAAGCCAGAGAATAAGTTTTAGAAGATAAGATAGAGTTGGAGGATTTTAAACAAGAAAGGAAGGAGCTCATAGATTTCAAAAAGGAAGTCAACAAACAAATTGATTTTTATGATGAAGTGGTAGAAAGGTCAAGGAATATGGTGAGAAGAACATTATTGTACATGATAATGAAGCATACCTTGAGGAGAAACATGTGTTTGTAGTGAGAGAGGAGGAATTTACAATCCCAAGTAAAAGAGTTAGAAATCCAAATGGAAATGGTGCAAACAGAATTGAAGAAAAATGGTTTGAAAATGATTGTTGTGAATGACCCTACTTCTCCTTGAAAGAGGGTAAGAAACATTTTTGGCCAATTTTTCCTTAGGATACTCCATCTAATCAATTAACATAGCTTTGGACAGGTTTTTCGAGGTAAAGGGTGAAAATTTTCAAATTATAGAAAAGTTGAGCAAGTTCATAGCGTACTCCAGGCTTAAAGTCGAGTTTTTGCTACGAACTAGTTGAAGATTATTTTGAGGTGAAATTTCAAAAATATTTCATAACAAGGGTGGGTAATAGCATGTATTTACCTCATTTTTCCTAAAGAAGACCCTTCAATAAGAAGCAAAGTCAAAAAGGGTGTAGAAAGTGCTAAATGGAAAATGCTACAAAAACTTCGCTATGAACTTACATTAAAATGCTCTTTTTTTATAGCGAGGTGAAATTTTGATACTTTTGTAGCAATTAATGTTTCTTGGGCGCAGATGAGTCATCAGAAGAGGTTGAAGTGTATCAATGAAGTCACCTATTGATAAAGGTCACTCAAAAATAAGGTGACATGGCTTCTAGCTCACCATTTGTGCCAAATCATGAACACACAACACATCCTAAAATTTCGAGCACCAGAGCCTAGATTCTAGTATGGTAGTTTATCACTTGATCATGGTAAATGCCACCTCAAGAAAATATATTTGATTCGATAAGCATCATCATGTATGGGTTCTTTAAAAGTTTTTAATGAATTTAATGGTGTTAGAGTCATTTTAGGTTACAAACTCTTTCTAAACAAAATTATCTCTATTTTCTTTCCATGTAATCAATTTCTTTTTGGATTAGATCTCTTCAGTAGTTTCGAGGGTCTAGTTTAGGTGGCAAACTTCATGTAAAAGGAGTTTCACTCTATAAATAGGGAGATTTCAGAGTTAGAGAGGGTTGATCGATGTTATGACTTATGCTACTAGTGTAATATTTTCTCTATTTAGTTAATATATAGTTGTAGGAAACATTTTTTCTAACTTGGGATTCTTTATGGACTCTTATGTGTTTGTCTCATTTACCTTTTCAATGTAAATTCATATTACTTCATGATTAATCACTTGGAATTCATAGATAATTATTCTCTAGCTTCCTTTATGCATCTTGTTTTCTGTCAAAGTTATTTTTGTAAGCGTTCACATGCCTTAGCTTCCATGAATGATGTTTTTATGTAATTGAGCTTCATACTCACTCCATGCCCAATGGTAGCCATCACACATCCTTCACTTGCAAAAACCAATCCAAAATACATATGAGAGTTAGCCATATTATTTTTTAAGATTCATTAGTGAATATCATACATTTTCTTGATAGAGCCCTCTCGGGTTGGAAGGGCTAACTTCCAACCCAAAGTGGTTTGGAACGGTTACACTGGATTGACTGTTGAGTAGCCCAAACATTATTAGTTTGGTGATAACATTTTGGTCCATCTTCCGAGAGCCTGAAGCTACATTTTCCATAATATTTGTGCTCAATCAGAACTACTGAACTATTGAAGGTAGCAAGAGGTTAGAAATATTTGAGGCTACATTCTACCTTGGTGACTCCACTGCGATTCTAAGCTTAAATGTGGCTTCTAAGAAGACTCATACAAGGAGAAATCCAGATCCTACCCCACCTAAGATAGTTGATAATATAGAAAGAATTATCAGAGGTATTGGAAGCTCATCAAAATCATGTAATCCATATCATTCAAAAGTTTCACCTTTTCCCTCTCAGGTTGTTCACAGTTTTGAAGGTAAAATTTTCATTGAAGAGATAGAATAAGTTATTTTGAGATCTAAATTTGAGAATGAATTGAATGAAGTTATATTATATATACAAATACTAGGAATTGATACATCATCTCTTGTGTCAAAAGAAGAAAAAGTGAGGTTTTTGGAAACAGTCACATCAGAATTGTCACTGGAACAAGAGTCATTTGAAAAATTAAAAGAACTGGATCCTTTTGATTTCTTGTTAAGAAGGAGCTCTCAGGTGTCCCTTTCCCCAAGTGGAGTTATATTTTCTCTAAACTCCAAATTTTGCACCTCAATATCTCCTAGAATCTCATCCTCAATCACTGTTTTTTCCCCTAGTCAAAATATAATTCCATCCACTTCTTTTTCAAGTAGTAAAATCCCTCTCATTATGGATGGAGTTCCTCCTCCTATAGTTATAGCTAGGTATTCTCCTATTGTCCTACCTACCATACTTCATGACCTTCGAGAGGGGTATTCCACTAGAATTAAAACTTTTGGGAGTGAAGAAGATATTACTGTTGAGCAGCATGTTGACTAGTTTAATGATTTAATTGACCGAGAAGAGGTGGATGATGATGATGTGAAAATGAGGTTCTTTTCTTATATTTTAAAAGGTGAGGTGAGAAAATGGTTTAAGGCTTTAGCCCCAGGTAGTTTACATAATTGGGACCAATTAGAAGACAACTTTTTGACAAAGTGGGGGAGTAAAGTGAACCATGTTCAATCCTTGACTGAGTATAATAGTTTGAAAAAAGCCACAAATGAATCAGTTCAAGATTTATCTGAAATATTCAATAAGGTTTACAATTCTATACTTACTCACATTAAACCTCCTCCAGGAGCTGCTCAATTACATTATGCTGGAGCTTTTGACTATGATTTTTCCAATTTATTAAGAGAGAGAGAATTTTCTTCCTTGGTTGATATGAAAAATGTTGTTGTCAAGGTTAAGGTAAATATGGCTATAGCGAAGAGGTCTAAAATGGGAAAAGCTAGATTAAAATAAGAAGATAAACCTTCCTCATCTTTGGACGTAAAATTTGATACCATGATGAAGACTATGGAGAGGCTTATGTATAGGCTTTCTCTTGGTACTAATCCTATACCTACTGCACAACAAGAAACATGAATTAGGAACCCTCAGTTTAGGAGGCCTCAAAAGTAGCAGAGACCAACATACAACAAAAATCAACTTGATCAATAGGTTAGACCTCCTTTTCAACAAAATCTAGTGGATGAGGAAGAAACAAAACATGAACTTCAAGAAGACATCATTCACTATTTGGATGAGGATGTGTCTGAAATGTTCTTAACCAAAGAAGAACGTGATGAATCTAGTCATGACATGGGGGAAGATGAAAAGCAATATGATTACTTAAAATGCTACCAGCATGCCATCTTTGAGATGCAAAAGAAATATAACTTGCGAAATAGAAATGTTCCTATTACAGCCAATAAAAGTCAACAAAAGAAATATGCTCCAAAACCAGTTGAACAGAAGAAACATACACCACCCCATGGAAAAGAGATTGAAAAAATATCACCTGCTTTCAATCTAGAAAATGATATTTATAACATCAAAGTTTTTGTGCCTTTTGGTGAGATAATTAAGGTCACTGAGTATAGGAGCCAAATTTTCAAGATGCTAAACACCTAGCCTGGCCATTCTGACATTTTAAATCTACAAGAAGACCATCCTACTATTTTCCTAGGACCAAGAGTGGAAGATGAGAAAAATGAAGAAGTACCACCTTTCTATGTGAGTCTAAACATCCATGACATGAACTTGGCTTGGTCGAAAATTAAATAATAAGAAATGCATAATTACATATATAATATATGCATTGTTTGTTAAAGTGTAATGACGACATAAATTCATAATTACATATATAATAATATTGATTTAGGTCACTATAGAGAGATAAAAACTCAAAGCATACATGACATATCTCGAGTAATAACTGGAATCATGGACAATGAAAAGTCTTGAGTGATTTCTCGATTGACAACTTAATGCCTAAGGTGATCATGGAGAGTGGGTTTAGACATCACCAGAACTTACAAAGACTTGTTTTCCTTTGATTCCAAACGAGTTCAGTTCAATGGTCTCATTAAATATGTGGTTGCTGTTTTAGCTCAAGTTACGTCTAATACTATATTAATGGATATAGTTGTAGTTGAAATTCCTCCAAAATTTGGCATGCTTCTATCTAGATCTTGGGCTGCTAAAATTAAAGGAACTATGCAGATGGACATGATTTATGCCATTATTCCAGTCTTTGGTGAGAAAAGGAGGTTGTAAAGAGAATATAGGATGGCCTATATGGTTAGTAGCAAATATAAACCACAAATATTTCCAATTTATGTAGTAGAGACTGAATTGGGATCTTCCATTTTGTTCAATGAGGTCACTAATGAGGCAGAAAATCAAAAAATTGAAAAAATCATCAAGCATAAAATCAAAAAATTAAGGAGGAACATGAAGAAGGTTGGCAGAATTGCACTTTGATGGCATTTTTGGAAGAGAAGGAGTTGGTGTAGGTATGTAGATTTCTAGCCCTGGTAATGAGAGTAAGTTTTATTCTGACAAATTGAACTTTGACTATACAAACAACATGGCTAAATATGAGGCTTTGTTTTTGGGTCTAAAAGCTTTGAAATTTTTAGGCACAAAGAAAATATCAATTTGTGGTGATCCTGAATTAGTGATCAAGCAAGGAGGATGGTCTTATAAAACTAAGGATGTCAGAATGAGAGCTTATCGAAATTTTATCCTTGATTTTATTGAAAATTCAAAGAACATAGTTTCACTATCAAAGCTAGAAACCAGAATTATATAGTTGATTCTTTAGCTATTTCTGCCAGCTTGTTTATCATTCCTACTCATTCTAGTAAGAGATATGAATTTGAGGTTATGAATAGACTAGATATCCCTGATAATATTATCAATTGGAAAGTGTTTGATAGTGATCTGCAGGTCAAAAAATTTCATTATCTGAAAGAATAATTTCAAAGCATTCAAGTAGATCAACATAACATGTTTTCTAAAACTAAATCTAATCTGGAGATCCTCCAACTGAAGAATAATTGCATTCCTAAAGGCTTAATACCCCTTGAGAAGTTATTTGATCAGAACAATGTGTTTAAGTATCCAAAGATGAAAGTTGATGATGAAGAGGTTGAAAGTTGTAACCTTGGTGCCACATAAATTCCCAAGATGATCAAGTTGTCCAAATTTCCTTCTTCAGTGGTGAGGCAAAGGTATGTTGATACGATGAAAAGGTACATTGATGTTTTTTCATGGAGGTATGTAGAATTAGAGAGGTATGATCCCAAAATTATTCAACACACCATACCAATCAAAGAAAATGTGAAGCCTTTTAAACATAAATTGAGGAGAATCAATCATGTAATGTTCCCAATTAGCCATTGCTACTTGGAACATTATAATTGCTCCATTTTTGAAATAAGAAGTAGGAAACACAATAAAATCTATCCCAGTGTGAAAATGGATTGAGGTAGGAGGATAAAAGAAATCCTCTTGAGTGTGAAGAGGAGCAAAATCAAGGAGCTAGCTATAGGTGACCAAGTCAATAGTGCTGTCACAAGGGAGGGAAAGCCACTAGGGCAGCGCAGTTTTGAAGGAGGAAAATTCTCAAGGAAGCTACATCACCAATGAGTGGGGCCTAGGATGGAGAAGCTCACTTAGGATAAAAAGAAAGGAATAGCAGCAAAAGGATTCATTCATTCATACTTCTTGTTTCAGTCTTATGACTGATTCCAAGCTTCAACTGTTTAGCCGGAGTTGCAACACTGTTTAGTGCAAGAGTTCTCATGCGGGAATTCTAGTTTCATCATTGCTATAGTTGATTTGGAGAGTTAAGGAGGAGGTATTGAGTTCAATTCTCATCAAATATCTTGAGGAAAGCCATCCTCTAACCTTGACAGTGCAGTCACTTCCAGTGAGTGCGTTATTTCTACAGTAGCTGCAGTAGCTGGGGTTGTATCTATCCATTTGTGCTTATTTCAGAAGAGGAGGAGGTGATTTCCACTCCAGGAGTTCTATTCATGGAGACCTTGAGCCAATTCTTGTATTGTGTGTCCCTTTTTGAGCATATCAGATATTTCTCAATACAGAGTTGCTAGGTACAACATTATTTTTTGCAGTGTTGTATACTGTGTTGCTATTTTGCCGGAAACCCTTGTTGGGAGGTCCTAATGTGTTTGTAAAAGAGGTAAATCCTCTAATTTATGATATTATAATGAATGAAAGCTCTAGATATATGTTATTACATCTATTTTTGTATTTTTCATAATAAGAATAACATTGTTGCTACCTCTGGCATTTCTATTTTATGATGTACTGGGGTTGTGATGCTTTTTAGCATATTTGAGTTGGGGAGATCTATTTAATGTAGCTAGAGTTATTTTTTTTCTGATTCCATTATATATTTAAGCTAAATACAACATATTTTAGAGGATCCAAGCGCTGGACTGCATTATTCTTGCACTGGTTTTCTCATACAGCGTCCACATTGGAGATATTGCTGAAATTCCTGAAAAGGAATATTATAGTGGTATCGGAGCTCTGATCTTGGCTCAGATTATGGGGGGAGATTTATATTCAACATGGATAAGGAATAAATCTCAAGTCTCATACTTCAAACCTTGCAAAACATTGCAAGGGATCTCAAGGAGATGAGGCAGGAAGAACACTCTTTAGGGTTTTGCCATAAGGCAAGCACCAATACTGCAAATGGAATGGGAAATTAAACTACATAAAAATGCTCCACCATGCCTTCATTTTTAACTGAAGGAGATAAGGAGTTTTCTGTAGGGGAATATTTTGAAGAATATGAGTTCCAGTCTCAAAGGTTCAAGGAGCACCTGAGCTTTCAGGAGTTTTTCCGGATCAAGGATGGAAGGAGGAATGATCCTCATCAAAGGGAGGATAACTTGATGCAGGGATCAGCCCTAAAACATAGTATGGTAGGGTTATTCTTGCCCACATTTTATGGGCCACCTAATTACACATCAAAAGCATGGGTAGAGAAGCTGGACACATACTTCCAACTCCACAAGGTTTCTGAGATAGAAGCTATCAAGATATCTGCATTGCACCTCGAAGGGAAGCTCAAGATTGGTGGTTTCATGGACTGACCACACTTGGCCATCATCATATCACTTCATACTCATATTTCACCAAGAAGCTAGTGGAGAGGTTTGATCCAAGGGATCCGGAAGCCCACTTTGCCAAGATAACCAAGCTCAAGCAGGAGGGTGATCTTAAGGATTATATTGCTGAGTATCTACATCTTTCAGTTATGGTATCCAACCTCACTATGAGCAGAAAGGTATGCATGTTTTTGAATGGGATGGCTGAACCATTACAAGGGTTGGTCAAGTCTACCAAACCAACTACACTCCTTGAAGCTGTGGAGAAAGCTAGATATCTACAACACATCTTGCCTAGGGCAAGAACCTTTTTATA
Organism: Pinus albicaulis; assembly: GCA_034641835.2. Classification (NCBI taxonomy): domain Eukaryota; kingdom Viridiplantae; phylum Streptophyta; class Pinopsida; order Pinales; family Pinaceae; genus Pinus; species Pinus albicaulis. Next base: position 671,252,966 of record CM076584.1, on the reverse strand, counting down.
TCAAAAGACCCACTCAAGGCCAAGGGAGACAATCCCTATTCAGGAATTGGAGGAAAAATTTGTTATAGGGGAAGCACATCATATCAATACCTTCTCCAAGAAGGATGCCAACACTGTACAACCCATAGGAGACTTTGCTCCAAGAGGAGGAGCTATTGCAGCATTAAGAGGGGTCCCAAAGTACCTAACCTTGAGGGTGAGAGGAACCATCATGGGGCAAAGAGTTTTTTTATTGATAGATAGTGGAGACACTCATAATTTTATTGATACACAGTTGATACACAAGAGAGGAATTCCCATTGAGGAGTTTGAGGGATTTTCAGTTTTGGTCCCAGGAGCCATGACTCTACAATTTGCCAAGTATGTTCCAGTGCTGACCATTACTATGGATACCTATACCTTGACAGACCACTTCTTTGTGGTAGATATTCCAGACACCAATGTCATATTGGGAGTCTAGTGGTTAGTCACTCTTGGGAGAGTTACCACTAACTAGAGAACTTTGGAGATGGAATGGACTGGAGGGGAGGATGGCCAGCAACAAAATATCAAGGGTATGAAAACATATCCCCCTTAGGTTGTTTCAACACATAAGATGGAGGCAGATCTGAGTAGAAGAGATGTTACATGGGTAGTGGAGCTGCATATATCCGAGGTGAAGGGCAAGGATTCACCGATGCATCCAAATGTTCAATCTCTTTTGGACCGGTATTCTACATTATTTGGGGATATCCCACTAGGGAGACCTCCTGACCGAGGGTTTGAACACACCATTGAGTTGGAACAAGGGGTTCACGCAGTGATCACCACTCCTTATAGACATCCCAAGGCCTATAGGGATGAGATTGAAAGAGCTATCCAAGAGCTATTAGCACTAGGGCACATCCGGCCTAGTACTAGTCCTTTTGCTTCCTCGGTGGTTTTGGTAAAGAAGAAATATGGCACATTGAGGATGTGCATTGATTATAGGGCCTTGAACAAGAATATTTTAAAGAACAGGTACCCTATACCCAAGATCAATGAACTGATGGTTGAGCTAAGGGGATCCAAATATTTCTCCAAGATTGATTTGAGGTCCGGGTACCATCAAATCAAGGTGAGGGAGCAGGATATCCACAAGACAATGTTCAGGTGTCACTATGGGCATTTTGAGTTTTTGGTAATGCCCTTTGGATTGAATAATGCTCCAAAAACTTTCCAATCCTGTATGAACCATATCTTCTAGGGTCATTTGAGAAAGTTTGTATTGGTATTCTTTGATGATATTCTGATCTACAGCCGCATTTGGGAGGAGCACTTGCAGCATATTGAGATGGTCTTACATATCCTCAAGGAGCAGTAATTATATGCCAAGCTCTCCAAATGTAAATTTTTCCTCACAAAGATGTTGTATCTGGGGCATATCATAGGAGTGGATGGAGTGAGGGTACATGAGGAGAAGATTCAGGCTATCAGAGATTGGCCTGAACCTAGGAATGTTATAGAACTCAAAGGGTTTGTGGGCATATGTAATTATTACCGGAAGTTTGTGAAAGGATTTTCACAATTAGCAAAACCACTTACAGACTTCACAAAGAAGGGGGCTTTCCATTTGACACCTACATCACAGAGAGATTTTGATAAGCTCAAAAAGGTAATGAGTAGTTGTCTTGTTTTGGTTTTACCTGACTTCTCTCAACCTTTTGTGCTAGAATGTGATGCATCAGGTGAAGGTATTGGGGTAGTCTTGATGCAAGGAGGGCATCCTATAGCCTTTGAAAGCAGGAATTTTCTCCCTCATGAGAGGCTATACCCCATCTATGATAAAGAAATTTTGGCTATCATGCATGCATTAGCCAAATTCCGGCAATATTTGGTGGGGAATAAGTTCAAGGTGAATACTGATCACAATAGCCTTATATTCTTTATTGAATAGAGGCAACTTCAGGAGAGACAACAGAAGTGGGTGAGAAAAATCCAAGCTTATGACTTTGACATAGAATTTGTCAAGGGGAAGAGAAATATAGTAGCTGATGCACTTTCCAGGAGGCCTACAGCGCTGTCCTTGAGGGGCATGGATGCAGATTGGAAGGCTCAACTCTTAGTTGAGTACTCCAAAGATGACTTTTCATGTGGGATACTTGACAGGGTGGTATCAGATGAGAGGTTTAGAGTAATGGATGAGGTTAACTATTACAAGGATCAAATCTACTTGGTTAGGGATTATAAGCTCAAGGAGAATATGTTATTGGCCTCACATGATTCACCACTTGCTGGGAATCAATGTTTCACAAAAACTTACAGATCTATCAAGGAGAGATTCTCATGGAAGGGTCTCAAGGAGGATGTGCTCCGGCATGTCAATTAATGCACCACTTTCCAAAAGAATAAGGGACAACACACTTATCCTGCTAGGTTGTTGCAGCCACTACCTATTTCAGATGGGAAGTGGGAAAGTATCTTTATGGACTTCATCACCGGCTTACTGACAGTGCAGGGTAAGGACTGTATCTTTGTTGTTGTTGATAGACTAAAAAATTATTCTCATTTCTTTGCCATTTATGAACATTATACTACTTCACAGGTAGCTGAGCTCTTCTTGAGGGATGTATTTAGACTCCATGGTCTCCCTAGGACCACAGTGAGTGATCGGGATAGCCACTTCATGGGTGGCTTTTGGCAGGAACTTTTCTGATTAGTGGGGACTAATTTGACCCCCAGCACCAACTATCACCCCCAAACTGATGGGCAGACTGAGATAGTGAACAAGTGGCTAGAAGGCTACTTGAGGAACTATGTGGCAAGGTAGTAGAAATCTTGGTTGCGTTGGCTTCACTTGGGGGAGTATTATTACAACACTACTCACCACATATCTATTGGCATGACTCCATTCTAGGCCTTGTATGGATATGAGGAACTTTCATTTGCTGATGTTATGTTTGGGGCAAGTAAAGCTCTACGGGTAAGGGACTGGATTCAAGAGAACCAGGACATACTCAAGGCACTCAAATATAACATTGCTACTGCTCAGAACCAGCAGAAGATGTATGCAGACCGTGGTCAGATAGAGAGATAGTTTGAGGTGGGAGATCTTTCCTATCTATGCCTTCAGCCTTACAAACAGTCCACACTCAAGGTAAAGGGAGCTGAAAATCTCAAACCATGTTTCTATGGGCCATACAAGGTGAATAAATGTATCAGTAAGGTAGCATATGAGATGGAGCTTCCTAATGGAAGCAAGATCCACAATATCTTCCATGTATCTTGCCTCAAGAAGGCCATTGGGAGGACTGTAGTTGCCAACATGAAACTTCCTCTTATTGATGATGAGGGCGACTTGATTTTGCAGCCAAAAGTAATCTTAGACACAAGGGAGAGGCAATTGAGAAACATAGTCATCAAATAATATCTGATTCGATGGAGGAATCTACCAGATGAGGATGCCACTTGGGAGGTAGAGAAGATTTGCATCATCCTTATTTACTGTTGCTTGTGGGCAAGCAACTTTTGAGCAGGGAGGACTGTAATGTTCCAAATTATCCGTTGCTACTTGGAACATTATAATTGCTCCATTTTTGAAATAAGAAGTAGGAAACACAATAAAATATATCCCATTTTCAAAATGGATTGAGGTAGGATAATAAAATAAATCCTCTTGAGTGTGAAGAGGAGAAAAAGCAAGGAGCTAGCTATAGTTGACCAAGTCAACAACATTGTCACAAGGGAGGGAAAGCCACTAGGGCAGCGGATTTTTGAAGGAGGGAAATTCTCAAGGAAGCTACATCACCAATGAGTGGGGCCCACGATGGAGAAGCTCACTTAGGATAAAATGGAAGGAATAGCAGCAAAAGGATTCATTCATTCATACTTCCTGTTTCAGTCTTATGACTGATTGCAAGATTCAACTGTTTAGCTAGAGTTGCAGCACTGTTTAGTGCAAGAGTTCTCATGTGCGAATTCTAGTTTCATCATTGTTATAGCTGATTGGGAGAGCTAAGGAGGAGGTCTTGAGTTCAATTCTCATCAACAATCTTGAGGAAATCCATCCTCTGACCTTGATAGTGCAATCACTTCCAGTGAGTGCATTATTTGTGCAATAGCTGGGGTTGTATCTATCCATTTGTGCTTATTTCAGAAGAGGAGGAGGTGATTTCCACTCCAGGAGTTCTATTGAGGAAGGCCTTGAGCCAATTATTGTATTGTGTGTCCCTTTTTGAGCATATCATATATTTCTCAATATAGAGTTGCTGGGTACAACATTATTTTCTGCAGTGCTGTATCTTGTGTTGCTATTTTGTTGGAAACCCTTGTCGGGAGGTCCTAATGTGTTTGTAAAAGAGGCCAATCCTCTCATTTATGATCTTATAATGAATGAAAGCTCTAGATATATGTTATTCCATCCATTTCTGTATTTTTCATAATAAAATAATGTTGTTGCTGCCTCTGGCATTTCTATTTTATGATGTATTGGGGTTGTGATGCTTTTTAGCATATTTGAGTTGGGGAGATCTATTTAATGTAGCTAGAGTTATTTGTTTATTTTTTTCTAATGCCATTCTATATTTAAGCTACATACAACATATTTTAGAGGATCCAAGCCTTGGAATGCATTATTCTTGCACTGGTTTTCTCATACAACGTCCTCATTGGAGATATTGCTGAAATTCTTGAAAATGAATATTACATATCATATGTTCATGCCACCGATTGAAAAATAAATTAAGACGCTATTTGATGAAAAAATCATTTTTCCATTGATATTTTCTAAGTGGCTTGCTAATTTGGTATCTGTGAGGAAGAAGAATGGCGAGATTAGGATATGCATTGATTTCAGAAATTTGAATAAGGCATCTCTTAAAGAAAATTATCCTCTTCCAAAGATGGATGAAATTTTGCAAAACATTGTTGGATCCCAAAGGATGTCTATGCTGGATGGTTTCTCAAGTTATAATCAGATATAAGTGCATCCAGATGACCAAGAGAAAACTACCTTCACTACGACACGGGGGAAATTTATGTATGCCAAAATGCCTTTTGGTATCATGAACGCAAGGGTGAATTTCCAAAGGGCAATGGACATTGAATTTGCTGAAGAAAAGGGCAGATCAATGGTGGTTTATTTGGATGATATCATTGTTTTTTCAAATATGGAAGAAAAGAATCTCAAGAACTTGGAGAAAAATCTACAAAAATGTAGAAAATTTTGGCATTTCCCTTAATCCTAATAAGAGATTTTTTTCTTTGACTACTGGAAAGTTATTGGGAAAAATTATATGAAAGGAAGGAATAAGGATTGATCAAATTAGGGTTGATTCCATACAAAATATATATTTTCAAGAAACAAAAAATAGATTCAATTGTTTCTAGGTAAGGTCAATTTCGTTAGGAGATTCATTCCTAATTTTGTAGAAATTTTCAATCTTATTACTAAGATGATTAGAAAGGATTCTGCTATTAAATGGAAATAAAAAGTAAAAAAATATTTTTGAAGAGATCAAGAAGGCCCTTACTCAAGCCCTATTGGTCATCAGTCCTTATTTTTCTAAGGATTTTCTGGTTTTTACTTTCGCTTCTGAACATACAATTGCTGGAGTGTTATTGCAGAAGAGGCAACAAGGTAATGAGAAACCCATTTATTTCTTCAGTAGAACACTTGAAAAATCTGAACTAAAGTACAATATTATGGAGAAACAATCATATGCTTTAGTGAAGGCGCTTAAATATTTCAAAATTTATATTATACATTCTCACATTGTGGCTTTTGTGCCTAATGCTATGGTGAAAGACATACTAACACAAGTTGATCCTGATGGAAAAAGAGGTAAGTGGATTGTCTCTTTTTTGGAATATGATATGGATATTAATCCTACCAATTTGGTAAAAGGTCAGGGGTTGGAAAAATTGATGGAAAAATCATATTTTGATTGCCTAAATATGAATTTCATTGCATAATTTTCAGAAGTAGTTGAAGAAGAGGAATTTATCCCTATAGAGGAAAAACTCATTACGTTTGAGTGGTATAGGGATGTAATTTTTGTTTTTCAGCATCACAAAGCTCCTCCTCAATTAACCAAGTCCAATTCCAAATTTTTAAAGCTGAAGTCTCTAAGGTATTGTATTCTGAACAAAACATTATACTGGAGGGATACCGACGAGATCCTCTTAAACTGCTTATTAGAAGATGAGGCTGAAAAGGTAATTGATGAATTTCATAAGGGAGATTGTGGAGGACACCATTATTGGAGGGATATAAAAAATAATATACTCAGAGTAGGATACTATTTTCGTTCTATATTCAAATAAATCTACAAAAATATTTATGCCTTCCATGAGTGCCAATTTTTTTATGGAACAAAGAAGCTAATGCATTTACCTGTGAAACCCATATATGTTGAAGCTCCTTTCCAACAATGGGGATTAGATTTCTTTGGAGAGATACAACCTGCATCCTCAGGCCAACATCAGTGGATCTTAACAACCACTGATTACTTCACCAAGTGGATTGAAGTTGTCCCTACAAGGAAAGCTACAAACTAGGTCATCATCCATTTTCTAGAAAACAATATTCTATCAAGGTTTGGCTGTCCCATGAAAATTATTACGGACAATGCTCAAGCTTTCAAGTCTAAAAAATTGATTATATTTTTTCATCAATATCATATCACTCTTGGTCATTCCACAACATATTAACCTCAAGGTAATGGCTTAGCAGAGTCATCAAATAAAAGCATAGTCAGAATTATCAAGAAGGTTTTGCAAGAAAAGAAAAGGTCATTGAATTTGAAGTTAAAATTTTCTTTATGGGTTGGTAGAATTTGTACTAAGAGGTCTATATGTACCTATCCTTATGAGTTGAAATATTATGGAACCGAAACAATTTTTCCAACTTCTCTTGGAGGTCTAGTAATGAAGTTGCTGCAAGGGTTGGAAGAAGAACCAAATTCCATCCAAAGAAGGATAAATCAACTCATTTCTTTGCAGGAAAAAAGAGAGGAAGTGTACACTAATCATAATCAGTCACAAAATAGAGTCAAAAATAATTTTGATAGTAAGACAAAAGAGGAAAAATTCAAGGTTCAAGATCTGGTTTGGAAATGGAAAGCCAAGATTGAAGATAAAGGGAAGCATGGAAAATTGAGAATATCTCGACAAGACCTTTTATGATAGAAGCATATCATAGGAACAACACAGTCTTACTCCAATAAATGAATGGGAAACTATGTGTAGGATGAACTGTCAATGGCAAGTTTCAAAAACACTACATGATGAACCACACTGGTTGGTTCGAAACGCGTCGACCACGTTCTTTTGCATGTGATTATTACCGAAAGAATTTCTACTAACACTACTCTTCTTAATTCATTTTGTTGAAATACACATCATTGTACATATTACATTATATGTAATTTTATTTACAAATAAAGGTGATGATATCATCAAGTTTGAGCCCGAGGAGAAGGCCATAAGAGCTTGAAGAATATTTCATCAGATTCAGAATTTTCAATTTTTTTCAAGGCACTGGAGCTGTTGGTTCTTTGTTGCACCACGGGGGCACATCATCCCCAGTGGAGCCACTGTTACCCTTAATAAAAATTAGTTCTAGGTCCCTATATTACTAGTGTAGTCCCTTATTGTTGTTAGTGTAACCCGCTTATTGTTATTATTGTACCCCGATAACCCCAATATTGTTATTATTGTACCCTTACATTATTGTTGTTAGGTCAGCTAGGATTATATTGTGACCCCATGGACTCCTATATACAGAAGTAGGTTTTTTCATTTGTATCATCCAAGAATTTTTCATTTATGTAATATATTGGAGGTTTCCCCCTTGAAGTGGCTAATTTATAAGGCATTGATCTCTCTTTTCTTCGATTTTTGGAGTTGGTTTCATAACATTTGGTATCAGAGGTTTGGATTTTAGGGTTTCATTGCTCCAAAAAGGTCATCATGGAAGTTTTGCTATAAATTGTTTTCTACGATGGTTCAGAAGCTGAAATTTTTACAGAGTGAAGCCGAAATCCCGAAGAACATCGTGTAGAAATTTTAGATCTTGGTTCACAATATTTTCGGAGATATGATCTGTGGAAGTTAGGGCTTTTTCAGCCTCCCGAATTTCACCTAAAACAGGTCATCATGGAATTTTCACTATAACTTTCATTCTAAAAAGGTTCAAAATCTAGAAATTTGTACAGAGTGAACCAGAAATCCTGAGGAACCCCCTGTAAAAATTTCAGATCTCGGTTCACAACATTTTCTGAGATATGATCTGTGGAAGTTAGGATTTATTCAGGCTCCCGAATTTCATCTCAAAGAGGTGATCGTGGGAATATCATCATAGCTCTCTCTGAGTGTTGGATTAGAATTCTGTAGAAAGCGTCAGCAAGCACATGGAATTTAGTTTCATGTGTATCAATTTTAGATCTGAAGGAGGAAACAATGACACATGGCAAGTCGTACAAGTTCGCTCTGATGAACCAGTGCATAATTAAGTCATTGTGGGAGACTGGGCATACCTTTGTCTTCAAGAATCCAAATTAGGTCAGACCTGTGGAATTTAAAAGAATATTCAGAGGGCTACTACAATACCAAATTTAAGATATTGAATATCCGAAATCATAAAGATAATTCAGTTTCAATATCTAGCTTTTCAAAAGCAAGAAAAAGGTCTCTTTTTTTTCTTTCGAATTGCATAAGTCTTGTTTGAAAAAGTATTTTGAATTGATTCCAAGCACATATTGTAGAATAGATATTGGTATTGGGTTCTAAAATTTCCTCTAAAAATAATTCAACACAAATTAAGCCTTCAGAAGGCTCTGATATGACTCATAAAGTCAAAGAACTGCAACATGACATGTCAAAATTACAAGAGCAAGTGCACCAAATCTTGCTCTCGCAAAGGTCAACTAAAAATGACATGGAAGTTTTGAAGAAAATCGTGTAAGCTAAGATAGATGGTTTGAAGAAAGGCATGGAAGCTAAGATGGATGGCATGGAAGTTGGCATGGAAGCTAAGATGGATGACATGGAAGCTAAGATCGATGAAAAAATGAAAGACAACATAGAAAACATGAAGAATGATCTAAAAGCGGACATGGAAGGTTTAACAAAGTTGATACAAGAAATTTTTCCTAATGGAAAAAATATAGTAGACGAAACTCATGTTGAGAAAAAAATAAATGTTAATCATGATTTCATAAAATCTAATGTTGGATGGAAGAACCACCATATTCCCAAGATGGATATGAGGAAGTTTGATGGAAAGGATCTCGTAACATGGATACTACAGATGGAGAAATATTTTGATCTCATAATGTGAGAAACACACAAAAGGTACGCATTGCAACTTTACATTTAGAACAAAATACATTTGTATGGTATCGATGGCTTTTCCCCCGTAAAAAAATGTCACTTGGTTAATTTTTACAAAGAAAATGATAGTGGATTATGAGGATACAAAGAGCAACACTTTCTTTAGCCAATTCATAAATCTCAAACAAAAGGGTTCAGTGGTGGAGCACATTGAGGACTTCCAAAAATTTAATATAAGGGTAACTGATAGTCCAGAGGAATACAGGATTGATGTCTTCATAGGGACTTTAAAGGATAACATCCAACATGAGGTTCATGTTTCAGAACCTGATTCATTGGAGAAGGCATTCAGGTCAATAAGATAAATTGAATGTAAAATTATGGCAACAAGGAATCCTACCACTCACATCTATAAGGATGGAAGTGTTGCACTCTTTGTTGGCCGGATAAATTTATCTTGCAGACAAGATCGATCTCCCTAGTGTCAGAAGACAATCTAGCAAAAAACGAACAACCAAGTTTGTCTTTCTCTAAATATATTCATTTTACAAATAAATGCTATGAAGGTGTCAATCCTACCTTAGATCCAAATGCTTATTTGCGGTCGTAGTGCTTCTATTGCATCAAAATCCTTCCGTCACAACAAGAGTTCTTCCATCGCAACAAGATTTCTTTTGTCACAATAATAATCCTTTCGTCGCAACAAGAGTTCTTTCGTCGCAAGAAAGTGTCGTCTTTCGTCACAACAAAGTGTCGTCTTTTGTTGCAACAAAGTGTCACCTTTTATCGACCTGCAATCACAAACAAGAAAATATTAAATAGCACCTGTATAATAAATAATCATAAAATATACCTATCATAGTGATCAAAAAATCTATGAAATAAATGATCAAACGACAGCTTATTGAAATAAACAATCGAACGACAATTTATTGAGAAAAACAAAACTTGATTGTATTAATCTTAAAATAATAGAAGAACCTTACAACCTTAGCCTTGATGTTTGAAAAGGCCTTCCTGGGGTCTGAAGCAGGAGTCTCCTCTAATTTGATAAGTCTTGCACTCTTCCTCCAGGAGCACATAGAGGTATGTAAACTTTTCTCTCAAAAGCTCAGCAGAAAGAAGTCTAAATCTCAACAACACTTCAACTCAATCACACATAAAGCTTGAACTCCCTTTGAGGCTACCCAATGCCTCTTTTTATAGAGAAGATGAGGAGGTTAGGGTTCCACCTTTGAAGGGATAGAATCCTCCTTCAAAGGGATAGGCTCCTCACATCAAGGGATTAGTTCCTTAAGGTGAGGGATGCATTAACCTTACTAAAGCGTACTCATCCCCAAAAAATCTCATCTAGAACCTTCTAGAATTGACCTCAAATCAGATTTTTAACTTTAATTTCTCACTTTTTTGACTTTGATAAGGGTACGCAAGCATTACAAGGGAAAAATTCATTCTGGAATGCAAGTAAGCAGTGTATTACCTACGTACCCAAGCTAGGAATGCAGGCAGGCTTCATGTTACCTGCGTACCCAAGGATTTTTGAGTTTTTAGGGTTTTCCCTCCATTTTTAGGGCTTGGAATGAGGAAAAAAGGTTGTAAGACTTGCAGAGGAGGCATGTATGAGTGTTAATGAGCTCATAAAGTCAACAGAATGTCAAGGTGACAATTTTTAGTGCAACAGATTGCCCCCTAGAGTGCGAAGTATGGAATAGATGAAGATGAAGTCTGTCATATATGAAGAGTGAAGTACTTTATCATTTCAAGGATCATCCTGTGGACACCCCGGTCGGAACCTATAAAAAAATTCAATGAAAAATATATATGTAATCATATCATCGCTGAGGTAGGCATTCCCATACTCAGATCAAAACTAACTAGAAAACTGATTTAGACTGTTTTGATACAGGAATGATTTTCAATATATCAATAGTATATACATGTGTAGACATAGCATGGATGTAGCCATCTATTTATGAATATTCCACTGTATAAATGAATAACAAAAATTCCTCATAGCTTGGATGGTGGAAACTAGATCCAGGGTCTTGATTTCCACTTCTCGAACCATTACGATTCTATCCATGTGAATGAATGTGTCGAAGTCGAACATGGTAGAAACCACTTGATTACCAGTCAATAATGTAAACTGTTAATAAGTGTGAGAGTAGCCACTAGTAATGTCAATGGCTCTCAAAGTACTCAGTACAATCCATGAAATGTGAATGAATGAGCTGAAGTCGAACATGTCATGGAATCATTCGATTGAAGGTCAATGATGCAACTTGTCGTTGAAGGTAAGAAACCTGCCATTGAGGCATGCAGATTCCAAGGTATTGAAGATTTCTAGATCAACTTCCTAGATGATGAGCTGTCATCGATAGAAAGCGATCCGTCGTAGGCAAGCCCACCACACGAAATCATAGACCAAGTTTTGAGGAAATATATTGGCAAGGACTGACTCAAGGATGGTCAAAATGGAATAAAAACATTTTGCAAATGAATGGTTTGTTTGAATTGTCCTCTTGAACACATAACGACACTGCAGATGGTTTGGTGAAAATTGACCGAAAGCTAATACCCAGAAACCGGCTAAAGACTTTCAATATGGTTTGATTAACTGTTAGGCAAAGGATTTTCCCAACCCAGGTGAACAAAAGTGTCATGTTCAACAGTGGTTAATAGTTTTCTAAATAATCAAAATGTAACAAAAAGGTTCGTTTTTCTCTCTTTTCCCCCACCATTTCTGGCAAGTACCTCTTTATTTTTGACAAGCTTGAGGAGGATAACATTTTCTTGTTTATAAGCTCATCCTTCGGATGAGTCCAACTTAGTTTAAGATTTGAACCCTAAGAAGGAGTGGTTCGTTCCTACTTAAAAATTGAACAGGTCCTTTGCTGTTAAATTTTAACGAGTCCGGTATAGGATAAACTCGGTGTTTTTCAATTTTAGGGAGTCAGAAGAAAAACTTAAGAAAACTCTGTGGGTGTAATTTTTCGTAAATTTAGTCTCTCGAGCCTGAAAAGGGATAAAATAATGTGGGAGAGAAATCTAATGACTGTAATTAGTCAATGTATACCTTTTTTCATAAATAGTCCATTTCAGTCCGTAAAAGGGGTAAACTTATATTGAAGGGATGATCATTCATTTACTTTAACGAGTTCAAATAATCAAGTGCTCGGCAATCTTTTCATGTTCAGAGAGTCTGAAAAGGGCTTAAAAGAGGACTCCAATGTTTCACTTTTTCGTAAATTTTGAAAGAGTCTGAAAACATGATAAAATTATGCTCTTTGTTGAAAAATGATCAGTTTTACCGAAAAATCCAATATTTTGCACAAAAAATCGAAACATTACACATACGTGTTTAAGATAAATAAAAATGCTTTAAAAATAACCTTTTTAAAGTGAAAAATAAACAAATTAAAAATTCATTTATTCGAAAAAA